>PVHT020000077.1:15300760-15355694 GCA_004024745.2 Catagonus wagneri
GGGTGGGGTTTTGTCTCTGGATGAGATTAGAGGCTGGCTGTGTGCCTGAGGGGTCTTTAGGCAGCCTGTTTAGTGATGGGTGGGGCTGTGATCCCACCTGAATTGTTGTTTGGCCTGGGGCTTCTCAGCGCTGATGGGAGGGACCAGATTTTCCCAGAAATGGCCCCCTCCAGAGAAATGCAGGCTAATGAATGTTCCCAAGAGCTTCACCTCCAATGTAGTTCCCCCACAACAAGCCACAGTCACCCCTATTTTCCCAGGAGGTCCTCCAAGAATTGCAGTCAGGTTCCACCCGGATTCCTATGGAGACTGCTTTGCCTTGGGACCCAGTGCACGTGAAAGTCTGTGTGTGCCTTTCAAGGATGGGGTCTCTGTTTCCCCCAGTCCTGTGGAGCTCCTGCATACAAGCCCCACTGGCCTTCAATGCCAGATGCTCCGGGGGCTCTTTTTCCCTGTGCCCGATCCCCAGGCTTGGGGTTTTGACGTGGGGCTCAGAACTCTCAGTCCTGTAGCTAAGTCTCTACAGTTACTTTCCAGTCTGTGGGGCTTCCCACCCAGGAGGTATGGGGTTGCTTCTATTGCGTAATCGCCCCTCCTACCTCTTGATATGGTCTCCTCTTTGTCTTCTGGAGTAGAATACCTTTTTTGGAAGTTTACAGTCCATTTCGTTGAAGGCTGCTCGGCATTTGGTTTTAGTTTTGCTGTTTTTCGGGAGAGAAGTTGAGCTCCAGTCCTTCTATTCCGCCATCTTAATCCAATCTCCAGAACCCATGTTCTTTATTACATCAGAGGGCCTCCCACGTCTGCGTTCTTCTGGATGGTAAGGCTGAGTCTCATTCACTTGTCTAATCTCTTATCTCAGACTTTACAGAAAGGAAGAAGAGTCATCATCCAGCTCCAGGGCCTGCCCTTCATAAAAAGTGCATATAAGCCATGACCTCTTTTTAAACTAAGGTGATAAAAACAATCGTAAAATGTCGAATTGAAGCTCAAAAGGAGATTCACTGACTTTATTGAAGGTGTCATAGTCATGTTTGTATCCTCAGCTCAGGGTTTGGCATACCATCAATATCCAATGTGTGCTTTCTCAAACAAATTGGGGTAGGATGGAGGATGGCTTTCTAGATCAGACTTTTGCCTACAGAGGATAGGCTATGTAACAAAACCAAAATTCCAGGTGGTGTGAGGAATACTGGAGACCCCTGGACTCTGAACGGGGAGGAGAGAGAGAGGCATTGGAAATCAGCACTGCTCTCTTTAAGTTCAGTCTCTGGAGGTTTGGGGATCTACGGTATTGCTCCCCACAGATGCTAACAACTAGCTTCTCTTCTTATTCAGATTTATTTTGTATCTTCAGAGACTCTAAGATGCCATCATTCTTAGAGTAAAAGGAAAGGTAAAAAGATAACTAATGCATCTTAATCATTTCAAGTGTCTCATAAGAGCTCTTCAATTTTCCTAGTTGTGTAAATATTTAGTGCTTTTGACATATATCTCAGCACTTGGCAATTTTTGTACATATTGGGAAAGTAGTGAGCAATGATAGTTTGTTAAATGAGTTCAATAAAAAAATGTGTCTCTGAGAGACAAACTGAGACCAGAAACCATTATTTTTTAGTACAACCAGCTAGCAGAGTAAGGCAATTTGATTTTCCCAGCACCCAGGTTGTAGATACTAGAATCAAACTGTTCAACCGACCCTAGGGAGATTTTCTAGGTTTGGTGGCTTGAAGCACAGGGAATTTCTGAAGAGAAAGCAGAGGGAAAGACTTGTTCATGCCGGATAGGGAGTTGAGCAAATGAGGAGAGAAACTATGGAAGGGCCAGGGGACTGAAGTGTAACACTATTAAAGAGGAGATTTGGTGACAAAAGCGTGGATTGAAGACTAGGATAAGAAAGTCATGGCCTCAGAATTCAATACTTTGCAGTGGAAGAGTTCAGAAAGTGTGGCCAATGTGGCTATGCACTGCTTGGTGAAATGGCATGATCAAAGTCAGTTATAGGATTTTTTTGAATTCACCTTGGGATTCCTTGTTGCACCATAGCCGAAGGACTAAAGGGCCTGTGGAGACAGGCTTCTCTGCCTCCAGTGCTGAAGAACAAAGAGAAAGAGAGGCTGTGTTACGCTCAGTCGTATTCTCAAGGAGCCTCTTATAGGAATATGCCCACTGGCGCTGGGCTCCAAACTGAGGGCTCTCAGCCAGCCCATTCCTTTTGTCAATCCTAGTTCTTCTATGCTGATCTCGGAAGAGGCCAAATGGCCTGTGCTCTTGGAATCTGGTACATCTTTAGTCCTTCTTCTAACCCTTAGATGTTGAACCTAATCTCGATTTAGAAACCACTCATCTACTTTCCCCACTCACGTTTTGGCCTTAACTCTTTTCTCAGAACTTTGGGTATTTTTGCTCTCTCACCTGCTCCCTTCCCTCAGAGCTGTGTTTCTCACCATTACCAAATATTAGTATCTGTCAAACTCTTTTGATTTATCTAGACATTAACCCTTTCTTTCTTTGAGTCTATTCCATTTAGCTGTTTTTAAGACCTTACTTAATATCTCTTAGGGATCCATTTCCAAAAGTATCCACTCTTTGCACTCTTACTTGAAAAGACGCAAGAAATGAGTCCAAGAAATATTTGAGTATTTTATCTCATCTTGTTTATTATTTACCTCAGACAGGCCTGATAGACAGTATTTTTTCTAAAATTATGACAACAACAACACCACTTAAACAAGTAAGAAACATTTTGTAAAGCAGAAAGAGCTATCCTTGTGTCTTCACATCCAAACAGCTGGAACTCTAAGGTTAAGAAAGGAAGCCAAATATGCCTTTCCCTCAGCTATTTCATAGCAAGACTAGACTAGCCTAGACAAAGAGTTGGTCTAGTAGGTAATATACCTTATTCAACATGGTGGCTCAGAATGTCTAATAAGGATTCTCACAGGTGATTTCTCTTCCTTGAAAATCGCTATTTAATCTTGCTGACTTTTCTTGGAAAGTTTGGATGAAACATGTCGAATGGTGGGGGCGGGGGAAGGATCTTCTACAGTTATTTTAACCTGTGTTCTCCCCTCCTTATCTGTTCCTTGTTTGTATCAGAATGGGAAACAAGGAAACTGTGCTATCAGAGAGAAAGACTGACTTTGGAACAAGCGAGGGAACACCCCCACCCCCCGCCCAGCAGGCACTCGGATCTCAGAGTTAGCAGCTCTCATCCATCTCATCCACGTCTCAAGAGACAGCTGGGTTTGTGAAGTGAGAAGTATTTTGTTCTCTTAAGCAAAAAGCTTCAGGGCATGGAGCTTTGGCAATCTGTGAGTTTATTTTGCACTTTCAGAATTAGTTGCTTTTACTTTCACAGGAATTAATTTTTTATTCTGTCATAGTGCATTTGTCTTGAAGATTTTGTCTTTTTTTTTTTTTTTAAACCTTCTCCCTCCTCCAGTTGTTGTCGTTTGTTGTTAGGTACCGATTTAAAATTGTTTTTGTACCTAACCAAGTAAAAAATCTTTGTTTCTTCAAGTTTTTTGATGCCACTGGGGGGAAAAAATGCTTCAGATTTATGGACATTTGGCCAGATACCACATAGTGTTTCTTTATATAGACACATCTACTGGTGACACATTTCCAAGGATGAGACTCAACTCTGTGGCCCATGTACCAGAAAAATACAACATCCTCTGGTGTGGAGCCCAGGTAAAGGCAGCTTCATCATGCAAGTGAGTACAAGAAATGAGGTTGCTTTGGAATAGAACGTGATGGAAGATAGTATGAGAAAAAGGAAGTAAATATATATATATATATATATATATTTGGGTCACTATGCTGTACAGCAGAAATTGTCACAGCACTGTAAATCAACTATATTCTAACAAAAATAAAAAGGGAAAAAAAAGGGGAATGAAGTTTTTCCTGCCCTCTCTCTTACTTCCATTTCCACAGTTCATTCACAAGGCAGAACCCTCCATTTTTGACATGGGCTATAGCGCTTACATAGCTGTATTATTTCTCTGGATCACCTTTAATGAAAATGTCTTCGATGAAATGCTAATCCCTATAGATACTCCAAAATAAAGTATTCTCCACAAAGTTAACTTGGGACACGTAGTTGGCAAATTAATTCCTGGAAAAATAGTTTGACAGTATGGGAAATAATACCTGCTTTTTTGGTGATTCGCAATATGTATTAATAAATTAAAGCCTCTGAAAAGTCCTATAGCAGTGAAATGTCTTTCACATTTTTAATTCAGCGTCTCTCAACTTAAAGATGCAATCCCTCTTTCAATTCTTTTGCATAGCCCCCACTCTCCTTGGTTCAAAGCCAATCATAACAGACCTACGGGACCTCTGTAGAATTGGCTTTACTAAGCCGACCTTTGGCTTCAGTCCATCTGCCCGCTCTGAGGGCCATGCTGGGATGTTGTCCCGGAAACTCCTTATTAAATTAATTGAAAGGCTGCTGTTTATCGTCACAACTGTCCCATTTGCTCTTCATGGAAACTCAGGCAGAATTTTTTTTCCATCTCTCCGTATCAAAAAATTCATGATATTTTGGGGAAATAAATATGCTTTTATTTTACAGACATTGTAGATATTTTGTCCTTTTTGTGCTGGTAGATAAAAAGAACAAATTTTGAGCCACTTGGACTGAGACTCCCAATACGCAGTTTATTAACTAACTTATTTCCTTGCTTAATTTAATTTTCCCCACTTTTTTTCTTACATTCTTGCTTATTTGGGTATTATAACATTGCCCTACTCTAGTGTATGCACCTCACAAATTCACATTCATTCCCATTGCAATAGAGAGGGGCATAAAACGTCAGTTTTAAATTTCCATTAAGGATTTGAATGAATGAATGAGAAACTTCAGGTGGTCAACTTTAATATGATTATGTTATATAGCATAGTAGTTGCTTTGAAGACTATCAAAGTCAGGAAAGCAGCAATTTTAGACACTCTTACAATTAAGCTTCTTAAGTGTAAATCGATCCATTTTAATTTAATTTTTGCATATAGTGTGAAATAGGGAAGATACCTTATCTTCTTCCACGCAGATATCCAGTTGTTCCAGTACAATTTTGTTAAAAAGAATTTTGTTTCCTGTTGTGGCTCAGTGATAATGAACACAACTAGTATCCATGAGGATGTGGGTTTGATCCCTGGCCTCACTCAGTGGGTTAAGGATCCTGTGTTACTGTGGCTGTGGTATAGGTTGGCAGCTGCAGCTCTGATTTGACCCCTAGCCTGGGAATTTACATATGCCGTGAGTGCATCCATAAAAAAAAAAAAAAAAATTTAAATAAAAAAAGAAAGAAAATGAAGTTTCTCCTACACACAATTTAAAATTACATGGTGTGGCAGAAAGAATTCGGTAATTAATTTTCCTGTAAGATACGTTGAGAGTTACTATCTTGATTATGTTAAAGTTGAAATATGAAAAAGTTGAGAAATTGTACGGAAGTTCTGGGGAAAAGTAAGCACAAGACACACGCATTTTGCCTACTTGTTGGGCCTTTAGTTTTCACTTTTAGGAATAGGAACAAGGAGGTGGCAGTTGGAAAAGCCCTGACTAGCATTAGCCAACTTTAAGAGAGGTAAAAGAATTGAAATTTTCTTTTAAAGATAGAACTCTGTACTGCTTATTTGGTTCAAAGAAAGTGGTGAGAGCTAATGTTTTACCATGGAAAAAGTCCTCAAACTTCTGACAAGTGTAAGCGTCTCCCCTCAGACAAACTTTTACTACAGAATTTGAGCTGGAAGCCTTCTTCAACTGTGTTAAGAATCAACATTGGACAGAGAAAATAGAGCTTGTAAATAATTTCCTTTATTCTTCCACAGACGTTGAGAAAAAGCACATTCTTCAAATAATACAACTAAGCTGCAGAGATATATTTTTCATTGCTCCATTGAGATTCCCTTCCCATTTATTCACTTTTAAAAACCTTTACATTATAATTTAAACAGAACTTGTCTAGTACCCACAGCAAGTGATCAAATGCTAACATTCTGGTAACTGTCATATTAGGAAATAAAGGGTGTTAAATATGGAATTTAGGAAATCAAACGCATGCGGAAAAATGGCCATATTTTAAAGTAAGAATATTAAGAATACGAGTTGCTAAGAAGCTACTACCACTGAAACTTTTCCTTGGAAATATCTTGTTTTATCTTATTTAAAAATTTTTTGTCCACACTAGCAGCATACGGAATTTCCCAGGCCAGGAATCCAAGCTTTTCTATGTATGAAAAGATACAACAGTCTGTGCTCACTGAAATCATTTCTTTCATATGCACCTCAGCTCTCTGCGGCCAGTATCTTGTGTTTTCACATCCTGAGGGCTCACCATCCTTTGAGAGTGGCTGCAGTCTGATGGCTTCTAGGTGGCAGGTATTCTTTATTTCCTCCCTGAGTTCCCCCAGGTCTCACTGTTGGAGATGACTGTGACATCGTTTGTTTACTGATATTTTGTTTCTCAAAGTTTCTTGAGGGAAGGCTTCAAGTCTGGTTTATCTTGTCATCCCCTAAGAAATAAGAAAAGGGGAGGGAATAGTTCTCAAATAAACTGTCCCAGGGCTTTTGCACTTTCTATCCCTTGTGCCTCAAATATTCTCCCACCAATATCTTCATAACTCTGTGTTCACTTGCTATATGTCTGCTCTTAAGTATCGACTCATAAAGAAAAATTTCCTCTTTTTCATCCTCTTGTCCTCTTATTTTACTCTATTTTTCTTCATAAGACCTAACCTTGGATGAGATATATAAAGATACATATATCTAATGATGTATATAGATAAAAGAGGTATATTTTTTTCTTTTTGATCACTGCTCTCTATTTCAAGTACTTTGAATTTAAATTATTTGCTGAATGAATGAGCGAAAGGATGAATGAGTGAATTTAATTACTGAGCCACAGTCACTGCTTCTTTAATGACTGAACAATTATACTTACTTGTAAGAGGTTTGGGAGAATAAATGAGGTGACAGAAACACATGTAACACAGCCTCTGACACATGGTGGCACATAGTAACATTATTATTATTATTAGCATTATTAATTCATTAGTACATATTGTTTTGGGTTCTCACTCTTTTGCCCTTAGACTGTAGGTTTTCTGTGTACAATGACTTGGGGTAATTAGTTTTTGCACGTCAGAAAGAGGTCTTCAGTTAATAATTGCTGAATGTGTGACCTTAGCACAGTGGCTGGATTGCAGTTTCTTCACTTGTAAAACAAGAGAAGTAAAATCTCCCAAGTCTTTGCAGATGGTGCCTTTTTGCTAAACAACTTGTTAAAATATCCTTGGTCTGAGAGTTTGGGGGCAGAGGTTAGAGCACACAAACTGCTCCTTTTAGTGATATATTCTTCAAATCTTTTTAATAATCTCAGTGAGAAACAGACACATGCCTCCTGGAGCTGATATTTGCCAAAGCCCTTAAATATCCTCTTATTCATGTATATATATATGTACACACACACACACATACGCATATATATTTCTTCCCCATTTCCTCTTGATTGAACTCAGTTCTTCTTTCTGTCTTTCTGGATCTCACTCCTAATATATTCTTATGATCATTCAGCCAACTTTTTATAGACCGCTGAAATCTCGGTGTCATTTGGTGTGGATTGTGCTGTAGACTGTTTCTGAGAAGTTGTGTGATGATCGAGGCTCATTACAGTATTCTAAATTAAGTATCCCAAGTGTGAGAATGAAAACAGTTGTTCACAGAGCTGGGCTAGAATCCGTCTTTGCTCGGCCTACATTTCTGCACATCGCTTTGAGCGGTCGCCCGCCTCTCTGCTAGAATTTCAGTGAACTTTCAGTCGGTTCTCACAGATCCTCCATTCTCTCTGGCTGACTAATGATATATTCCCTTTTTTCTTGTTCCATCCTATGATTTCATCACATAAGTAGTAGCTTGGTTTCTTTCCTTGAATACTTGGAATGCTACCTTTTATTTGGATTGCCTCCGACATGGGTAGAATGAGATCTGAGTCATGATTTATTTGACCTGTGTGAAGGCAGAAAAGCAGAGGCACATTTCTAATGAGAAGGAGGTTTGCTTCTAAGAAGGAAAATAATGCTAAAACTAACTACGAACATTGTCATTGCTTCAGAATGACACAGAGAGTCAGGGAAGCAACCCCTAATGCCAATAAGCACCTAAAGTGGCAGCCTTGAATGGCTTTGGGCAATTACTGCCATGCTAAACCACATGGATCCAGTTTTGCCAACACTTCTGATTTTTCAAGAGAAAATATAAATCCAGATTTTAATATGCATCTTTCTGATTTCAAAGACTGACAATGAATTAAGTTGAAAACAACTTTCACATGCTGTGGGTGAAACCAAAAAAGAAAAAGAAAGGAAGCAAATAACAACAATATTTAAGGGATAAACAAAATATGTCTCTAACCAAAGGCTATTATTAGTTTATAATCTCTAGTCTGTTATGTCTCACAGTTTTGGCTTTTTTTTCCTTTTTTGATTTTTAAGGCAGCACCTGCAGCATATGGAAGTTCTCAGGCTAGGAGTCAAATCAGAGCTGCAGCTGCCGGCCTACGTCACAGCCACAGCAACATGGGATCTGAGCCACATCTGCAATCTTCACCTCAGCTCGAGGCAATGCCGGCTCCTTAGCCCACTGAGCAGGCCTAGGGATTGAACCCAAGTACTCATGGATACTAGTCAGGTTCGTTACCGCTGAGCCACAATGGGAACTCCCAGTTTTGGCATTTTTAAATGTAATTATCAAACAAGATATCTTCACTTTCTCTTAAGTGTTGGTTGAGAAATGCGTCTCTTAGAACAATGTTATGATATGGTCTCTCTTATGGTTATTATTTCTCCAAGTCTGATTTTCAGAGGTCAAAGTTACTGCTATAACTCTTGCTAAGATGTTTCATTTTTCTATGAATACTTTGATAATAACAAAATTTATATGCCAGTCCAGCTTTTTATATTTTTTATGTTCTTTCCATTAAGTCTATTTTTGGATTCAATAGTATTCACTATGAGTTGGACGAAAGACTATTAGCTTATTTCTTAGTAAGTCTCTGAGATGATGGTGAGGGGTTTTTTCCAGACATTTTATGGTTAGATTTTTATGATTTTAAAATTCTATTTTTTTTTTCTTTTTATGGTCACATTTGTGGCATACAAAAGCTCCCAGGCTAGGGTTGAATCGGAGCTGAAGCTTCAGGCCTACACCACAACCACAGCAACATTGGATCCAAGCTGCATCTGCAACCTACGCTGCAACTTGTGGTAACATCTTATTCTTAACCCACTGAGCAAGGCCAGATATTGAATCCACATCCTCACAAAAACTGTATTAGTTTCTTAAAATTTCAAAGAAACCAACAAAAATCAGTAAATCCATTTTCTTTCTCCTCATGGACCCCTGAAATCCAGTTTGGCATTTTTCTTGACCTCTGTGCTCAGAAATTCCTAACCATGCCTTTCTTCTGTTTTGGAGATGCTGCATCCTGAACAGAGCCTCTTCTCTCCCATTGTCTTCATCCTTCTTAACCTTAAATTATGCCTCTTTCCCCACCCCTTAATGCATAAAGATGGCACATCTCTCTGCTTTTTAATAAAAATAAAAAGGATACTGAAGTCATACAGCTGTGGATTTAATGCTGACCTCATCACTCATTTTTGTAGTTTCACTTTGGACAATAACCTCAACTCTCTAAGACCTGCTTTCTTATACATATAAATGGATATACATATTTTTAAGAATTAAATGGGAGAACATTGTGGCCTCTTAACTGTATTCATTTTCCTTCTTTTCCCTTATAAAAACTTATCCCCTTCAGTTGGCTATCACCTGTGTAATTTACAAAAGCATTTCCAAATTTCTTCTCATTCAGTCGCATCTCATTTTTATTTTATTTGAATGCTGCTTTCCTCCTCACTGTATTGGTCGCCCTAAAGTTCCCCAGCACTTTGGGCCATCGGTTGCCATTCTTGAAATCAAACATTTTGTGATAGAAGAAACTAAAGCTTTGAGGCGGTTAGGGCAGAGTCATTTCTAAACACCAATCTATGTTCTTATAATATAGCAAAGAATCAGAAAATAGAAATCAGAAAGCAGCATAGGTTAGAGAGCAAAAGAAACTCTCAATTATGGTCTAGTATTGTGGACATTGGACATTATTGAGTATCTTAAAGGATACTGTTCAATTCTTCTATTTTTTTTAATTTCATAAAACAAGCACTTCAAGTCTTTAGTGAGGATTGGGGAGACAAGTGATTTTTTTTTTAAATTAAACTCTTAAAATAATAACTTGGAACACAAGATAATTTTGTTTCTGTGTAAATATGTTGGTTTCTGAGATAGAGAGTAAAACTTTGGAGCAGCCAAAGACCTCTTAGCATTAAACAAACATCTCAGAGACAACCACTGGTTTTTCAAGTGGTCTGGATCCAACCTTGTTTTCAATGAGAGTTCTGTCTTGTTGTAGGTATTTTGTACATGATGGTGATATATGAGCTATCAAAAGCTCTGTATGCTATCTTTAAAAATTACCTGACAGGAACAAAATTAACCACTCCTCATTTTAAAAATGCTAGTCATTTATGGATGAGCCAGATTATTATGTCAATACTCACCTCATGGCATAATTCTTTTTGGTCATTAATCCATGTTTCAGTGTTATTTTAAAAGATGGTCTTCAACAGAAGCATATGTAATATTTCAACTTCTGGGCTGTAGGATGAGCACTTGGGTATTTCTCATGGAGTCTCTACCGAAATTGAAGCAAAGTACAAACCTAAACTATTCCTCTGACAATTTTGTTGGAGGTTCTCAAAGTGGTTGGAGTGTGGAGGAGTAAATGTCCTGCCTCAAGATAAATACAGAGCTGAAGATAGGAGGGAGAAACTACATCCTGGGAAATCAGTAAAGAAAATGTAGGAAAAGGAGCTGTTGCACATGACACTGCAGAGTTTTTCAAGCTGTTTTTATTTAAAATAAAATAACATGCAAAATGCAATTTATTTTTTGAATATGAGGTGTTGGGAAGCATTTCCTTTCTGAGGTGGGGGCAGTTGGCTTCTCTTCACTCTCTTTAGAGCTGTGAACTCTCTCTAACTTGGAGACTAGTCTCCTCTCACTACATCTCATTTCCAAACTTCATGAAAAATGAGGTGCCAGACACCAAAGTGATTTCAATTTGGCTAACGGTTCAAGAAACAAAACTACTGATTGCTTTGTAAAAGCCTGTTCTGAACAGAATAATTGAACACACGACAGTTTTCAGGTAGAATATTCAGCTGACGGCTTTAAAGGTAATTGGCAAGTCCTTAAAGTGGCCAAACTCAGTGCCTGTTACCCTTCATGCTGTCCTGCACATGTTGCCCTGTGACATTATTTCAAAAGGACCCAAGCTCGATTTCCCATTTCAGTTCTCATTTGTACTTGCAAACATGCTCTCTCTTCTTCTTCCTTGATTTTTCTCCACACCTATTTACTCAAAGAGCTATTCTGGGCTAAAAGAATGAAAGAGTCATTTTGGCAAGACAGGAGCTTTAAAAGGAAGGGAAGAATTAGAAATGTTACCGATAGCATGTATCTTTTCAAAATATGTGTTTTTAGAAGAGAGTAGACTTGTAGTCCATAAATGAACCTGGGGTTTTTGGGACTCCGGAGATCTGGGTAAATTTGCCTTGAATGACCTCTCAGGATTTCTATGAATTTTCCCAGATGGGGTTTGTGCCATCTCACCATGAGCTCTATTTGGACTTTTGCCTCTACTGAATTATTAGTTTTGACTTTGCATCTACCATTTTCATTTATCTCTACCATAGATGGCATGGCTCCCAAAGATGCACAAGATCATTATTCTAGATTTCTACAACAAATCTATTAACAGAGTCTTGGAGCACCCAGATGCATACAACAAATACAGACATAAAAGAAGAAACTGATGGGAATACAATAATAGCAGGAGACTTTTAACACCCCACTCACATCAGTGGACAGATCCTCTGGACAGAAATTCAACCAGGCAACAGAGATCCTAAAAGACACAATAGAAAAGTTAAACTTGATATTTTCAGGACATTACATCCAATAAAATCAGAATAGGCTCAGCAGAAATGAATCTGACTAGGAACCATGAGGTTGTGGGTTCCATGCCTGGCCTCGCTCAGTGGGTTAAGGGTCCAGCCTTGATTACATATTGGGGCACAAAACTAACCTCAACAAATTTAAGAGTATAGAAATTATTTCAAATGTCTTCTCTGACCACAATGGCATGAAACTAGAAATCAACTACAGGGAAAAAAATGAAAAAAAACTGACTACATGGAGACTAAACAACATGCTACTAAAAAACCAATGAGTCAATTAGGAAATCAAAAAGGAAATGAAAAAATACCTCGAGACAAATGATAATGAAGACACAACCATTCAAAATCTATGTGATGCAACAAAAGCAGTGCTTAGAGGGAAGTTCATAGCGATACAGACCTTCCTCAAAACAGAAGAAAAATCTCAAATCTAAAACTTAACCCACCACCAAAATGAATTAGAAAATGAAGAACAACAAAAAAAACCCTAAATTTAGAAGAAGAAAGGAAATCATAATGATCAGAAAGGAAATCAATAAAATAGAAAGTAAAAAAACAATAGAAAAAAATCAATAATGATTCATTGAAAGGGTAAACAAAATTGACAATCCTTTAGCCAGACTCACCATCTGTTATATCTAATTCCACATGGCAACTATGATAGAAGAGCAAGGAGAAATAAAGAGGAAATGAGTTAAGATAAAAGATATTCCCAAAATATTTTTTAAAATTGTTATTATTTTTGGCCATGCCCACGGCATACGGAAGTTCCTCAGGCCAGGGACAGTAGTGACCTGAGCCACAGCAGTGACAACACCAGATTCTTAACCTGCTGTACCACCAGGGAATTCCCCCAAAATATTTTAAAAATATTGTTAAAGGGCACTTGGACTTACTTCGATGAGCACTAGTTGTTTGTTTGTTTGTTTGTTTGTTTGTTTGTTTTCTTTTTAGTTTGCTTTTAGGGGCACACCATGGCATACAGAAGTTCCCAGGCTAGGGGTTGAATCGGAGCTACAGCTCCTGGCCACAACCACAGCAATGCGGAACTCAAACTGTGACTGTGACCTGCAATACAGCTCATGGCAATGCCAGATCCTTAACACCCTATGTGAGGCCAGGGATCGAACCTGCATCCTCATGGATACTAGTTGGGTTCATTACCACTGAGCCACAATGGGGAATCTCCGTGAACATTAGCTTTTGTTCTCTGGTTAAATAGTATGCAATTCCTAGCCATGACTTTCTTTTTTTTTTTTGGTCTTTTTGCCTTATCTAGGGCCACATCCGTGGCATATGGAGGTTCCCAGGCTAGGGGTCTAACAGGAGCTGTAGCTGCCGGCCTTCACCACAGCCACAGCAACGCGGGATCCTTAACCCACTGAGCAAGGCCAGGGATCGAACCCACAACCTCATGGTTCTTAGTTGGATTTGTTAACCACTGAGCCACGAAGGGAACTCCCCTAGCCATGACTTTCTAAGGATAATTTCTTTAGATAATTTATCATTATCATTGACAATATACGTTGTTTACACAAATAGACGATGACAACTTTAAATTGTTAAAAATAGCCACACAAGTTTTACAGCATTTAAAATTATACTTAACAAAACTAAGAGTCCTTCCTTTTATTTTTCTGACAAATGCATTCTTGAAATAAATTGTGATAAAGCAAGTGAGTTTATATGTAATTAAAATTTTTACATCAATATTTAAAAATAACAGTGAAGCTCTAATTTGCAGTTTGTGCATTCATCACTAGAAAAGCCATTCTGCTGCTGGCTGCTGGCTTGAAAGGGACATTAAACACAAAGACATGGGAATATCCAAAATATGTGATAGCAGAAATTTAGGGTTGCTGCCTGGGCATGTTCCTGCTCATCTTCTCTAACCTCTGGTCCCAACCTTAGCTGTACAACTTGCTCCTTGGGTACCCCTTCATGAACTCCTTAACAGCTGCAAGCCCTTTTGCTATGAAAGGCAGAAGATCACTCTTCAGGACATTGCTGAATCACATGCTAAATGATAGTGTTTCTTTAACAAGTCTTCCTGTATCCTGGTAGAGAGCAAGGATGATGCCATTGCATTTATTGTTGCCAGGGATTGCAGGTCACGTTGTTAGACTGTTGAGCTTATTCCCTGAGCAATTCCAGAAAAAGCTGCTCAAGGTAGGAGGTGTCCAATCTGAAATCTCCAACAACCTCAAGTTCCATGAATGACTAAAGGCTTAGTAGATCTTAAGACATAGAAGTGTTTATTAGTTTGGAAGCTAAAGTACAGAAGTTAATAGATGGTTATTATTTCCTCAGTGTATCATTAGCTGAGAATTGTGTTTGGTTTTGTTAATTATTCTTTGATTGTCTAAAATTTGTGCTTTCCATATTTTGATGCTATGTTTTGGGGCATGTAAATGTCTCTGATTGTTTTAGTTTTGTTATTGATTATAACTTCTAGCAATTTATGAAAAGACTACCTTCCTCATTGAAATTATGATTTTACTTCATTTGAATAGAAACACCATAACCCTGAGCTCTTTTTTTTAACACTTGCCTAATAATTTGTATTCTTTTATATTTAATATGACTTTGTCACTTTGATTTATACATTTAGGAACCTAATAGCCTAGGTATTTTTATGTTTCTTCTGGGTGTTTGTTCCTTTTTTTTTTGTCTTTTTGCCTTATCTGGGGCCGCACCCACAGCATGTGGAGGTTCCCAGGCTAGGGGTCTAACAGGAGCTGTAGCTGCCGGCCTTCACCACAGCCACAGCAACGCGGGATCCGAGCCGCGTCTGCAACCTACACCACAGCTCACGGCAACGCAGGATCCTTAACCCACTGAGCGAGGCCAGGGATCGAACCCTCAACCTCATGGTTCTTAGTTGGATTCGTTAACCACTGAGCCACGAAGGGAACTCCTGGGTGTTTGTCCTTTAGAAAGGGTTTTTTTCCCCATTTACTTTTTTACTGTCTAAACTAATTTACTTGGTTCCTCTTCTGTTGTTTAGTCTCATGCTTCTCTTTTTTGACCTTTCTTGGAATTTATTGTGTTTTATTAAATAGTTTAATTTCTGTTTTATTCCTGCTAGCCACATTTTTTTTCTAGAACATCTATAATTTTATTATTCTCTTTCCCTGGACTTTTATGCTGAGCATCAATTGTCTTCACTCTCAATATTTTAAACTCATTTATTTTATTTTTATTTTTAGTTGAAACTCTGGGAGACACTTAAGCTGATATTTCACAAGACCAATTTATTTTATTCATTGTCAATTCCATTCCTTAGTGCCTCCAATTCACATATTAATTTTGGTTTTGCATTAGAAGACTTTTAAATTTCAAAGTGCTTGCTTTCTTTTTTTGTCTCTGTCATTATCCTAATTAAATTTTCTTCATATGTTCCTATTCCTCTTTCATAGTTACTATGTAGTCTGTCTTCTTTTAATGGCATTAAGAAAATACCATCTACAATTTTTTTCTTTCTTACTTGAAGTTATTTTTTAAAGACAATCTTTTTCACTGAGTCTTTTGAGCTATGTTTATATTCTTTTATAATTCAGTGTCGTTTTTCTAAAGATCTGTTTACAAAGACTTGAATGAGAAGAGATTTAGTTAAATCTAGAACTGGCTCACAGTTATGAAAGTAGATATAACTCCTATTTAATGCACATCTGAAGGTTGACTGTTTACTCATTTTATCTAACCTGAAAGGCAAAAATTCTCTAAAAACTTGAAAATATGATAGAAAGGCATTGATCAGGGATGGTTTACCAAGAGCACTGTTTGAAGTTAAGGGAATGAGTTAGGTAATCATTCAGGAACATATCCATCGCTAAAATGCCTGAAAACACCCTCTTTGCTATTACTTATTAATGGCCTTGTCCACCTCTTATAACACCAACCTAGAGAGTTCCAAGAACCTAGAACAGCATGTGCCTTTGACTAGCAGCTCCGTGGAAAGCAGTGTTTGTTTGAACTGGATGACATCATTTCCTGTAGAACTCAAGGAGTCAACGTTTTAAAAGAATTTCTCTAACACTTTCAAAATGAGCATGAATTTTTTGCATCATTCTTTGCTTTGTGATTAGCAATACTAAGACAGCTGCAATAGCAAGAGAAATTTAAACCCTAACCAACCACAAAGTTAAATACCAGGATTCTGCTCTTTAAAACTCAGGAGAAAACTACGAACAAGTCCAAACTTGTCAAGGGCTTCAGTAATTGGAATGTGTGAGGTGAGTTTTAGGTAAGCATCCCAGTGAAATGAGGTTAAATTGTCAGTTTCCATCAACATACTTAGTCTAAAGAAAACTCAATGGGATTGACATTCATCACAACGCAATTTGCTTTGGTTGGACTTCATGCTGGCAAAGATCAGGAATCTGGGAAAACAGGCTGCAATTCAAAAGATCTTACAATTTCCTTGGGAAGAAAATTTTCCCCCAGTTAATTTGTTTTCTGTCTGTTGTGTAAGGCTCTAAACTTGCATATTCAAACCCTCCATGAGAGTAGGTGTTTCTGGGGAGGATGAGCTGAGAAGAGCATGGATGGATGTGGTTTGGAAAAAGAATAGGATGTAAATTTCAGAACAGCAAAACGACTGTCTAAAACCACTTCAGAGAGAAGGAAGTGGCGTAGTGACACCATCTCAGGTGTGGGAAGTGAGATGAAATGCCTTTGATTCCAATAGTGCATGGAGGAGAGCAAAGAGTTCTCTGCTTATTGTTCAGCTGCTCAGATTCTTCCACCCCTTTCCTTCCTGCCTCCGTCTCATGTTCTGTGAGTTCAGTCCTTTGGAAAATAAATCTTGCTGTTCTTGCACTTAACATCATGCCATTTGCTCAGCAATAATCAGGATCGGAGAAATATCTCATCAGCAATTTAGATATTAATCATAAGTTCAAAAACTTAAATAGATACTTGAATTTGACAGCAAGTCGTAATTTAGATAAATAAAAATCACCCAGGAGGTTTCCATTGTCTTTCAAATGCTCACAATTTATTTGGCTTTTGAGGCTGGTGCCACCTGTAAGGAGGAAGGTGTTCTTTAGGGTTGCTCTGCATTTTTGGTACTTCTGTGTAAAACGCGGGCTGTGAAGAATATGTAAGGTGATATATCATTATGCGTCTTCTGTGAATTTCCGGAAAATGTGATGCTTGGTGTTTGATCAGAGTCTGTTATTTCTTTTTCTCCACAGCTCTGTTTCACACCCATTGATGAGTCAGAAGTAGCATCAGAAAAAAAAAAAGAAAAAAGTGGCAGCCCAGAAGATTTCATTTAATGCTGCATATACTCTTTTTAAAGAAGCTGTGGAAGATTTTCTGAATCAAAGGGAGACTGATATCTTGGTTAAAAATGCTGTACAGTAGAAAATGGTAAAAAATAAAAATCATGTAAAAATGAAATTAAAAGTTTCTCCAGAATGCAGGAGGCAAACTCACTGATAGTCAGTTATATAAGAAGCAAGATGATAATCAGAATATTTCTTTGGTAGATCTAGAGATCGATTTAAAAAGGAATCCCTAAAATCTCCTAAGGGATTCTTCAGCTGAGAGAAAGGTCACTATGCACATGAGATAAGGTACTTATTGTCCCATGGCCAACTTTGCTCTGACTTGGGTCATTCTGAATACACTCTTGACAAAATTCTGACGCAGCCTTTTTCTGTGTTCCATGCAGGTTATCTTCTAGTGATAACTTTTCATTTTTTTAGTTGAAGTAACATTGGTTTATAACATTACATAAGTTGCATGTGTACAACGTTGTGTCTCTACTTCTGTAAATGGTACAGCTTGCTCACCACCAAAAAGGGATAACTTTTATTTTCTGTATAAACATGGATATTAGACAGATTTAATATACCAAAGCCAAATACTTTGACAACACTCTAGAGAAGTGTTTTTCAGCCTCTGCACTATCGACATCTGAAGCTGGATAATCCTTTGCAGTGGGGGCTGTTCTGTGCATTGAAGGATGTTGAGCAGCATCATTGGCCTCTACTCATTAAATGCCAGTAGCACCTTCATTCCACCTCTCTCAGTCACGACCATGAAAATGTCTCCAGACACTGCCAAAATCAAAGTTGTGTGAGAGCACCTTTGGTCATTTGATTACAGGAAACCCTTTAGTTATTACTATATTGCATTTTATGATGGCCGACTTCCCCTGTTGACTTACCGTAGTCCCTGAATAACAGAATCCATTTTATTTTAATCAGCATTCATTATATAAAGATTCTAGCTTCTTTGTGGCAGACAGAGTTTTTGTATAAAGTATCTGATGCTTTATACATCAAATACTTCTGAGAAACAGAAGATAATAATAGAGGCAATTTATTCTTAAAATCTGGATTTTTTAATGTGTGAAAAATCCCACCATTGGCTGAAAATCTCATTTTTCTCTTATATTTTCATGTACTTCAACTTCTATTACCTTGCTTTCTCTGATATCAACCCTCCTCAAGCCTCCTGGATAAACAGTGGCAATTGCTACACACATTCTTGTCCACCTGATATTTAACCATATCCATCAACAGCTATAGTTACTCTGAAGAAGGCATCATCTAAAAAATCTCAAAACTCTCCTCCCTCTTCTTTCCATTTCACTACTTGGAGAAAAATCGGGCTTCTCCCTGAGAAAAAAAAGAGTTCTTTCTTTGCTTCCATGTTCCTTTTTTCAAAGCCCGGTAAGGTCACTCAGCACATTTGTGTTACTAGTCATATGTATCTTTTTCTCACCAGACAATGAGCGTTTGAGAACTTTACTACCTATTTCCTTCTATGTCTTCAGGTGCCTAATACAGGGGCAAACTGGAAGTAAGTGTTGTTACATGAATTGTACTAAGTAGCTAGAGTTGTAATTGAAAAGTTCAGGAAGACTGTAGCATAATACCGGAAGCTTCCCCAGAGGGTGACAGCTTAGGTCATTAGACATCTATTGTCAGCTACACTTTTCTTCTGTTCTCTTGCCTCACCATTCATTAAGCCCATCTCCCCTCACTTTTCCTAACTCACATACTCAAGGAAAATAAAACTTTGGGACTTTTAAGTTTTAATTATGGGTACTATTAAAGGTGATTCTAAGCTGAAGTGGGTAGGGGAATTTAGGAGAAAGAATTGATGAAGCAGAGATATGTCATCAGTTTTAGGATAAGGAATAGGTGCACACTGAAATATTAATCCCTTCCACCAAAAGGAATCAAATCAATTAACTTCTAGAAAGAGGACAGGGGACATTTTATCTGTGGGTAAATCTTACCTTTGGAAAACATAGAGCTTATGTTCTTAAAATAGTAAAGTTTCAAGGGTAATACTGCAATACTGGAGTCTGGGGGGAGGGGAAGCCAAAAGTTAAGTATTTTCTTCCTTTGTCTCAAATTTGACCCTTTGAAAAAACTCCTCATGGGTGCATTTCCTAAACACTAGCTTAAGATCCAATGATAATTAAATAAGAAACTGCACCCATATATTTCTGAAAAGAGAGGCAGTCTCTAAAAATAAAATTTGTAACTGAGGATTGAAGAGATCTAGAATCATATCATCCTAGAGCTGAGAAGAACTTTGTTTCCTTGTTTGTGATGTGAGAAGTTAGAATGAATATACCATATAAAATTTTGAGTCAATGGAGAATGATTTGATTTATAAAACAAAACCAAAATAAAAAACAAGAGAACATTGTTTATAAAATTCTTCAGGAACACATCTATTCAATGCAGTGATAGATATGTGAATTCAAATTAGATGTTTGAGGAAACAGTAATGATGCAGGAAGAGGCTGAGAATGATGCTGAGTAACACAGAAAATTCATGGGGAGTGATCACTTGGTAGGACTAGATGAAAATTGAGGCACTCCAATGTTCATAGCAGATCTATTTACAATTGCCAAGACATGGAAGTAACCTCAGTGTCCGTCAACAAAGGAATGGATAAAGAAGATGTGATATCTATATCTATATCTATATATCTATCTATATAAATAGATAAATATATACATTTATATTATATATATGTATATACACACACACACACACACACACAATATAATATTACTCAGCCATAACAAAGAATGAATTTTTGCTATTTGCAGCAATGTGGATGGACTTGGAAGGCATTATGCTAAGGAAATAAGTCAGAGAGAGATAGAAATATTGTATGATATCACTTATACGTGGAACTAAAAAAATACAACAAACTAGTAAATATAACATAAAAGAAACAGACTCACAAGTATAGAGAACAAAATAGTGTTTACCAGTTGGGAGAGGGAAGAAGGGAAGGGTAAGATAGGAGTAAGGGAATGGGAGGTACAGACTTCTGGGTGTAAGACAGGCTCAAGGACGTATCGTACAATGTGGGGAATATAGCCAACATTTTATAACTGTGAATGGAAAGTAACCTTTAAAATTGTTTAAAGGAGTTCCCATCATGGCTCAGCAGTAATGAACCAGACTAGTATCCATGAGGACGCAGGTTAGATCCCTGGCCTCACTCAATAGGTTAAGGATCCGGCGTTGCCATGAGCTGTGATGTAGATTGCAGATGAAGCTCAGATCCAGTGTTACTGTGGCTATGGTGCAGGCTGGAGGCTACAACTCTAATTCAGTCCCTAGCCTGGGAACTTCCATATGCCACAGGTGCAGCCCTAAAAAGACATAAATAAATAAATAAATGAATAAATAATAAATAAAACTATAAAAATTTAAAAATAAAAATAAGGAATGCAAACACTACAAAAAAGAGAGAATTGAGAGAGATGCTATAGACTCCCCTGTACACACAGTGGTACACTGAACTACATAGCCACCTACACTGAACAACATAGCCACCTATACAGTGTTTTTGCATGATACCACTGTCTATGATCAGGACGGGGTGTATCTGGCATGGTCTTTTCTGTAGCAAAGGTGGAGTTGGGCTAATGCATTATAACACTCTTTTACTTGGTTTTCTTTGTAACCTTTGAAACAGGATTTCTGAAAGCAATGGCACTGTCTGAGTTCATGGAACAGTATTAGGCTAACAAAGGCTCAAAAGTCTTGTTTTTGGCCTTCTAGGTGAGGGATCCATCCAGGTGAGGGAAAGGCCACATAAAGAAGGTTCAGTGGACATGCCCCCAGTTGTTAGGGCAGAGGTCCTCAGCATCAGCTGCATCACTGCTCCTGGGGAGCTGTTCAAAATGCAGATGTCTAGGCTCTACTCCCAAAGATTCTGATTTAAAAAGTTGTATATTGGGCCCAGAACCTGGCATTTCTAACCAGCCATCCAAGCGATTCCAAAGTAGGGGTTCCTCTTTGAGAAAGGCGGTTCTAGAAGTTCAGTTGATTTCTGCCTCTCCTCCTTGGCTCAGGCCCTTTGAATTAGGCCCATTAAAAGTCCCCCCCCCCTTCATCTGCTCCTATTTTGATGAAGCTAGTTTTAGGATCGTAATTTACTTCTAGAATTCTCTTACTGTTATTCACAATAGTATCTTTTGGCAAAGTGGAAGTGATTTGGAGGAGAGGGAACATAAAAAGCTTTTGAAAAGAAAACCAGACCATAAGATGGCCTATTAAGCAGCAAGAATATATTCAACTATGAAGTTTTGGAGAAGTTTAGCAAATGGGCTCAATGAGGAAATGACTAATGGAGATTTGGGGAGCCAAGGGAAAGAGAGAGAGACTCATACTTCTGTCAGTAGTTAGACCAAGAATGTCTGTTCTGCTAGAAGACCTTGTGACACAGGGAGAGCCAGGTGACTGAGAGCCAGGTGTTCTCGTCACAGACTTTTATTCACTTAAGTAGAAACCATGCCAGCTGAATTTGCGTTTCCAAGACTGAAGAACATCCAGGGAAAAAGTTGCCTGGATTTATAGGAAGTCTAAAAACCTTGGCTTCAGCCTGAGTGTTTGGATCTTAGAACAGCTGAGAGATGGATTTCGTGGTCCCCATTATTAAAAGAGGCCAGGGTGGTTCATTGTCCAGTATGGGTCACGATGGGAAATGGGTTTAGGCAAACATATGAAAGCTGGTGAATAATTTGGAAAGAACTACATACAGGTATAGAGGTGTCTGAGCTTCTGTCAGAAGGATCATTTCAATAAAATTGGAGAAAATGCACTTAAATTGACAGTTTGGCCAATGTATGCCAAGAAGCATAATGACTAACGGCAAAGGCAGTGGAAAATGCTCTGATATCTGTTCTCACTATAGCTGAATTCAGACAATCACCATGGGGAGTGAGAAGTAATAAATAATAATAATATCGAGAAAAAAAATCCTGAAGCAGGGAGTCTGAGCCAGCCCTTTTCTCAATGCCCTTCAGCCTATCTTTTCGTAACTGGGGCCCAAGCGTCCTGTGTCTCTAGATTGCCCTCTAGCTGTCACTGATGGTACTGCTCCGTTTTCTAGGCAGAGATTCTACAGAATTTCCCTTGGAAAACAGACTGGTCTGCATCCCCTTGCCTTCTTGTCCACTCTTTTCTTTTAAATATGACAAGCCAGTGATTTTCAAGTACTTCTTATAATATAATCCTTTCTTAAAATACCGTTTCATGAAGAAGCCCAGTACATAAAACAGGTAGAAGTAGAGTTGCTTAACTTGAAGAGGGCAGGACCTATAGCCATATTCACGTGGCCTCCAACTGGAGATAGCACAACAGAACACAGTTAGACAACTGCTGTGATAAACTCATTGTGGCAATGGACTCCTGTTAGTCATCTTAAGGGATATATTGGCCTTTAAGCAGAGATATCTTGAAAATAATATACATTCATCACAACACTTTAGGTTGGAATTGAAAGAAACCCAAATAAAATTAATGAAAGTAAAAATGAGAATCTTTTAAGAATCTTGCAAATGAAAATGTGAGGGTATGGTGTGAACTAGGACTAGAGGCAGATGCTCAGAAGATATCAGTTGGAATTGTCTCTCTTTCCATTTCTCAGGTCTTTGTTAAAATGTGTTGGCTTTATCCTCTGCAAGTTCACAAATTTGGGAGAAAGAAGATATCTAGGTCTACATGGTAGACAGAGCTAGACTCTCAGAAAAAGAGACAACATCTTTTTCCTTTTTGCTGAATCCCTGTCCCTTCCCTACCACTTTTGTACACTGATTGTGTTCAGGACAAAGACCCACCATTGCATCAGGCACTGAGATTATAAATTCACTTCTCCTGCATAGAATGAGTGTACCGTTAAGGATTCCTATTATAGAATATTCAATTCTTTTCTTCTTATCTTAATAAAGGGATGAGATCTTCTAATGTGAAAACCAAGAGGGGATTCAGGATCCAGAAGCCCACAGGGTCATTAGAGCTGTAGTTCCATTCCTATGCCCTTGGTTCTGTCCTCCTCCTCATGTCTGCTTTGTCCTCAGACTGACTTCACACATGCTAGTAAGGTGGTAGCAAGGAACTTCCAGGGATCAGTGCTCTCCGATTCATATTATCCAGTGAGAGACCTGGGCTTTCCTCTGACTAGATCCACGAGGCTAATGGGCACAGCTCTGAATCAGTTACTACTTGGAGACACTGGGAAATCACTGATTGGCTCAGGTCAGTCGGGGACCACTCCTGTCGCTAAGGATAGCTCAGTGGATAGAAGGCTGGGGTTTGAGAATAAAGGGATAAAAGGAATGAATGCCCTTTTCTACAATATAATGGGGGAAGTTAACTCCCAAAAAGGAACCTATCAATCTGAGTTTGATCAGGAAAACAGAATCACTAGGCTATATATGAGTATAATATATACTCCTTCTAGTTATGAACTGAATGATGTCCCCCCCCAAAATTTATATGTTGAAGCTTTACCTCAAAAGTGATTTATTTAGAGATAGGGCCTTTAAGGAAGTAATTAAGGTAAATTGTGGCCATGATCTTGGACTTCTAGCCTCCAGAACTATGAGAAAAATAAATTTCTGTTGCTTAAACCACCCAAGCTGTGATATTTTGTTATGATAGCCTTGGCAGACTAATACATATTTTGATACCAAGAAGTGGGATGCTTCTATAACAAATGCCTGAAAATGGGGAAGTGGAATTGGAACTAGGTAGGGGTTAGAGGCTGCAAGAATTTTGAAGTGCATGTTAGAAAATGTCAAGATTGCCTTCGAGGGGAGTTCCCGTTGTGGCTCAGTGGTTAACAAATCTGACTAGGAACCATGAGGTTGTGGGTTCGATCCCTGGCCTTGCTCGGTGGGTTAAGGATCTGGCGTTGCCGTGAGCTGTGGTGTAGGTTGCAGATGTGGCTCGGAACCCGTGTTGCTGTGGCTGTGGCGGGGGCAACTACAGCTCCTGTTAGACCCCTAGCTTGGGAACCTCCATATGCCACGGGTGTGGCCCTAGATAAGGCAAAAAAAGACAAAAAAAAAAAAAGATTGCGTTGGAGGAACTGTTGGTAGCAATATGAACATTAAAACCAATTCTTGGTGAGATCTCAGATGAAAATGAAGAACATGCTGTTATAAACTGGAGGAGAAGTGATCCTATGATGCAGAGAAGGCAAGGACAAATTTGAACTTCCAAAGATGGATTAGAAGCCCCAAGGATGCTCTGGAACTCACTGGTCTCTCACCACCTCCAGGACATCTACTTTGTTGATGGGGTGACCTGAAAGAGCAGCTGGACCCTTTTGTCAAGGAGCTAACTATGCACTTGTCCCAGGAATTAGAAAAGCTGAAGGAGGCAATATGGCAAAACAGAGGGTCTGTGGGTCGAGCAGCTGCCTCATGCTAAGCATATGACCCAGCAGATAAGTGACAATATGTTTGAAATCAGCAGTGCTTCATGGTCTGCAACAACCTTCCAAGCATAAAAAAGTATATACTGCTTTTACTTCATTTCTGCCCAGATCTGCAGAATGTCTCATGTGACTGATATTATTTCAGAACTAGGTAGTGATGAGAGTTCTAGGAAACAAAGTGCCAGGTTAGCTGAATTGATGCCATACAAATCTAACTCAGGAATTAATCCAAAGTGGAAGAAAAGGTAACAGACAGCACCTTAATCATTGATCAAACAGGATTTTAACTGGACGTGCCCCGCAGAATGTTCTCCAGTCTACTGGGGATTATCTCTGCACAATTACTTGTGACTCAAGTTGCTGATTAGAAACTACGCAGTTCTTCATCAGCATGTTATGTGTGCTTTTTTTTTTTAAATAAAATATTTGCAATGGTAGCACCTACAATGAATTTTAAGGCTACGAGAGTCACATTGTGAGAAGGACATGTTTGTTTACAGAAAAGTGTTGCTCTCTTGACATCCTGTTTGCCCCAAAAGATCCTTTTCCTTAGTGTGAAACTGCTGGGAAGATGACGGAAGATTCCTGAATACCAGTCTTGTGACTGATGGGGGTGTGTACATATGTCTGTATAGTGAGGAACTATTGGCTCACGTCTCTTATTCCACATGCCCTCTCCTTAATCAAGTCCAGAGAACTGAATGCAGAATCAGCACAGCACGCCTCCCTCAGAGACCTTTCTAAATTGTCCTCAGGTATTTGAGAGAACTCACTTTGTTCTGTATCAGCAACTCCACGGTCTCTGGGTAAACACTATTTCTGATTCTATAAAGAGTCACAGAAAGACTACCTGGAGAAAATTAAATAGAAAGACTGCTGCTCGTTGTTTAAAAATTTTTTTTTCTCTCCCCAGAGGACTGTCGATCAAGGTAAGTAGATTCACAGACAGGAAGAGAACTCTCTGTCTTTTCCACATCATATCTATTCCACCTAGAGACAAAAACTAATGATTGGTCATAAATGGTGAGCTGATGCTTCTCTATCGACTTGTGGTTTGCCAAAGCCTTATTTCCCTTGCTTTGTGACATCATTTTCCTGTTCATTTCCCACAGTTGCATATGTGAGTTCATATGATACACACTAATCCGACAAATGGAAGAAATTATGTACCATGTCTGAGAGCTTTCAGGAGCAGAACTTGGAAGAAAGGGGTCAATACTTGAAGCACTCATGAAGCAAAAATGATGATGAGGTAACCTATGAGGAATGCTTCTCAGCCTGAGATGAAAGGAGCCTGCTCACTGAAGGTTTGCAGTCAACTGTGGTCATTCTGTCACAGACCATCTCCATGCTGCCAGCACTCAATTCTGGCAAGTAGATAGAAGTTTATCCCACAAAGCACAGTGGGGTTGACCAAGATTGCATAGCCACCAGGAGAGGTCATTCCCATTGGCAGGAGAGAAGATGACTTCTCAGAGGTCATTTGGTTTGAGGGAACCGTAAGAAATCCAGGAACTTTAGGATACTGGTGCAATTCTCATGGAGAAGGAAAAGAAGGTTTGAGGTCGTTTCCTTTGACCAAAGTGCCTCCAGGCTGGAAAATGTTTCCCAAGTTAGCTTTGGGTCAGTATAATCTGTAATCACTCTAACCGTGACAACCTCACTGCCCCATGACAGTAAGAGCATCTTGGAATTTCAGGGGAGAGTCAGAAGTGCCTGTTGACTGATGATAACTCTTACTCTGGAGGAAGATACCTTGCAATGTACTTTCTCTGATGCTTTCTGCTAGGAGGAACACCTGGTAGCTGCTGACTTAAATCCTCTGCCACGCTATTGGAGTTTCAGCTTGATAGTCAAAATAAGGTGCTCTGTGATGTTGCACGGCTGTTTGATGTCTATTCCTTTCTTCAGATGCTGCACTTGAGGGAGGGAGGGTCACGTGTTGAGCTAACAACCACTTCCATCAAGCTTTTTAACCCTCTTATTCAAATGGTTTTCACTCAGAAATTACCTGTCAAAGAAGGCAACCTCTTTTCAGGAGTCTGAATTCTAGTTCTCAAAATAGTACCTGAAATAAGCCAGGGCTGTTGCATGGCATCTGCAGAGGCTCAAGGAAACATTAGGGTCACACGGTGTGTGGCACCACTTAACCATCGGGCAGTCCCATGGTTATCAGCAAAGCCTGAGAGACAGCAGTAGCTATGAGGAAGATTTAAGCCCCAAGATGATCGGATGCCTAAATATCCTCAGTGGAGTCTTTCACTGTTATGACTGCAAGGTGTATAGGAAGTGCTCGCTCGGTAAGGTCTTTGGATGCCAAAGGAAGCTTCGGCTGGACAGAGCCTGGGGTGGGCTCTTTTACATCCAGGGTTGTGACACTCCAACCTAAGACCACAGACTCCTCCTGCAACTGTTGGAAAAAATGCTGCCCTAGGCCCTTCTCTTCAACAGGGTGTCAGTGGAGCTTGACAGGAAAGGAAATTTTGTGATTACAATGACCTAGCTCTTTCCAGCTTCAGCTTACTCATCTATAAAATGAGATAAATGGGACTGGAGAAAGCATTAAATGGTATTGTAGGTTATCATAGTTGGAAAGGCGTCTAATATGTGTGTATGTGTGAATGTGTGTATATACACACGCATATATTTACATACACATGTAGAATGATATGTCATCCCATCCATTCACCACAGTAACTCTGGGAGATAGTAGTCTGTGACTTATATAAATCAACTGAGCCTCAAATACTTAAATAACATAGCTATTTAGTAAATGATAAAACCATGATTTCAGTCCATTCTGCCCAATTCCACAGCCTGTGCTCTGTTCTCTACATGATGCTGCCTCCCAATGGGTGGTGTAAATTGGGCGAGAAGAGTTTAGAACTGTTGAGATTTAGTATTTTTGGCATTAGTTGATGTAAGTTAATTCTCTGCTTGTTTTCAGGAATATCGCATGTAAAAGAGAGCTGGGCAAACCTTGTCCCTAATTTCCTAGCTGTCTACGCAAATTAATTTTAAATCAACTCTTGTCTTTAAGAAGTCAGGTAACAACTAAGATTTGTAACTGACTAATGTGATTCTTCTCCAGTTTTAGTAAACTTCTATTTTAATAAACCTCTATTTTAAACTTCTATTTTAGCATTTCTTTGAAGTATGGGTGCAACTGAATTTCATTTCTTTTTGCATTTTTTTTTCTTGTAAGTTGATAAGTCTGTCTGTTTTCCAGAAGGAAGGGAAATTCCTTTCCATGTTTTAGGGATGAATGAGCCACCACTGATACACACACAACTATGTATATAAAGAAGTAAAGCTGCTTATTCCTATGACTCCTTTCCTCTTCTAGATGAAATGACCCCGTATTGTGAATAATACGTACACACATATGTATATATTCATACATTATTACATATATATGATATACATGCAGAGTGTGTATATATATTTGACGTGTATATACACATTCTATATGTATTCCCCATAGGATTAATGTGAAACAAATCATTATTCTCAAACCTTTCATTTGTCTCACATCTTCTACATCTTTGCTGCCATCCAACATGGTAATTTTCTTTTCTCCCTGTTTCAAAATGTACACCTGTGTCACTCAGAACAAATATTCATGAGCCCTTCCTGAGAACTTGTTTTTTAAGTGTCAACTGTCACCTCACAACTTGGACGATCTAGGCTTTGACCCCAGGAGAATTCTTATATGCTGTTACTATTAAGGACCTAGGAAAATAGCGTCCCCTTCAGTCTAGGGCTATGTAATGTACCCAGCTCTCTCTTTTCCAAAGCACAAGCTCATGCACTTGTTATTACATCTGTCTCCAGGCAATGTGGTGCCAGGCTGCTGAGCCAGCCTTCCAGGTCGTAACCTACTTTGGTGACCCCTTTGTCCTGAGTCAATGGCCCCTCATCTCAGAAGATAGCTAAACTGTTAAACAAGTGGAGGAAGAGAATTATCAGTTCTGAGCTGTTTGGTTGGGTGCAACCCCTCAGTTTGAAATGAAGGACACATTAGTTTAAGAACGGCATAAAACGACTCAGTCGAGGTGGCTTCCGTGGGCCTGCCGTCCCATTTGCCCTCTTACCCCTGGATCTCCGTAGCAGATAAATGCCAGTTGTGCAGAGTTCTAATGTGGGGAGGGGGTAACAATGGTGACATGCCCGCAGTGCGGTCTTCCAGGTCCCTCTGCTCAGTGGGCCTTCTATTTGCCGTCACAGCGCCATCCTCACCACCAGTAACACGTGTCTACACTTCTTTCCCTCATTTACTATCATCTCTAGGAGGATTTTGACAATGGATTTTCCCACTGAATGATTAAGCCTAAGCTTTGATAGCGCATTGGCTTCAGGCTTATATGAACACTGTTCTTTTATGCCATTGTTTTTCTAAACCTTTTATTTTTTCTAGTTCTTTTATTTAATTGCCCCTGAGTCAGAACCAATCAAATCTGTCTACTGATGTCAGGAACCTTTTTTTTTTTTCAGTTGTTTCTGTGAGAAAAGGAGTGAGTTGGGGGTGGGAGTGGTGGGGAGGCAAACAGAAGAATGTTGAGTGGACTGCGGCTGGTTCTCCAATCTTCTGCTTCAGATGAGTGAGCGAGTGAGGTGGGTGGAGTCTAGACTTCACCACCATCACCAAAACAATTCCCTATTTTTCTTCACCGTCACCATCACCAAACACAGTTTGTAAGCACTGTTGGCATGTGGTTGAAATGAGCGTTGATGACACTCAGATTATTGTTTTGAGAGCTACTGTGGAGTGTGGGAGTCAGTGGGCATTGTGCCCAAGGTCCAGCACAATGGGAGGTCAAGCCTGTTAGTTAGCAAGTTTAGAGTACAAACTGAGGCTTCCCAGCCTTTCTACAACCATGCAAAAATTAGAAAGTGATAATATTTCATGGCATTTGGATAAATGGATAAAGATGCTCTTGGCCCAAGGCCACTGGTCCAGGAACTCTGGCAACTCCACCTCCCATATGGCTGCCATAAGGCCAAGAAAAGCAATATTTCAGGATGCCTATGGCCAATCCATGGCACAGCATTGCACGACTATCTGCCAGCTGAGAAGTGCTAATCTGCATGACTTAGATTGATGAACCGCATGTGTACTGACCGACCCAGTTCTGTGCCTATATAATATCTGAAATATCCTCTAAATTAATGAATTAATTAATATTCAACAACATGCTAAATTCCATTGATTATTTTTCTGTGAGTTCTAACAGTTCAGTTGACCCTAGAGGCTCATGGAGACTGGAGGGAGAGGAGGAATCTGTCCCAAAATTTGTCAAAGTTTCATGACTACCAGATATCCCTAAACCATGGACCCACTGTTCTCAGAGTATCCAGGAATTTGGTAGGAATATTTCTACTCAGTTACTTTTACTGAGATAAATCCCAGGCAGTGGACTATTTGATTTACTTTAAAAAGACCTAGTCGTGCAGGAGGGAGACTAGATGGTATTGCCAGGCAAGGTGGGCCATTGCTGGACGATGTTGTAAAGGAGATTTTCAGATTATAGCACCACTTGATAGTTGCTTTTGGTAGATGCAAACTCTTGTATTGAGAATGGATAAGCAATGAGGTCCTATTGAATAGCTCAGGGAAATGTGTCCAATCTCTTAGGACAGAACATGATGAAAAATAGTATGAGAAAAATGTATATATGTAAATATATATATGTGTGTGTGTGTGTGTGTGTGTGTGTGTGTATAAAATCTGGGTCACTATGCCATACAATTGACACAGCATTGTAAATCAACTATACTCAGTAAAAAAAAAATAGGCTTAGCCCACACCCTTTAAGAGAGTATTATGTGAGGACATTCCTCAAGGGAAGTTGAGCATAGTTGTCCTTCATGATACAAGTCTGGAGCCACCTCCTCCTAAAAGTTTTTGGCTGTGCTTTCCCAGGATTTCTCTTCTTGGGAAAGAATCTTGTTCCTTCTTCCACGACTGCCCGGCCTGTATCGTATGTACTGCATGTCATTACTTCTTAAGAGCACAAACTTCTGAAGAGTTGGGACCATGTCTCATGTCCTTCTGAAGCCACAGCCTCTTGCAAGTACCCAATAAACTGTCAAAGAAGAGAGGATGTGAAATATGAAAGTCGGGGAATAGTTCTCCTTTCTATGATGTATTTTATTCACTACAGGTGATATGCTGGTGGGTTAAAGATAGGCTACCCCCAGTTTACAAACACTGGGCTTTCCCAAAGTTCATTTTATTAAGTCAGTTGTGGGAAACTTGGAAAGGGTTTCTTGGAGAAACACTTTGGTGTGTGGTGGGTAGGTTCCCACCTAAACTATAAAGTTCAATGTGACAGAGAATGAAACCAAATCATCAGACTCCTGTAACAAGACAGAAATCTGCACTGGGGGCGGGGGGTTCTCAAGGTACAGAAATGAAGGGAAAGGGTCTGTTTTTCCCCATCTGTTTTGGGCTGGCCCTCAGCAATATTTTGGAACAGATCGTATTTGAGACTCTCATTTATCATAGAAGATTATTTTATCTCATCTTAGATCTGCTCTATTTCCTAAAATGCTGCACTTTTTAAAATACCCCCTTAACTCCAATCACAGCACAGATTTTTCTCACTGTATGAGCTCTCAAGCTTGCACTTGGCACAAAACAAGCTGATCCAAATGAATCCCACAAAACTGAATAACTTATCGGTGAGATGCTTGCTCTGTTGAGTGGCGATTGAGGTTAATCCCCTCAACTGTTCTGGGTTTTCCCAGATTTTGCCTGGCTTTGAGAAGCCACCATTCTCTCGATGCTTTATTTTTTCATCCCGAATTTCTTGGAAACAGAAACGCCAGTGCTGCTTTTCGCCTGGGCGGGAATGACCCCCGTGTCACTCCCTATCATTTCTTTATGAACCGGGAATGTGCGAGTATGGTACTGTCTGTGCTCCGAAAGGTTGACTAGCGCCCCCTACCCCAGGGCGCTGGAATGCCCATTTCCCTAAACCTTCAGAAGCAGCTCCTGCCCCGCCCCTGAACAGCCCGGGGAACCTGGGAGCCACCCTGGGGTTTGGAGGCTTGAGTTAATGACACACAACCGCCTGGCTGTGGTTAGCGGCTGCTTTGCCAAGGTTGTACAGCTGGCTGCCTGTGTGCTGGAAGATTCCGATGCCCCCTGCGGCACCCTGGGCTGCCAGGGAGAGCAGTTCCAGTGGGTTTTAAGGAGAGCACAATTTATCTTTTCTCAGAGGTATCCTTATTCCTCAGCTTCTGGCAGGTCCAGCTCAGCTCAGGTTGTGGTCACGTAAAAGTTATATACTGAAACATCTGCCTTACCCAGGGGCTAGGCTGTCTTACGAGTAGAGGCTATGGAGGGTGTTTGGTGCTGTCACAGCTTGATTTTTACTTGAGACTTGAACCTCAGGAATGTTCTGTGCTGTGTTCACTCCCTTGCACAAGGCAAGCTGTTCATGCATTTTTTAATTCCCGTTCCTTTTTGCCTGGAGTGTTTGCTTACCATAGTGTTGTATAATACAACAGCCAGGCAACTTTGAGTCTCATCTCCTCAAATGAAGATTGTTTTGCTTTCTATTTAGTTGCTCTCTCAACAGCTGCCAGAAGTTTTTCAAATTTATGCTTTTATTAAATATTTAAAGATGTATTTTCAGGGATGGAAAATATTCCCCGCTCAGAGCCGCGCCAGCAGATTTATCTCCTCCACCAGTGGGGAGATGAATTTATGAAAGGCTATGAAGTGTCCCCAAGTAGCGAGCCGCAAATGGAGATATCAGAAGTTTTATGTTATTGGAAGCTTCAGACTAGTCCTTATTTTTAAAAGACCCTTGGTAGGCGGCAGTACTACAGGGCTGTGAAATTCCAGGGTCCCCAGCACAGAATTAAACTGAAATGAATAATGCATGCTGATTTAAAGTAAAATGTGTATCCCTGAAAGAAAATGGTAACATTTAAATTTTTGCAACCAAGGCAAAAATCTTTTATTCAGTGAACAGGGCTCTTGCAAGTAAACTTTGCAAATGAGATCATCTTTTAACATTTATGTGGAGCGATCCGACCCTTCCAAGAGCTCTCTGAGCATGTGCTCAGCCTGGTAGCGGAGAGGAGCTTCTTTCAGAAACAGCATTTTAAAAATCCCCTACAGCTTTGCCAGAACCTTAAGGACAGAACCCAGTCCTATCAGAGTAGCAAGGTTTTTCTTCTGAACGCTGCTTTTTCCCCATCCATGACCTCCAGGCTAAATGTTGCTTCTTCTAAAAAGGAGAAGAGAGCACAGAAGGGAAGATAGGGGCTCTAGCATCAACTAAGTAAGAAGCCCCTGGGAAATACCAAGCAAAGGTGACCTATAGTAAGAAAAAAAGCTGGTCTTAAAATAAATATAAAATAATTGGTTTAGTCTACCTTAAAGGCAATAAGCATTGATGATATCTAAAGGCAAATCAAAATAAGTGGTTGTACTAATTGGCTGTGTACCCTTCTAGTTCCTCCTGGTCCAAGCATTATAAGGGTGCTTATCCAGTAACTGGCCACCAGTCCTGCAGGTTCTGCATGGAACCCCACTTCATGTTCTCTGAAGGAGTAAGCAGACACTTACTTGCCTTGATCATTATATCCAAGTTGCCCTGGAACTAGCCTCCTGATTGCTCCTCCCAGATTCTCGAGATACTCTGTATCTCTTCACTCCATTCCCATAAGTAGGTACCTGGTACTTCCTGCCAAACCTTCCAGCTGCCTCCCAGTCTGCTGCCTCTCACCTGTCACCACACTCTCTTAGTACCCTCTCTGCTTTCCTGGTTTTACATCCTCTTGTTCCCACTGCTGGGCTTTTACTCCCAGGTGCCTCACCCCAACACACACATACAATTCAAACAGGACCTGCCATGTACCATCTTGTTGTAAGGTATGCCGTTTTTTAACTTTGACCTAATTCCATCTCTGCCACTGGCTGTTCTATCTTCTTAAAAAATATATCTATCATCTGTTCTAAATAATTAAAGTCCCAGTGAAAATTATAAATTAATATTGCTTAGAGTTCAAATACCTTATATTCCTGTGTTTTGCTCACTTCTTGGGTTTCAAAAGAATCAATTGCCTCGGAGTTCCCGTCGTGGCTCAATGGTTAACGAATCCAACTAGGAACCGTGAGGTTGCGGGTTCGATCCCTGGCCTTGCTCAGTGGGTTAAGGATCTGACGTTGCCATGAGCTGTGGTGTAGGTTGCAGATGCAGCTCAGATCCTGAGTGGCCCTGGTGTAGGCTGGTGGCTACAGCTCTACAGCTCCGATTAAACCCCTAACCTGGGAACCTCCATATCGTAGAAAAGGCAAAAAGACAAAAAAAAAAAAAGAGTCAATTGCCTCTTCCTAAAGACCTAAAAAATCCTCCTTGATGCAACTGCCATCTAAAGTAAAGATTTCTACTCCTGAAGCAGCCTCTCTTGCTCGAAGCTTCTCACACTTGTGTGTGACTACTCCTCCACCGCCCCCCAGCCCTACTCCAAAATTCCGAGATTGTGTTGAAGTTCCCCATGCCTGTGCTGACCAGCTTCCGATAACTCCAGTCTTACAAATCTTTGGGCTTGACACAAGGTGATTGATTTAATCACCTAGCATCGTTTGGAAAGACAAGAGTTACTTTATACACAACATGTGTTAAAACAAATTTAATCTCACACATTGATAGATGTAAACAAACAACTTTCCTCAGAGTCTCTGATTGCGGTCGACTTGAGGAGACAAGCCTAACACACAGACATTAATTCTGGAACAAGATAAGGGTGCTAAGTTAGGTGTGAAATCACATGATACTGGCAATCAGAAACCAAGAGTACAGGGAGGTACAGGAAGAATAAAGCAGCAGGTGTGAGCAGGCTAGAAGGAGATGGTCTTTGAGGACTAAAAGGATTGAGTTAGGAGAAGAAGGAAAGGCATGTAGGAAAGGGGAACAGTCAAACAGATGCAAAAAACGGGGACATGGCTTTAGGGGGGTGAGGAGAGGGCGTTTAAAAGATAGGCTAGAAAATGTGGGGCTAGAAGTGCTGGAAAATAAATCTGGGAATTCCTGTTGTGGTTCAGCAGGTTAAGAACTGGACATAGTGTCCATGAGGATTCAGGTTTGATCCCTGGCCACACTCAGTGGATAAAGGATCCGGCATTGCTATGAGCTGTGGTGTAGTCACAGACATGGCTCGGATCCAGTGTTGCTGTGGCTGTAGTGAAGGCTGGCAGCTATAGCTCTGGTTCAACTCATAGCCTGGGAACTTCCATATGCCCCAAATGCTGCCATTACAAAAAGGAAGGAAGGAAGGAAGGAAGGAAGGAAGGAAGGAAAGAAAGGAAAGAAGGAAGGAAGGAAGAGAAGAAAGGAAGGAAGAAGAGAGAAAATTAGTCTGAGTAAGTAGGGTGAGTCCCAATTATGGAGGGCCTTAACCAGACACCAGGACTTGGACTTTGGATGCCTGGGCATTAGGTGTTGAAAATGCTTATGAAAACTAATTAAAGTATCTAAATTCAGAAAGTTGGGAATAGGTGGGGGGGTTATTTTAGTTATAGATTTATAAGTCTAAGTGGTTCTTGTCCAATGATTTTTTTTCTTTAGTAAAAAACTAAAGACTATTTTTTCTTTATATAATTACTCTTTATTGGTATTAAACAGTATAAATATGTTTGGGATAGTTGGGAAAAAGAGGGTAATAAGTGGTCAGTTTATATATGTCCAAGTGAATCTTGCTTAATTTCATCCTCGGCCATTTTTCAAGTACTCCAGAGGCAGAAGGAGTTAGGGTCAAGGCAGGTTAAAGTTACCACTTTGCTTATTACAAATAATGGATTCAACCTTGTTTACATTAAATTAACAGCAGTGTGAGGAAGTGCTCAGGAGGTAAGCTCATGTCCACAGAATGTGATGTGCTGTTACTGCCTGTGGAAAGGTCTCTCTCCCTCTCTTTCTTTCTTTTTCCTCTTGTGGCCATGCCCATGGCATGCGGAATTTCCCAGACTGGGGCCTGAACCCATGCCACAGCAGCAACAGGAGCCACTGCAGTGACAACACCAGATTCCTAACCAGCTGAGCCACGAGAGAACTCCATCTCTTTCCATGCTATGTTGTTCATATGGAGTAAGTTGTAAATACTGTTTGCTTGAGAAATATATATCAAGAGATATTTTTGACCTGGCCACTCGGACAACATATCTATATTTATTCAATTATTTCTTTCTTTATAAAAAAATACTCCTGGGATTTCCCATTGTGACTTGGTGGCAGTGAACCTGACTAGTATCCATATAGATGTGGGTTTGATCCCTGGCTTCTATCAGTGAGTTAAGGATCTGGTGTTGCCTCAAGCTGCAGTGTAGGTTGCAGATGCAGCTTGGATCTGGCATTGCTGTGGCTGTGGCATAGGCCAGCAGCTGCAGCTCCAATTCAACCTTTAGCCTGGAGGCTTCCATATGCAAGGGTGTGGCCCTAAAAAGACAAATAAGAAAGAAAGAAATATGCCTGAATTAAACTAATTGGCTAAACTCAAAAGCTATGCTTTGTATATTTGACAATAGTGAGTATAAATTAAATTAGCTTTTTCAGTGCTAGCTCTGGGAGCCTGCACTAGTTTTCTGCTATGCAATGTACAGACTAGCTCAGTGGGTATAGAACCAATACCAAAGAAGAAACCTTATGTCCTGAAAACCTTTGTGGAGCATGTAAACAATATCAAAGAGAGGGCCAGTAAGCAGAGTCCCCTTTAAGGGTCCCCAATTGTATTGCCATTAATGGGAGAAACCAAAGTCCTGAGATAGGCCATTGCAAAGAATATTGGAGTGTTAAGAATTTTGCCAGAGTGGGATGTGGAAGTGCAGAAGAAATCAAGGATAAGAAGCTCAGGGATCTGTATTTTCAAAATAGTGAGGGGAATGAGTAGCAAGAAGGGTCTGACATCCTTGTGTATGTCCCTCTCTAGGTGTCTATGTAAGGAGGATGAAGGCCAGAAATCTGAAAACTAAAGAGCATTTGATCTGGTGAAAAAGAAACTTTAAATGAAGTATAAATGTGGGAAGATTGGGGCTTAGATATGTTTAAAATAAGACATGCTGAATTTTTAAATGTACGTTTGGCATTACACTTAGATGGGCTTGGGAGTTATAATTTAGATGTGACTCCTGTCCATTCAAGAAATAATTTAGAGGAGTTCCTGCTATGATGCAGTGGGTTAAGAATTTGACTGCAGTGGCTCGGGTTCCTTTAGAGGTGTAGGTTCCGTCCCCAGACTGGTGTAGTGGGTTGAAGGATCCAGCACTGCCGCACCTGTGGTGTAGGTAACACAGATGAGCTCTGGCTCAGATTCGATCCCTGGACCAGCAACTTCCATATGCCACAGGTGTAGCCATAAAATAATAACAATAATAATAATAATAATAATAATAATTTAGAAACTTAGAGCTTAGCCTGTCTAGTTTAGAAAAAGAAACAGAATTTATTTTTATTATTAATTTAATTATAATTTAATCATTTTCAATTACAGGACAAAATGCACGCCTTGGTAGCTATGCTGTAGAGCAGGGAACCCAGTGATTAAGATCCTCCTGTTGGAAGGGAGGGAAGACAGTTCCTGGCAGGATATTGGACAGCAGCACGGTATCAGAGAAACACCTTCTCATCTCCAGTCTCTAAAACCAATCTGCTCAAAACAGCATAATTATTAACAGTGGGACCTAAACCCAGATGATCTGATTCCGAAATATTGATACCAATTTGGGGTCCCTTGATTCCCCTTTCCTTTCATCTGCAGATCTCACTGAAGCAATCTGCATCTGCACTGCTCTGTCTTTGCTCAATCCTCTTGCAAAACAGTGACATAAGGGGTTTCATATCCCTTTATATATCTGTTTCTGTCACTCAGGGCAGCTACACTTTTTCAAATTTGTAATTTCAAATTCAATAATGTGCACTTTTGAAAAATTGATAATTGATCTTTTAATCTCCCTAGAGGGAATGCTAATACAGACAGAAAAATAAATAAGCTTTAGTTCCAGTGGGTAAGGCTAAAAGAAAATTTGAAAACAGCATTAAAGGAAGTGTAGCCTGGGGGTCCTCAAGCAGCTTCTATGAAATACCAGAGGGTTGGTTTCACCCTTGCCTTACCTTATGTGTGCCTGGGCTCCCATCAGGGGCTGTATCTGTAAGTGACAAAGGGATTTAGTTTTCAGTGAACAGCAAGTGTATCCTTCATTCTCTATTCTGGGGAGGCATAGGTAAAGGAAGAGGCCTTCAGTATGGTAACGTCTCAGTGTTTGTCCTAGTCAGAAACAGAGTTCATTCAAAGAAGCTATGAAAGTGAGTTTTGTAAAGGAATGGCTGGGATTAGGGCAAAACAAAAGATTTACGTGGCATGATAACACCACCCCGAGGTCTAAGGGACAGAGGGACTAGTTAACAGAACCTGTAGATAATGCAGACCTTGGTTAGTTAGTAGTAGCAGTTGTAAACAAGATCCGGAGGACAGGATGTGCAACCTTCAGTAAACAAACAAACAGGAAAGAAATGCAAATGTTCCAGCAACCACAGTGATGACCAGCAGTGATGGGGTCAGGGAAAGATACCCACACTGATCTTCTTTCCTTCCTCACTCTGATCCCCACCAGTGCTTCCCATGGCTGAAGCAAGAGAACTTTTGCTGCAGGCCCAGAGCTCAGTCTCCCAGGACCCCAGAGCAGGTCAGGGGAGTGGATCTGAGGGGCAAACCAAAAGTGCCCGGCGTAGACAATGACTCTAAGATTATGGCAAAGTGCTCTTTTTGTGGACCAATGCTGGTTATATCTGACCAACAAATATTTGATCATTATTCCTAAACTAAAGGAATAATTGGGAACAGAGATTCACTATTAATAACACTCTCAGAAACTGGAAGTAAACATCACTGAATCTAGAGTTTGGACTAGGACTATTTGAATGTTAGCCAAAGCTGCCAGGGCTCTCAGAATCTAAAACAACAGGAGGACAGCGGCCTTCACTTTCCTGAAGAGACAACCAGTAAATGAAGCAGAAGAAAGTAGGGACGAAGGAGAGGTTATTTCATGGTCAAGTTTCTTCTAGGATATTGGAAACTAGAGCCAGCTCAAAAGTTTTGTTGTTTTTTTTTTTTTTTTTTGCAAATGAGTTGGCAACGTTTCTTTAAAGCCAATTAAACTTACCTCAGATTGAAAATGATTGTGAACAGTGTTGTTCTCATTTAAAATCAGGGGTTTGAGGTTCTTTTGTGAGAAATCAATGTAACCACATTTATCCTTGGCCTAGTATTGAAAAAAATAGTTACAGTAAAAGCGATTTTAGTCTTTTGAAGCTGTGGGTAATATGAGTGATGCTGACAATGGAAATTTCGGGTTAAGAGTATGAAATGGCAATTCAGTAATGATGTGGAATTCAGGTGGGGGGTGGCAGTGGATTTAGTCTAAAGACACATAGGTAATTTACGTGCAAAAAAGTATCATTGTGTTCCAGTAAATGATATGACCTTGAAATGTTCGTGGGGTGGGCGCCATCACACATTCACAGCCCAGCACATTTTCAGCTCTGGTTAAATATATGCTGGGAACTCAGTAGAATAAGGCCGGTGTTGATGACAGCAAGCCTTGCAAAAGCCAGCCCCGGCAGAGCTCTCCCCTTCTGTTTTCCTACTTTCAAGAAAGGGCTTCAAGCGTTCATTTGAAATTTGTCTCTTAATCTGTTTTCCATTGATGGCAGCAACTGGGAAAAGTTTTCAGCCGGAAAAAGTCAAGTTAAGTCAAACCAGTTCTGCACACAGCAAGCATACAAATTGGCTATTTCTTAAAAATCAGAAGTTAACCATATGCTTTGAATTCAGAAGTAGGATTACATACTCAAAGGCGGCATTAGCCTTAAATCATCCCGTCTGTGTGCATGGGTGAGCCTGTGTGTGTGCGTGTGTGTTCACACATGCACGCTTAGGACTGTTCTCTCAACACCCTGCTTTGCTGTGACCCTTAAACAAGGACAGTTACCACAGAGTCCTCTGCAATCCCCCACAGGCAGTGTCTCCAGGACACTGGAGAGGCAGGCTCAGTCTACATACACTCTGAGAATGTGTACAGAGCCTCAGAAAGCATGGAGAGGATATCTACAAAATATCTTTAATAAATAACACTTGAATAAATATGTTCTTCTAAAATACAGATGGTGGTTAGATAGTATTCCTTGCAGTTTAATAAGTCACCCCCAACCACTGTACATGAGAAGAATGTTCTACAAACTAGATATGAGCACAAGGAAAGGATTGAATGGAGGACCCTCCTGCCGCCACCACCTCCGTGTTGACACACTCCTCTGCCCCTGTTATGGAGTTGGCTGAATTCAAAGTAGCTCTGGAAGAGAGGCTGCCTCAATGTCCCAGGCCAATTGATACACCAGGACTCCAAAATTTAAAGCTTGGGGTTTGTCTTTTGTTCTCTTGTTTCCTGAGCAAGTGTGGGTACGCCTGTGGCTCCAGCGCTGGTCTTCTCACAGGGGCTGGAACCCAGAAGTATGCAGCTCCCACACCACGTGCCTCAGGGAGCAGAGCTCTGTCGGGAGGTGAACACAAGGTAGCCCTTCCCTGCCCTCCAGACTGTGCTTTTTTTTTAGGTGCCAGAAGTGAGGCATATGGGAGATATCTGATGGGGCTGTTGAAGGGGCCAGTCAGGGGTGTTACCTTATCTTGTGACCAAGATTGGGTGAGGAAAAAGTGGCTTGTCCTAAGACTCCCCCACCCCAGTTCAACCCCGTTTTAGGGCAGCTGCTAGTCCCGGTGCACACGGTCCCTGGAATCCCAGTATATTATCCTCAAAATGCAGGCGTGTCCCTTGCTCACTTTTCTCCACATGCTATAAGGTAAGTCGATTATTGTATAATCTTTCCCAGACCTGTTATTGAACCTTGAGACAGAGATGTGCTCCAAGGTCTTTGTGTCTCAGTAATGTTTCCACTTATCCAATAACATTTCACAGATGTTGCATCGGTGTTAGACTGTCGGGGGCAGTGCCTTATTTGGGTTCTGCTCTGAGTCCCTATCCTCACCCACACTAAGTAATCAGAGGTGCCTGATGCAGGGTAAGTGTGACAGCAACCAGTGACCACCACCTGGGGTCTTGTTCCTCTTTGAGTAGGGCAGACTGCCAGCTGGGAGTGTCAGGTTAGGCCCGAGGAGGGAAAGAATAAAACTTGAGTGTGTATGGCCTTCCTCTCTCTCACACTTGCTCCAATCTGTGTGGGACCTTTGGAGAACATGTGACTAGACACATTGGAGAAGACGGGGAAACAGCTACAAGCATAAGGATGACAGCCTCCACATAACTGCTGGACGACATGCAGTGTTCACTTGGACACCTTGGGCAGAAACAGAGGAACACAGCTGCTGGCAATGCTGTATACATCTAACTACAAAATTTCCCCATAGTAACCCCTCCACTCTAGAATCTTGGAAAACTTCCTCTCTAGGCATAGATAAATCCAATTAAATTTCTGGAATTCTTTCTTCTTATAATCCCTGTCATATTCTATTATTAAAATTTTTAATTAAGAAATAAGGAAAGGTTTTGATAAGAATTCTCAAAATATTATGGCTCTGCTATAACTCTTCAGAAGCAACTTATGGTTGTGCCATGACTGAATTTGGGCAGAAATTTTGATTAATTTTACAATGGGTTCAGGAACTACAAAAGGGTGGTCCTCCTGTGGCTTCTGCAACACCTTATATTCCTCTGTCACTGGTCACATTGTACATAGTGATTTTGGAATTTTTCAGCTTACGCACACATTAAAAATTAAAATATTGGCACCCATCACTGGGCTAACTGGATAAAGTTGTCCAGAGCTAGAGGCAAAACTGGTCTGGGGCTCTGGTCATCTAGGGCCCAACTGGTCTCCCTGGGACTAAGCTTATTGAGTTGATATGTTTGTTGGCTTTAAGAATATCTCCTTTGCCTGCAGAGCAATGTAGGTGCTGGCCATTTTTGTCCTTTGGATGACTCAGAATCTCCTGTACATGAACGGTGTGAAACACTGACAGTTAATGCCTTAAAAGTGTCGTTATGAAGTGACATGAACTGACTGTATTACACACTGATCCCCATCTAGGTGAAGTTCATTGACACTGTGATTGCTTATCCGTCACATCTGATTTACCTTTACTCTGGCTGCTGTGTGCATGCTGCCATAGGAAGTGAACTGTCACTGTGCTTCCTTTAGCATCATGGAGTTTGCCTGTGTCTTGACATATCAAGAAACAGCAAATGCATGTAACACGTTTTCTTAACTACATTCCCATCACCTTTGATTCTGAAGTCCTAGTGTGATTCCTGGTATTCTGTCTTAATTATGAGAGCCTGATCTACAGAAGTATTAATCAAGTTGAAAGCATTCCTACCATCTGATAATACTGAACTTGAGCATGAAGATCCCAGACATTGATTCTGTCCGTCAGAATAAGCTATAAGACCAAACTTCATTTGTCGTTACTCTACATTCCATCATGATCTGGCAAGATGATTATTCTCACCGTTATCCAAAAGAAGCCATTTGTTCATCCAGCAAACACTTCTGAGCACCTGTTACATGGCAGGTGTCTTCAAGGCTCTTGCGATGCAATAACGAACGAAACACACAAAGATCTCTATACTCAAGGAGTTTATATTTTAGTAGGAAGAGAAAGACAATACATAAGAAGCATAGTGTATAAGTGATTATATGGCTTGTTGGGGATGATAAGTGTCATGGAGAGAAAAACTGGAGAACAAAGTTGGAGGGGATATCATGTGATTGGAAATGCCAGGTCGAAAGGGACAGCGATTTTAAGTAAAGTTTTCTGTGGGGGAAGGACTCACTGAGTAGGTAAAGTCAGCAAAAATCTGACATAAGTCAGGGAGTTAGCTAAGTATATATCTGATCATATAGGGCCTCCCATGTTTTTATTTTGAGACAGGAAATCATTGATGGGTTTTGAACAAAGGAGTAACATGACAAATGTGACTTCTGTTTTAAGAGGAACTGCTCTGTTGAGTGTAGACTGTAGGATGCAGGATTAACACAAGGAGACATGCTGGAAAGCTATTTCAGGGATCTAGGTGAGATATGATGGCAGCTCAGATCAGGGTAGCAGCAGTGGAAATGGTAGGAAGTAGCCAGAGTCTGGATACTTCCTGAAGTGGGACACAAGAGGTTTGGGGAAGAACCAAATGTGGGATGTGAGAGGAAGCTTTTGTCCTGAGGAACTGGATGGTTAGAGAAGGAACAAACTTCAGGTGGAATGGATGGTAGGGGAAGATAAATAATTCAGTTGCATACATGCTAATTTTGAGATGTCTATTAGATGCCACATGGAGATATTGATTAGGGAGTTGAATGTATGAATCAGGAAGCTGGCTGACAGATTTGAGCTAGAGATATAAAATTAGGGGTTGTCAATGTGCAGATGGTATTTAGAGCCATGGGGTGGAATCAGATGGATATGAGTGTAGATAATGTAGAGAAGAAAATGCAGCACTGAATCCTTGCACACTCTGAAATCAAAGGACACTGTTGAATTTTTCCAGACCCAGTGTAAACCAGTCATAATGTTTATTTAGTTCTTGTTAGTTATTTTCTTCTTTAGGTTATCCTACACTTTTATTCTACAGGAAAATGAATTTTCAACTTAATAGACTTCTTGAATGAAAAGTGTTTATTCTCTGCCACCACATAGGAATTAGGCTCCAAATCAATTCAAGAATTTCAAAATGAAATCTGAAGTGGTATCTGTGACTAGGTGCTGAAGATAAAAAGATGAACAAATGCTTTCTTACTCTAGTCTGTCATATAAAGTGCATTTGTATCTTTGCGATGAGGGAACAGAGAGGGAACATGCTCCGACTCTCAGTCAGTGGGACCTTCCTCTAGTCACAGGTGGGGTGAGAATCCAGGGCTTCCTCCTTTATGTTTTCCTGTATCTTACCTCAACATCCACTATGGCTAAATTCTATTGAGTACATCTTCAAAATAGCTCTTGAATCTATGTATTTCTTCCACTTGCAATGGGTCAGTCAGAACTGCCTTTCAAAAAATTTAAAAATATATAAATATAAAAATGTATGAGAGAGAAAAAGAAAGGAAGGAAAGAAGGAAGGAAAGAAAGAAGGAAGGGAAGGAGGGAGGAAGAAAAGGAGGAAAAAAGGAGGAGAAGAAAGACATGAAATCCTACTGGCCTTGGGAAAGACTCAAGACCTTCATCTCTTGCTTGCTGCCTCTCCAACTCTCTACTCCCTCCCCTTCACCCGCCGTGGCTAACTCCTTCATCTGGTCTTTCTCCCAAGTACCCTTCAGTCTCAGTTTAAGTGTCAAGTCCTTGACCCCACCCCTCCACTCCCACCAGACTGGGACAAGTTGCCCTGACATTTGCTTCCACAATTGTCTTTACATCTCCTGTCATTACGAGCATAATATATTGTTATGTTTGCATTCAGACAGGTTGTGTTGTTCATCCACATATACCTGGAGCCTAGCATTTTGTGAGGCATTCAACCAAAAGTTATTAAGGAGTTCCCTTCGTGGCTCAGTGGTTAATGAATCCGACTAGGAACCGTGAGGTTGCGGGTTCGATCCCTGGCCTTGCTCAGTGGGTTAAGGATCCGGCGTTGCCGTGAGCTGTGGTGTAGGTTGCAGACGTGGCTCTGATCCTGCGTTGCTGTGGCTGTGGCGAAGGCCGGCAGCTACAGCTCCTGTTAGACCCCTAGCCTGGGAACCTCCATGAGCCGTGGGTGCGGCCCTAGATAAAGGCAAAAAAGACAAAAAAAGTTATTAAGAACGTGAGTAAAAAGTGACAGAAAGCACGCTAAAGCTTTATTCCCTCTATAGACTGCTTTCAACAGGAATGAAAGCATTGATTTAAAAGCTGGAGCTGTGATTGGTGCTGAGGAAGAAGACTGCAAATGCCATCAGGAGAAAACTCTGAGCTGTTCAAAATGTTTGGGACAGTAAAGGAAGTGGCAATTCCCTGCTTCCTTTAAAATGTGAGCTGAAGCCAGAGGATGGGATGTGTCTGGCAGGAATATAACGTAACTCTTGCACGTTCCTTGGCCATTCCCTTCTCCTTTTCTTCCTTCCTGCCTTAACATTTTACGAAGAAGGAAGCTTTCTTTCTTGCTTGAATTCATATAAATTTAGTTGGAATTCCCTCATTCCAAAAGTTGCTTCTATCTGCCTGTTTTTAATTTGCTGGAAATTTCAGAAAAGAAGAAATGATTTATGAATGTGTCGAATAATTCATGTTTGAGGTAACTCAAATATCAGCACGATTTGTCCTGCTGAATATTTCATATAAGAGACAAAATATTTGTCTTTAGTCTTTGGGGGCTTTTGTTGGAGCTATTTGGGAATACGCAACATCTTTCACAGCATTCTGATTGCTTGGTGTCCTCATAAAATGACTACTCTGTATTTCAACCTTTATTTCTCTCCTTCCTCCTTTCCCCCTTTTCTCCATTTCTTTTCTCCAAGTGAAAATATGTACAGGTTCATGGACAAGCAAATTGCTTAGCCAGTTAATCAGGAAAAGATTGAAAGACTAGGATTAAGGAAGTCTGGGTAGATAGCTGTGTATGGATTTATGGGAGTGCAAAGGTAGATCCTTGTATTACATGTTAATGGTCACCAGAGAGCTTCCACCTCAAAAGAATATCTACTGCTAAACCAAGGACACAAGACAGAATAACTTGGCCTGTTGACATTGGCCAGTCATCCAATGCCAGTGTTCAAACAATGGCCCATCAGTGGAGTAGCCCTTGTGGCAGGAATGAAGGCTGTGCATGGGTCAGACAACATGCACTGCCCCCCCCCAATCTTGATCTAACCACTGGTACTGACAAATAATGAACCTACTGGTAACAGAGACTACTGAGACCCCCCACACACACACCCCAACTAGGTATGGCATTGTAGCTTGAGATCAATCAGCCACTTGATGGAAAGTTGGATACATCATTTTCTTCTACCCTGGAAAGGGCAGTGGTTCATTTTGATGGGAGTTGATTCATATTTATGGTTTGAGTTTGCCTTTCCTGCCTGCAATGCCTCAGCTGGCACCACTACCTGCAGGCTTAGAGAATGATTGATCCACTAACACAGTATCTCACATAATATTCCACCAAAACAAGTAACTCACTTCACAGGAAAGGAGATGCAAGAGTAGGCAAGTGACTATGGGCTCACTGGGTCCTACCACATATTGCACCATCCAGAAGCTGCCAGAGTGATAGAAAGACCTATTGAAGTGCCAGCTTGAGATATTACCTTGCAAGAATGGGGCAACATCCTCCCAAATGTAAAATGCAAACTAAATAAGTAGCCATTATATTATGCTCTGTCCCTAACAGGTAGAATACATGTCTAGGAACCAAAGGGTGAAAATAGTCATCAGTACAATCAACCACTTGGGGAATTTGTGTTAAGGCTTTGTGGGTTTAGAGATCCTGATGCCCATAGGAGACATGCTTCCACCAGAGAATGCAACAAACATCCAACTGAATATTAAGCTAAGGTTGCCACCCGTATACATTAGACTCTGCATACCAAGAGGCCACCATTCAAGAAGAGGAATCTCCATCTTATCAGGGTTAATCATCTCCTTCTGATCTTCTTGGGTGTTCCTTTAGAATTCCCTTTCCCAGCTTTGATGACAAATGGACACATGCGACAGCTTCTTCTTGATAAAGGCTTGTTGTCACTTGAACTTCCCAAGAGTGAGAATCTAGGTCACCCCATCATCCAAGTAAACAAGTGGAAGTGCTAAGCAAGAGAGCAGGGAAACTGAAATGTGAACTAAAAAGGAATATAATAGGTGACAATGTGACTTTGAGACCAGCTGAACCAAAATTTTATTACCTGCTGTCTTTCTTCTCATGAGTTTTATTCAGGAAAAAAGACTGTCACCCTGGAGGAGCTCCTCTAGAACATACGGAAATACGTGGATCCAAGAAGCACAGAGACTGCCGTGGGTGCTGCACTGCACAGTCCAAATTCCCTGCCAGGTCCGAAAGGCCTGCTTCTCATGGGTGAAGACAGTCACCTCACCCAACTTCATGCTCTTTTATTGGGAAAGCCTATATCCAGTAACTTGTCAGCATAAGGGTGTAAGGTCTTACCCTCTTGCCTCAGTGGGGCGACTCTAAAGGTCTCTCCCAGTTTCTGAGGTCTCAGTCAGTTTGGGCTGGTCCAACCTCTTCCCCTGCCCTTTTCTGCATCCTGTCCTTTCCTCCCACAGGTTTTGATCCCCAAAGCACTCCTTGATAAACTTTATGCCCACGTGTCTCCAAGGAAGCAAATCTGGGGAAGGTCAATTTACGAAGACAGAGGAAGAGTTTAGGAATGCCAAAGTGTTGGTGTTACCAACTATAGGTCCTTCTTACCAACTATAGGAAGGCACAAGAAAAAGAACCTGGAACAACTGCTGGATAGAAAAAAAATAACCTTACATGTTGTAGGAATTCAAGCAGAAGCACAAGGTCAGGCCCTGGTAAAATCCACCTCATACACCTCCTACCCTTTGATCTACTGTTGCCTTTAATTTGTTCAACCAAACTGGAAGCCAGAGGTCAATGGAATCCTTCATTCATTCCACATAGGTCAACCTCCTCGAGTAAAGATTGATGCAGAAAATGTTAGAGAGCCGTTTGGAGGGATAAATGAAAGTTATACTATAGCCCACCTGGCTATGCAGATTCCTTTTTTTCCTTTTCAAGGAAGCAAATTAAATTATACTTCTTCCACATAGATAGGACATGACTTTTGAGTTATCAGTGTTGTAATTAAATATTTATATTAATTAGAATATACAAATAAAACAATATCAAAGGAAATATTTATTTGCATACAAAGGAGAAATAATTAGATCTTAGACAGCAAAGCCAACTCTCCAAACAAGATTTTATGCAACTATTTTTATAAGTAAAAACAATATCAAAAATTGCTACCTGGCCTGGAAAAATGATGTTTCTTTTGAATTCCTGGAAAGAAGCTAGTATCAACCCCCGTCTTATTTCCAGGCCTATATCAGCTCTTATTCTAAATGCCCTGCCAAAACTTGCTTCTTTTGAAGATTCAATCCTTCTCCAGGCAAGGACCCATCCACATGTAAGACATTTAAGGAACTCAGTATCCACATTCAGTGGAGTTGTAGATTAAATTATGCTACCAAGTTCAGGAACTGGAGGGTCCAGTGCTAACCAGAAAGATCTCAAATTCACCCAGGGTCTTCTTGGCAGACAATCAGAATGCGTACCCAACAGTTCTGCTATGTGACACCACCCCCCAATTCCCAGGTTTCCTTAGCCCTGGGTGATCTGGTTTCATTTTGATCCAGGGTCTTTCTCTGGCCACCTTCTTTCCCAGGAAACAGAGTTCACCCCTATAACACATTCCTGTGACTGAGATCTGCATCGGGAGAGCAGACCTCCCTGAAGTCCTGCTATGCCACCACTGCTGAGCTTGGAGTCCCATGGCTAAGGCAAACTTGCACCACAATAGTTCTTCCTGCAAAGACCCTTTGTTACTGGCTGAACACACATTGTTTTTGATACCCTCTAGTGGATGTTTCTCTGTGCCATTTTTCAGTTCTTCTGCCCACTTTCCCTGCTCTGAATTTTCATGGATAGGGCAGCTAGGGGAACAAAAGTAGAGAAAAGAGAATATATAGAGGGTGATGCCTCAAGAAATGATGGTTTCACTTTTATAAGGTTGTATTTCATCATGTAATTTGTAGGAGGTATATAAAGATATTCCTTACTTTAACAAATATTTACTAAGCATCTACTATGGCTCTTTATTAAGCATGTGCTAGGACTGGGCAATGGGTATACAGATATAAATATAATGTCCTTTTTTTCTCAAAAGAACTTACCTTCTTAACATATGCAACCAATTAGCCAGTAAGTTAAGGGTTTAGACACCAAGAAAAAAAGTCTGTTTAGGTAAAGTGACAAACTAATTTATTCTCTAAATGCAACATCTTTGAGAATGAAAGGGGGCGCTAACTTGGAATATGCTGACTTGCATGGAATATCAGAATAACGGCATCAAACAGAACTGTCTAAGAAAAACTGGAACATAGTTTCACATTGTGAATAAAATAAGGCACATGAGCACACAAAGGAAAGAGCAGCCAGTTTCATAGGCTGATGTCAGGAATGACTTCATTAAAGATAATTTTAGGCTGAGTCATAAAAGATGGGTGGGTACTGCAAGTGGGTGGCGAAGAAATGCATTCCCAAACCATGAAAAGCACCAAGCTATGGAAGAGAAAAGAACAAATAGCAAGTGGCTCAGCGTGGCTGGAGTAGGGGCTCTGAAGAGAAGAGGCAGAGGATGAGACTGGAGAGTTAGGTGAGTGTACACCATGGAGGCTGGACCTTGTCTGTCATAATGAGGACACTGGAGTCCCTCCAGTGGAGGTAAGGAGCCCCTCAAGAGTTTTAAGCAGGAGAAGAACATGATGGCTGGGAGAGTCTGGAATTTAAGGCTCTAAACATACTTTGAGTTTATGGATCAATCTGGGGAGCAATTTGTGATTAATGATCATATACAGGTGCTGTTTGTTGATTAGCTACCATTTTCCAGATTTTATCGGGTATTGGTCCACTTAATTCTGCAGCCACTGGTGTAGGTATCACTGTGTTGGGTTGAATTGCATCCCTTCAAAATTCATATGTTGAAATCCTAATTTGCCTCTGAATATAGCCTTTTTGGAAATATGATCATTGCAAATATAAATAGTTGAGATGAGGCTGTACAGGAGTAGGATCTGATCCAATATGATTGATGTCTTTATAAAAAGGGGGAATTTTGACACATACAGAAACAGAGAGAATGCCGTGCAAAGATGATCACGGAGATCAGAGTGATGTAACCACCGCCAAGGTGCACCAATGGTTGGCAGGAAAATACCAGATATTAGGAAGAAGTCACTGAATAGACTCACCCTCATAGCCCTCAAAGGAACCAATCCTGCTAACACCTTGACCTTGCACTTCTAGCTTCCAGAACTGTGAGAAAAGTTCTGTCGTTTAGGCACCTAGACTGTGGTAGTTTGTTATGGCAGCCCTAACAAAGGAATGCAATTACTTTCTCCATCTTATAAATGAGGAAACTGAAGTTCAGATCAACTAAGACCTGTTTATCAGATGAGAAGCAGAATCAGGATTTGAATTCACATCTGTCCCATCTCTTCCCAGGGTTCCACCAACCACACATCATTAATTCTTCAATATTGCCTCATTAGCTAACATACATACACCACAGGAAAGTCATTGACTCATACAATGTTGTCTGTAGAACTCATATGCGAACCCTGGGCTCTGGCTGATTTCCCACGGAGCAGCCACAGTGCTACTAGAATATTGTCATCTCTTGTAAATAAAGAAAACAATTCAGGATTTCTTTGCGGAGACGAGATTTTATTATAACCAGAGAAGTAAAGAGAATCTCTTGTTTTGGTTGATGTGTCAGTATCAGAATATATAAGGGCTGTAAAGACAAGCAGATGTGCCTATAAAACCAGGTTGGCATTAAAATATTTCACCTAAACTTCTAAAAGACTTGCTTTTCTGTTTAGAAATCTGAAAATGGTCAGAAATTCTGCAACCCTTTTATCCAGATAAGAGGCTACAAATTGAAAGCCAGAGAATTTGTAGATGTCTTCCTTGATGTTCAATATACTATAAATAAAATACACTATGTTGATGTTTGGTCTTGGTCTTGTTTTCTAAAATACTTTTTAGTTATTTGACAACCTTTAAAAATCATGCCCTTAAGATAGGAGTTGAGCTCCCCTTTGCCATAGCCCTCACCATTCTGCAGCTTTTTACACTGGCCCTGCAGCGCGTATCTAAGATCAGTAAACGTTTCAGTTTATGACCGCTGGTCTAGGTCTTTAATAATGTCTTCTGTTCTGAGTTTCATGACTCTATAGCTTAAGTGTTTAATATACAAATGCCCTTTCATTTTCCTTTCCTTTTCAAAACACAGGAAGGAAGACATCAAGGCTTCAGTCTGTATTATGTTTATTCTCAAAAGAGTTAATGATACCCTAGCCTAAGGAGATATCTGGGAGAAGAAATTAGTTTTGCGCTTTAACTAGAGTATCAATTTTTCCTAGTAAAAAGTTTTTATATTTATCCTCAGAGAACACCTACTTTTCTGCTTGGATGGTGCTGTGTGCCATTCAAACTGAAGAATGGAGATATGAGAATAATATTTAATTCATTCATCTCAGTTCCATGTCTGTGGGGCTTTGTGCTAACACTTCGCTGTAATGCCAACAAACACTAATTTTGAAGTTTCCAAAGGTTTTCTTTCTTCCCTTCTCTCTTCCAAAACATCTCTCTCCCTTTTGCACATTTAAAAAGTAAATCTGAATCTAGAACCTCAAACTTCCTTTAGCAAGAGCCCCATTTCTGTACCAGTAACATGCCCCACAGTTTGCCAGCTACCCATCCTCACTGGATCACAGGGAGGAGGAATGGAGATGAAGCAAACTGTTGATTGATGAGATCTTGTGGTGATGAAAGAGAAATTTCCAAATTAAATTTATTAGGCTCATAATGACAAAGAAGCCATAAGCTCTTAAAACCTCACTTCATTCACGTATTTTTGGCCAGCAAAAAGTTTCACTGTTGCCAAATGAAAATGCTTCCTTTATTTCTCTCACTTCTGCTGACATATACATTTTTTTGGGAAAGGCTTAATTAGAATCAGAAAGCAGCTGATCCAGCCAGAACTGGTGACGGAGACAAGGTGTTTGGTAGCTGGATCTTGCTCCCTGCCATCCCCCACCCCCCGTATTTCCCCGGTTTTGCTATAAATGGAAGTTGCAGAAATGCAGTGCTTTGTCACTATAGAGCTCCCATTACACTTGGAGTCCATTCATTATTAGGGAAATGGGAAAACGAGGGCTGTATGTGCAATTCCTACCAATATGGATGCTGCTGACACTGGAGGTTTCTAAAGAAAAAATGCTATTTTATGATTCCTGGAATAGCTGTGCCGTGAAAAAAAAATTGAAAATCTGTTCAGCTTTGTACTAAATTTGGAAATAAAAGAGTTAAAAATGCTGAGAAAATAAATATCTCCTATAATCACGAGTTTGGGGGAAGAAGTGTGTGTATCCACTTGAAGCTTGCCAACTCTTGCCTTTCTGTTTACTTCTCTCTTGAGGAATCACTCCCCATGAAGCTCTAGTTGATGTTAACATTTAATGAGGGCCAAAAATATGCTAAGCCCTCCTGGTACAGGGAATGGGCAAAGCCCTTTATCGGAGGTCTTACATTAAGGCACATGGGATAGAAAAAGAAAAGGTAAAAACAGGAGACATGGAATTATAAAACGATCCTACCAGCTGTTCTCAAAACTATACAAAATACCACCCCTCCTCTAATAAAAAACCAAACACAACCCATAATGAGATACATCGATTGACAATCAGACCATTTATACTAGAATTTGCGAAAAAGTGTATTTCCAATGACTATATGTTTGTGCATGTGTTCCTTTACTCCATTTGCAATATATATATATATATTGCATTGTTGCAAAGTCCTGGAATAGGCCTTGCATAAGATAAAATATTCCGTAATAGTCGTGACCTAAAGGAATTTCTGATCTAGTAAGAGAGATAAGACAAGATTGCCCATCTGTTGATTATATAACACTAGCAGTATGCCTTAAGAACAGACAGGGTGTGGGGAAAGAGTTGAATGGGCAAAGCATAGAGGCTGTTTAGGTCAGTGAAACTATTCTCTGTGATACTGTAGTGATAGATACATGTCATTACACATTTGGCCAAACCCATAGAATACGCAACACCAATACCAAGAGTGAACCCTAATGCAAACTACGGAGTTTGGGTGATAATGATGTGGCAGTGAAGGTGCATCAGTTATAACAAAAGAACCACCCTGGTAAGGGGTGTTGATAATCAGAGAGGTAATGCCCGTCATGGGAGTTGGGGGGGATGGGTACCTTCCTCACAGTTTTGCTGCCAACCTAAAACTGCTCTAAAAAATTTGTCTAAAAAAACAAACAAACAAAAAAAAACCACATGTGACAAAGGAGGGTTTATCTCAGAAATAGAAGGATGGATTAGTATTACAAAATGCAGTAAAATCAGGTATGTGTAGGAAACCCATTTCAAAACGGGAAAGGGGAAAAAACAAAATACATGAATATCTCAACTGATCTAGAAAAAGTGTTAGATGAAATCCAACATCCAGATGTTACTCAAAACACACACACACACACACACACACACACAAACACACACACACACAGACACACACACACTTAGCTGACTATGAATAAGAAGGGAAACCCTTAACCAGGTAAAGAATACCTACCACTTACAGCAAACAATATACTCTATTAAATGTTAAAGGCATTTCTGCAAAGTCCCAAATAGCTCAAGAATGCCAATTTACAAGCATGGTTTTTCAACTTTTTTTTTTGAATTAATTTTAAACTTACAGAAAAGTTGAAAAAACAGTACAGAAAGTTTTTTTATATATATATCTCACACAGCATCTCCTAATACCAATATTTTATATAATCACAATATAATTATCAAACCAGGAAATTAACATTTGTACATAATATCAATTAAAGGCCTTATTCAAAGTTTGCCCATTGCCACTGATCTCCTTTCTTTTCCTGGTCTAGTTTCTTATAAAATATTTGACATTCTGTTTCCTTGTTTAGTCCTAGCTGTCTCCGGTGATTATTATTAGTTCCCCAATTTGCAACACATTTGCAAGTTTAGATCAGTTATTTTGTCCAAGTTCCCCCAATTTGTAATTGTTTGTGGTCCCCTTACAACTGGGCTGAGGTTATGCAATTTGGCAAGACTAACACAGAAATAAGATTATATTCTTCCTTTTCCTTTCTTTCTTTTTTTTTGGGGGGGAGGTCTTTTTTAGGGCCAAATCCATGGCATAGGGAAGTTCCCAGGCTAGGAGTTGAATCGGAGCTGCAACTGCAGCCACAGCAACACCAGATACAAGCCGTGACCTACACCATAGCTCATGGCAATGCTGGATCCTTTAACCCACTGAGGGAGGTCAAGGAACGAACCCACATACTCATGGATACTAGTCGGGTTCATTACCACTGAGCCACAGTGGGAAATTAGAGATTATGCTCCTCTCAGTGCATTATACCATGGGGTTCAGTACCTCCACATGTATAAGCTGTTAGAGCAGCTAAATGCTAATACGCCAGAAAATAAGGTTTAAGAGTTGGAATGAATAAAGCAAATTGTCTTTTTTTTTTCCCACAGATAATACTTGTCTATGTAGAAAATGTAAGTTGGTTATAATAGTCTGTGTATTATCTTAAAAATACACAGACCATTATAACTAATTTACATAGTTCACTAGGCTAGTTTGTTGGCTAAAGATCAAAATATAAACATCCTTAGTATTTCCATCCACATGCATTAATGAATTTGAAAATGTAATAATAAAATAAAACATAACATAACAAAAAGTATCCAACATACCTGTAATAAATATAACAAAAACATGCAAGATTTACAGACAAAATTTACAAAAAATTTACTGTGAAACATGAAATAACAAAATGCATATGCAGATATATTTATTCATGGACTGGAAAAATAGTTAAAATTTAATAGTTCTACCAAATTGGTATATAAATTCAATGTAATTCCAATCAAATTCTCAGAATAATTTTTTATGGAATTAGACAAGCTGATTCTAAAGATTTATAAGAAGGGAGTTCAAAATATCAACACCAAATCGATTAAAGATCTAACAGCCTAAAATTTAAAAATCAAACCTGCAGAAGTTTCAGAAAGTAACAGAGGAGCCTATCTTACTCACATAAATTAAGATAACTTAAAGCCTAAATAAATAAATAAGCCATGGATCGAGATTGGATTAAGATGGCGGAATAGAAGGACTGGAGCTCAACTTCTCTCCCGAAAAACAGCAAAACTACAAACAAATGCTGAGCAGCCTTCAACCAACTGGACTGTAAACTTCCAAAAAAGATATTCTACTCAAGAAGACAAAGAGACCACATCAAGAGGTAGGAGGGGCGATTACGCGATAGAAGCAACCCC
>PVHT020000077.1:15363229-15373269 GCA_004024745.2 Catagonus wagneri
GTTCTTCATGCCTAGAATGCTCTTTTCTTCGTCATCTTGGACTCCTGATCATCTTTAAATTCATTCTGCAACATTCATCGGCCATTTGTAATTTTCCAGACACTGCATTAGGTACTCAGGACTCAGTACTTTATAAGACATGGTATCTGTTCAGGAGATCCTTACATTTTAATGAGAGAAGCAGCCAGTAAGCAGGTCATTACAATACCAAGTGGTGGGAGCCGCGATGGGCAGAGGGAGACAGAGGAAAGTTGTTTACCTCACTCAGATCTGGAGAGTCCTAGGAGATTTCTGCGTAGAAGAAATGCCTGAGCTGAGTTTTAAAAGAGGAGATGGAGCAGAGGAAGAGAGAGGATAGTCAGTGCTTCTGAGGAATTTTGCTACCTAAGGGGAGAGAGAAATAGGGTGCAAACTCAGGGGTCGGGGGATTGAGTTAAGAGAGGTGGTTTTTTTTTAAAGCTAGGAAAATGAAATCATGTTTGTATACTGATGTAAATGGCCTGGTTGACCTGAAAGAAAAGTAGTGATTGATGGCAAAATGAGAGGGGTAAGTAGCTAAAGTTTTAGCCTTGAAAGGACTGGAGAAGGCAGGATCCAGTGGGCAAGTGCAGGGCTTGGCCAGAGATGGAGCGTGGGGTGGAGATGGGCTCATCTGCAGTAACCTCATGTCTGTCTTCTCCTCTGGTGTGCTACTTTGCATCTCTCTAGAAGCCCTGATTACCATTTTCCCAGCAGGGATAGGATTTTAACCATACCTCTGTATGCAGAAAGCTCTCAAAAATATGTCTGTGGCATGAATAATGAATGCCGAATGACCAGCACGTGCAAACCTAAAATGCAAAGGTTGTTGCCCAAAGGAAAGAATAATTGAATTACAAATTATCCTTTGGAACACACTTATTCCTGAGTTGAAAACTACCTTTAAGTTTCTTTATTGCTAACAACTTGACTTTAAAGTGGATTTAAATAATTTCACACATTTTTTGGGAGGGGTTGCAAACTCAGTGTATAGAATTGTCCACTTTAAAAAATAATTTCAAATTTTGATAGTTTGAATATTTGCCATGAACTAAAGAATATATTTCTTAAAGTAGAAAGACTAAATTATATAGTGGTTTTTCACAGCAATGTGAATAATAATAAAACAAAGTAATCTATAAGAGGAAATTAGATTAAAATATTTATTAAATTCAATACATCCATGAAATTCATTAGTAAAAGAATAGACATGTTTAATGACACAAAAATGTGTTTATGACATATATTTAAGTGAAATAAATAGTTTAAAAAGTATATGTTCAATATTTGTTTTAGGAAAAAAATGTAAATTTAAGCACTGAAAAAGTTCCTGGAAGCATATACTAGAGTACCACATAATTTTCTATACATGATGGAATCATGGAAGGATTTTTTTTTCTTTCTTATCTAAATATTCTAGCTTTTTATAGTGGAAATATAGTGTTTCTGATTTTTAAATATTCTTCATATTCTATCAGTTCCCACAGTCAACATTTTACCTACATGGCCCATTGATCTTTATCACTAACATCCTTAGTAGACCACATCTTCCTGTATCTCTCCCAGACCAAAAGCAGTTAACTCCACTGTCAGTCTCTTCTGAAGCAAAATGCTGTTCACACAGTGTTAGCATTCATCTGGGAGGAGTATAATGATATGGCAAGTACTTTCTATTTTCCATTCCAGACCAGAAATTTACAGGTGGTTTGGGTATGTCAGATTCACGATCAATGAGTGTCTTGACTATCCTGAAAAATGCTCCGTGGAAGTGTGACTGTTCCTTCAGGTGGTAAATTATTATTTATTTATCATCTCAGAAGAGTCTGTCTTCTCCAATGCAAATATGATTTTTAAAAAATAGCCTTTGTGTTTTCAACTGAGAAAAGGAAGCTTCATTGAAACTGGCAAATGTATTGTGTCTTTAATACAGAATCTATAGCATCTTCAGAAAGACACTGAAGAAATATTACATAACAAGTGTTAGTATTTCCAAGTTTGGCTGGTTATAGGTAAAAGTAACATTTTCAATTTTATGTACTTAATGCCTTTCATCCTAGCTATCCTTAATTTCCACTGTAATCTTCTCCAGAATTAGCTTCCAATAGAACATAAGCTTCCTCTCCAAATATAGCCTCCAGCAGCACTAAAATAGCAAGCCTTTTTTTTTCTTCCTATTTCTTTTTGGTCACAATCAGAGAAGAGAGAATTCAGTAAAATTCTTCCCTGTGAGGAGCATATGAAGCATAATTTGAATCCTTTTGGAAAAATAACAACCCACTCTGGAAATGTAGCCGGTAGGGGTTTGAACTGTTGATGTTTTATGTGGTCAGTGCGTTCCTTCAGCCCTAGCATGGATTTTGATGATGCAACTGGGTGGACTTCTCCATAAGTCAGGTGATGGAAATCAGGCAGGCTTTCAGTTCATTTCATGCTGCACATTTTCATTGGTCCAGGTGCTGAGAAGAATGCCAGTGTGTGTGGAATAAAGAAATGCAGTACAGAAAGACTCAGCAGAAAAAGTGTTTCTTCAAAATAGAACATGAGAATGGGAAGTATCTGCATATTCATGGGGAGAATGCAGAATTTTAAATATATGAAGAATCAGTGTCAGAGAAAAAAATGGAGTACAATAAGATTACTAGATTAATTTGATGTGGGATGCCTAGCTAATTGAGAAAATACCTGTCCTAGTCAAAGGGAAAGTGGTATAAACTAGAGATTTACAGAGCTTTTCCAACATAGTAAATTAAGAACAGAGCACAAGAGAGTTGTAAGACCTGACACATAGCAAACGTTCAGATATAACACTCTGACCCTTCAAAGGGAGGATTCGGGATCGAAGGGAGCTGGGAACACATGCAGGGAGAAATGTAGTTTATTGGAGGGAACAAGGCTTTGGAGCAGGAAACATTCGCGAGTTGCTTCCCAATTGTGTCTCCTGGGGCAAAAAAAGTTTACCCCTCCTCACTTAGCCTTTTTTACTCTTGTTTAAAATGAGCAAGTTATAGGGGTTCCCGTTGTGGCTCAGCAGAAATGAACCTGACTATCCATGAGGATGTGGGTTCAATCCCTGTCCTTGCTCAGTGGGTTAAGGATCCGGCATTGACATGAGCTATGGTGTAGGTTGCAGACACAGTTCGGATCCTGCGTTTCTGTGGCTGTGGTGTAGACTGGCAGCTGCAGCTCCTATTCATCTCCTAGCCTGGGATCATCCATATGCCTCTCAAATGTGGACCTAAAACACACACAAAAAAAAAAAGAAAATAAGGCAAGTTATAAACCAACTATATTTCGACCAAATATTTCAAATGAGGAAGTTAGCCACTATCTCCTTGGAGTTTTCTTACCTCTGAAAATAGACAAGGTAATGCCTGGAAAATAATTGATGCTCAACAAATGGTACCTATAGTTATTTGAGACAATCTTCAAACTATTGAATATAGCTTCCCAGGAAAGGCCTGGTTACTCTGGCTTTGGGGCATAAATAACAGTGTTGCCCCTCCATGTTTGTCTAATGTAGTCAATGTTCTTTACTCTTTATGAATAAACAAATGTGATACACCAGGTAATTGATAAACAATATATTTTTTTCACCAAGCATTATGATTCAGTGTTAAAGATTGTAAATATCGTGTAGATACAGTTTGCTTTTGTTATGTAAATTTAGGGACTAGACAGAGACCAGAATGGACGAATGGATAAGAAACAACAGAAGGAAGGCAGAATGTGATCATGGCCTTTGGCTCTTGTGTCAAACAGACCTGGTTTGAAAAACTGTCTCTGTCCATTTGATACTTTGTGACCCTGATCCATTCATTCAAACTCTGTAAGTACCATTTCTTCAACTCCATGAATAAATATAGTAGGCATTAATCATTAGTAGTAGTAGTAATTAAGGCACAAGCGGGTGACCAAGAGTAGGGAGATGGTGGGTTCAAGTCCTTGCCTTAGCTGGTGCAGTTTGCATGCTTATGGTAAGAAATTCAAGTGTGTCCAAAATGGGATCTAAAATCATGTGTTAGGTTTGAAGGCATACACTGATTTTCTCTGATTATTTTTGCTCTGGGGTCGAATCGGAGCTACAGCTGCCAGCCTATGCCACAGCCTCAGCAACGCAGGATCCAAGCCATGTCTATGACCTACACCACAGCTCGTGGCAACGCGAGATCCTTAACCCACTGAGCAAGGCCGGGAAGTGAACCCACAACCTCATAGTTCCTAGTCAGATTTTTTCCGACTCCACCACTACAGGAACTTCAATTTTTCTCTGACTCTTGATTGACTGTTGAGAGCTCATTTCATGTTAAATAAATAAATAATGTTGAGACTTATGTTTTCAGTTACTTTGAGGTATGGTGGATGTACCTAATGCTTCTTCTGTAAAGCATGAACCATCATAGGTACACACGTATATTGGTACAAGTGAAAAAGTGACATGTCATAAGAGAAGTATGGATAAAATGTCATGGGAATTTAAAGGGTTATTACTTCCCATTGGAGGGAATAGAAATGTGATTTTTTTAAGCAACTCCCCACAGTTTATCTAAACCCAACAAAAGCTATATATAAATATGGTGTTGTTGAGGCAAACAGATAAGCTCTAGAGCTCTTATCATGGCTCAGCGGTCAACAAATCTGACTAGCATCCATGAGGATGCAGGCTGGATCCCTGGCCTTACTCAGTGGGTAAAGATCCGGCGTTGCCATGAGCTGTAGTGTAGGGTGCAGACGTGGCTCAGATCCTGCATTGCTGTGGCATAGGCCAGCAGCTACATCTCAGATTTGACCTCTAGCCTGGGAACCTCCATATGATACAGGTGCAGTCCCCAAAAGCAAAATAAATTAACAAATTAATTAACTAAATTAATTAATTAATTAACAAATAAGCTCTGTGCTCCATTTCAATCAGGGGACATTTGGGTACAAAATGGAACCCTGTCAAAAAGAATACAGTAAACCAATATATGTTTCCTTTTTAATTTAAGGTAAAAGACCAGTTTGTTATTCTTGAGTGGCAGTTCCAATATGTAATAAAATGTATTGGTGGAACGGATGCATCAGAAATTTTGGTTCTAGTTCAATTACCTAATAGAGAAGAGCCTTAGATAAGATTCAATTAGCCTTAGAGAAGAATGAGCTAACTGTTACCAGGATTTTCAAAATCTGACGAAGGCTAGGAACTAAAGATTAAGCCTTACCAACGATCATCACAGAGAAACTGATCATCAGGCATCACTCTTTCCCTATACTCATCTGCATAGAAAGCAGTTTGCCCCAAAGACTCAAAACCACTTTCCTGCATAATATGACATGCAGTCTACTGTGAAAAAGAAATACAGTTAGTTGACCCTGGAATCACATAGCGGTTGATTTCTGCATAGTAAAAACTCCACGTACTGCTTTCTCTGCCTCTAAAACGAAGGAATTAGTAAATGACTCACCCAGGAGCAGGAAGCTGAAACAGTTGGATAGAGTCAGAATTCAAAGCCGAGTTCTTTTGCTTATACACATTGTGATCTCTTATTGAACACAAAAATTTCCCTGTCCTTACTTAAAGTTCTATAAAGTGAAAATACAGATACTGTATTTATTTTTAAAAGACCACCTATAAGTGAACCCACAGAGTTCACATTTGTTATTCAAGGGTCAGCTGTATCACCTGAATTGTAAGTGGGCTCACTACTCTCAGAGAAAGTGTTGTTTATTTTGGATGGGGATCAAAAAACCAGATTTTCCTCCACGTGCCAAAACTAAACATTGAAAAGAAGTCCTTTCCACAGATTCTATATTGTTTGGGACCTGTGGATCCTTGGACAGATGCTTGTTGCCTATCTGTAACTTCGGTGACTCCAAGATTTCATAGTTAAAGTTAAGTTTAGACCACTTGAAGTCTCCATTGTTTAGATTACTTGTTTTTAAATTTTAGTGATGAAAAGAATCAGCTTATTACAGACTCCCTATGTCATTTCCAGCTATTCTGATTCAGTGAGTCTAGCATGGGATCTAGGAGTCAGTATATATCACAAGCAGCCCCAAGCCAGTCTGATGTAAGTAGTCCTTGAGAAACGTGCTCTAGGCTTACCAAGCTCGGTATAATGGTCTCCTAATCAAAGACCTAGTAAGTTTTCTTCCTTCAGTTTCTAGAACACATCCTGTTCTCATTTTCACTCTCTCTTAAACATGGCACTCATTTCTCTGCTGCATCTAGGCCATGCTGTGAAAGAGAAAAATACTCCCTGTGCACAACTCTCTCTAAAAGCTCAAAGCTGGTGGTCTTCCAAGTAGGTGTGTGCACCCAAAAAGCTGCATGAAGTGACTTCCTGGGCTGCAGATAAAAACTAGAACTTCTATTTTTATTTGCTTTTATCTCAAAAGAAAAATTAAACCTCACCAACTTGAATGAATTAGGACATCAGTGTATATGCATTGTTTCTGAGTAAGTGGATGTGCATGTGGATGTATACACATTCAAACGCTTTTTACTGATAGAAATGAGTAACGAAAAGATGGATAACCAACTGTTCTAATCAATAAAATCCCATTTTCCCAAATCTTTCAGCATTTATTATTGTCTTGTATCATTGCTTAGATTTAATGTAGTTATGTCTTCTTTCTCCAATTAGAATATAAACTGGAGGACAGGAACTGTTTATTCAACCCTTTCCCCACACTCAGCCCCAAGTTTCCAATTAGTGGCTATTAAATAGCAGTTTGGAGGTGAACAGATTTGTCTTACGTCTTTCAATCTATTAGTTCTTTAATTTCAAGGTGATTGGCAGTACCACCAATGGTCTTTCTCCCCCTTTTTATTTTCACATGTTCTGCTCTTCATTCACATTCCCTCCTGGTGGACATAGACATCTTCCTTATGGCTCAGATCCAGTGCTGCCTCTTCTGGGCTGGATTTCCTACATCCCCAACTTTGGTTAGCTCCACTTGTTCCCTGGCTTTTCAGAGTAACTGACACCTGACTCTGTTATAGCGATTGCCATGCTGTGTGCAAGCCTGAATTCTCTCTGGATTCCAAGTTTACAAGAGGACTATGTCCTATGTCTATAACATGGGAGGCATTCAGTGCATGTTCTTGAATGATTGGTTGAGTAATGAATGAAGGAAGCAAAAATTGCCTTTATCCTTGGTCTGTGTTTAAAAAAAAATCTTAGAAATATGTTAAAAGTCTAAAAGAATAGAGAGCATCATCTAATCATTTTAAAGTGATTTTTCACATCTTTTCGTGTCAATGTGTGGATACAGAATTGCCGTACTAGAGAGAAAAATTTTTAGGCAATGCTTTAGTTCAGTTCCCTTTCTTTTTTCTTTTCTTTTTTTTTTTTATTGTTGTCTTTTTGTCTTATCTAGGGCCGTGCCCGCGGCATATGGAAGTTCCCAGGCTAGGGGTCTAACAGGAGCTGCCAGCCTTCGCCACAACGACAGCAACGCAGGATCCAAGCCGTGTCTGCAAACTACACCACAGCTCATGGCAACGCCGGATCCTTAACCCACTGAGCAAGGCCAGGGATCGAACCCGCAACCTCATGGTTCCTAGTTGGATTCGTTAACCACTGAGCCATGACAGGAACTCCTCAGTTCCCTTTCAAAGGTAGCAATTTATAAACAATTACAAATGAGAAATTCTCTGAAGAATGCACAAACACCCCAGAGTGCTGATGGGTTTATATGGTGATTTTTAGGAAATAAATCGATGAAGGCAACTATAAATAAAAGAATACGGAATGATCTTTTTTTATATTATGATTTTTATTTAGGAATAAACTTAATTAAAATGCATCTTATTGGCCTAGAAATTTTAAATGAATCTCTGTCTTTCCTTTCTCTATCTCAAGGAATATTTAATATTTGAATACAGTGTTTGGAAATTTTCTATGTGTTATTCCAATTTTTTTAAAGCCATATTTCCTAGAAACTGAGAATGACTCTATAACGTTAAACACAAATTTCCAGGATGATTTCAACTGAGATTTTTTAATGTGCTCCAGATTTGCTATCCTGCATTATATCTAAAACTTGAAAGAGATTACCAGAAATTTGGGGCCCTGTAAGTGACTAGAGGGCCTTATTTTAACCTGAAAAAGAGGGACAAAATGTTCTGGCCTCTAAGGTCAGTGAATACTTACTCCTACAAATGCAAAATTTATTTATTTATTTATTTATTTGTTTATTTATTTATTTATGGCAATTCCAGTGACTGAGGTAACTAATGAGGCTGTAAAAAGTAACTGCTATTCAAAAGTATTTGTCTGTAATGGAACTGGCATTGGGTAAGAAAATTACTGTCTCATTTCCATAGCCAAATGTTCATTTTTTATTGCACAGAATAATGAAAAATAGGACTAGGTCACTTATCTGACTCAGGAACACTTAGAAGGGCAAAAATTTGCATGGAAATACAGATTTGGTAACATCGACAGCTTTGATGTCTTGCCTCATTCTTTAAGCATCTAACTCTAAATCTTGCTTCAGTAACATATTGTCCATCCTCGTTTCATATTTGAAATTAAAATGACAAGAAAATGTATAGGAAGAAGAAATAGGAAGTCACAACTGTTTTTGTTTTTGTTTTTTCCTCCATCCCAGAGGCTGGAAATTCAGAAGAAACCTTGCCCCCAAAGAACTTCTTATCTGGAGAGACAGGAAATGAAGAGGTAAATACATAAATAAACAAATTATTTCAAACATGGGGGATGCTGTGTTGGAAACCGGATGCCATGAGAGAAGGAAACCCCTAGGCGCGGAGGGAGGAAGATGGGTTCTACTTTGATTTTATGGTCAGTATAGACTGCTTTGAGAGGACTTGAAGAAAAGACTTGAAAAGAGCCAGTCCTAAGAGGAACCAAGCAGGGAGAATTCCATTATGAAACTCTGCGGTAGGAAGGAGATAGTGCAGCTGGAACAGAATGAGCAAGTGATTGGGTACAGTAGGGAAAATAAGCTAGCTGATGTGGGGTCATTATATAGAAGTCATGTCACTATACCTGATGTCATATTTCTGCCGATAATATATAACCTGAATTTAGTCATGAAGAAAGAAAAGATAAATCCAAATTCTGCAAAACAAGTGATGTGTAATCTTTAAAAATGTCAATTGTGAAAAACAGTGAAAGACTGAGGCACTGTTCCAGATTAGGAGACTAAAAAACAACAACAACGAAAAATGAAAAACATAATCAAATGCAATGTGAAATCCTGAGATTAGATACTGGATTGAGGGAGGTGCAATTGCTCTAAAGAGCATGACCGGGAAATTGGCAAATTTTAGATATTAGGTAATATGGATGATATCAATGTGCAAATTTGCAAATTTGATTGTTGCACATGACCTTAGAGAATATCCTTGTTCTTAGGAAACTAATGCTAAAGTCCTTAGAGATACATAAGCGTGAGAAAAAGTAAATGTGGCCAACTATTAATAATTAATCTATTTGGGGTAAGGTTAAATGGGAGTTTATTGAACTATTGCAATTCTTCCCTACATCCTGAATTAGCTGAAAATTAAAAGCTAAAAAATATCACTGTGGCTGCTGTATGAATTCTTTTTAAGGAGACAATTCTTTTTAAGGAGATGATAGACACAGTGAGGCCAGTTAGGAGGTCTTTGTAGCCCTCCATGTAAAAGACAGAAGTGGCTTCAGGAAGAGAAATGATAGCATATTTATCTTTATCTTATTGTAGGGAGAAAATACTTATTTTTTCACAATTAAATATGATGTTAGTTTAGGTTTTTAGCACTCATTCTTTATCAGATTGAGTCAGTTCCCTTCTAGTTTATTGAGAGATTTTTTTTTCAGGAGTAGATATTGGACTTTGTCAAATGCTTCTTCTTCATCTTTTGAGATTTTTTTTCTTTTTTACTTCATTAAAATGGTGATTTTTGGAGTTCCCACTGTGGTACAATGGATTAAGAATTCAGCAGCAGAAGTTTCCGTCGTGGCGCAGTGGTTAACGAATCCGACTAGGAACCATGAGGTTGCGGGTTCGATCTCTGCCCTTGCTCAGTGGGTTAA
>PVHT020000077.1:15374269-15400515 GCA_004024745.2 Catagonus wagneri
GCAGTGGTTAACGAATCCGACTAGGAACCATGAGGTTGCGGGTTCGATCTCTGCCCTTGCTCAGTGGGTTAAGGATCTGGCGTTGCCGTGAGCTGTAGTGTAGGTTGCAGACGCGGCTCGGATCCTGCGTTGCTGTGGCTGCGGCGCAGGCCTGTGGCCACAGCTCCGATTAGACCCCTAGCCTGGGAACCTCCACATGCCGCGGGTGCGGCCATAAAATGACAAAAGGCAAAAAAAAAAAAAAAAAGAATTCAACAGCAGTAGCTCAAGTCACTGCACAGGTTCGATCCCCAACACAGTGTGGTGGGTTAAGAACCTGGTGTTGCTGCAGCGGTGGCATAGGTCACAGCTGTGGCTCAGATTCAGTCCCTGGCCCAGGAATTTCCATATGCTGACAGTATGGCCGAAAGAAAGAAAGAAAGAGAGGGAAAGAAAGATTTTCATTGACTGATCTTTAAATATGGAGCCAAACCTTGAATTCCTCAGAAAAACAACAATTTGATATCCACTCTCACCACTAGAATAAGAAGTAAGTTTTGCAAGATAGTAGAATATGAGCTCAATTTACAAAGTCAATTGTATTTTCACATACAAGCAATGAAAAATCGGAAATTGAAATTAAAAAAAATTATTTACAATAGCATAAAATTATGAACTACCTAGAGGTAAATCTAACTAAAGATGTACAAGACCTCTTCACTGAAAACTACAAAATGCTCCTGAAATTAAAAGATATCTATATAAAAGTAGAGCTATACCTTGTTCATGCCCTAGAAGACTCAATATTGTTAATGTGCTAATTCTCTCAAAATTGATCTACAGATTCCAAAAAATCCTAATCAAAATTCCTGGATGCTGTCCTATAAAGATTGACAATCTGATTCTAAAATTTATATTCAAATGCATAGAGCCAAGAATAGATAAAACAAATTTGAAAAAGAAGAACAAATTTAATGACTTGCACTACCTATTTCAAGATTTATTATAAAATGATATTGATCAACACAGTGTGGTATCAACATTATGGACAATTGATGTCCGACAAAAGTACAAAGGCTATTCAGTGGAGAAAGGATCATCTTTTCAACGATTGGTTCTGTAACAAGTAACTGGAGATCCACGTGCAACTCTCCCCCAAAATGAACTTTGAAACTTTCAGCTATGATGACACCATGTATGAAAATTATATCAAAGTGCATTTGCAGCCCCAAATGATAAAATTTTCTGAAGAAAACATGGTTTAAAATTATTGTTTTCTTGAGTTTGGCAAAGATTTCTAGATTCCAAGCTAGAAGCATTAAACATAAAAGACGAAAATGGCAACTGGACGTCATCAAAACTAAAACAATTAGCTCTTCAAAAGGTGCTATTAAGAGACTGAAAAGACAGACTAGAGAACATATTGAGAAGACTTATATGACAAATAACTTCTTTCCGGTATATATAAAATTCTCAAATTCAAGAATAAGAAAAAAAACCCAATTCTTAAAAAAATGATCAAGATATTTGACTACACATTTTATTAAAGAAGACAAAGGGATGGCATATGAAAAATGCTGAGCACATTTAGTCATTAGGGAAATTCAAATTAAAATCATAAGTAGATACCTATTAGAATGGGTAAAATTTAAAAGACCCTACCAAACATTGGCAAGAATATGGAAGAACAAGGACTCTCATTCACTTTTGTTGGGGATATAAAATGGCATGGCTTTTTGGAAACGTTCATCAGTTTCCAAAAAAAAATAAACACACACCTTCTATACGATCCAACCAATTCCCTTGTATTACTTATGGAAACATAAATAATACAAAAAGTTATACACAGATGTTCAGAGCATTGATCATTGCCTCAAACTGGAAACAGTTCAAATTTCCATATACAATGAATGGGATAAACAAATTGTGGTGTTAGCCATGAAATGGAAAAGTACTTGGTGATCAAAAGGAATGAACTATTGACACAGGCAGTGACACTGATGAATCACAAAATCATTGTGCTGAGTAAAACAAGAATACTTACTGTAAGATGTCATTCATGTAAAATTCTAGAAAAGGCAACTAAGCTATAGTGACAGAAAGTAAGTCAGTGCTCGCTTGGACATGGGGTCATAGAGGGGATGGAATGGGCTATAAGGGATGATAGGATGTTTTGAGGAGGATGATTTCACAGTTATATACAGGTGTCAAAACTTTAAAATTTCACTTTTGCACAAAATTGTACACAAAATTTAAATTGTACACTGACATTATATGCAGTTGATTGCATGTCATGAAGTATATGTGTCTGTTAGAGCAAATTAAAGACTATAATAAGGCATTTTAGAGTTTAAAAACCAAAAATGACTATTGAAAATCTTCTTTATAATTGTACGTATTTCATTTTTCTTAAAAAAAAAATAAGTGAAGTAAAAAGAACTAGTCTCTCAGAAGAGAATTCCAGGAAGATCTGGTTGTCCCACTAGTTCCTGCGTAAGTGTTTTTGCCTTTTAAGGTAGTTGGATCAGGCATACACCTCCACAGTTTATACACAGTAAAATGTATTTAGATTAATTTCTCATATACTCCCACATATTGCTAAAAGTTTTATTGCTTCTTCACCTCTGATTCTCGCTGAAATTTTATTGCTTCCTATTCACTACGATCAGAGTCCAGTATGGCCAAGTGCCATGAAGTCGTGCTATGTGTCAGTCACTGTTTCAATAAAAGTCCTTGCTTTACCACTAATGGTCTAAAGACACACTTTCAAGTTTAACTATCGCTTCTTTATGGTTGGATCACATTTAATCATTTATAATGTAGAAATAAGAAAAGAAAGCCCCATCTCTTTAGCCTTGGTATTCTATTAAAATGAAAAATGGCATATAAAATGTACTTTGCAAATTGCCAAGCATCACTCAACCAATGGTTTTTATCTTTGTTATGCCTTTATCATTGTATCTCAATGACTGTCTATCCATCTCTCTGTCTATAATCATCACTTTCCTAGGTCCATATCTAGAAAGAGAATTATCAACTTCCCAAGGTGAAAAACAAGAGTTCTCATTGTGGCTCAGCAGGTTAAGAACCTGACATAGTGTCTGTGAGGATGTGGGTTTGATCTGTGCCCTCACACAGTGGGTCCTGGATCTGCTGTTCAGCACACTGTGGTGTAGGTCACAGATGCGGCTCAGATGGAAGTTTCTGTGGCTGTGGCATAGGCCTGCTGCTGTAGCTCCAATTTGACCCCTAGACCGGAAACGTCCATATGCCGCAGGTGTAGCCCTAAAAAGAAAAAGGAAAAAAAAAGTAAGTGATGAAACTGGGCTTCAAACCCTCTCTACCTGACACCGAAGTCTATGCTTGTCAGCATTCCAATGTACTACTCCCCACAAATGCCAACCAATGTCCCTGAAATATAGTAGATTTCATAGTAGGTGCTCAGTAAATATGTTTCCAATTGAATGGAACCGAAACTTGTTTTAAGAAGAGGAGATGCTTGCATTCCAATACTTTTTTTCCATGATAATACGACCTTGTGGGTGGCTTCCTTAACAAAGAGCAATGCAACTTAACTTCTTTGCAGGTCCCTGAATAATTTCCCACCACATTTGCTATGTATCCTCTCATTGCCAAAAGCCAGATGCTCTTTCTTTGATCTATATTTGTTCAGTAGTTGTATTGCCCATGCTATGAACTGGTCAGTAGGGATTCATAATATTTATTCCTTCACGATCCAAACAATACTAATTCTTTGAGGGCAGAGAGCAGTTGTTGATGATATATTTGAGCCTGGAGATCTTATTCTGTAAAACATCAGCCTCTGCTTACGTTTGCCTTTCAGAAACATTAGAAGTCAAAAATCCTTGTTTCGTCCTCTCGATTTTGGTATAAACCTAAAGTTGTTCTAAAAATAGTCTTTTTAAAAAAGTCCTTGTTTCTTCTTCCTTGAATTGCATTCTACATTTCATCCCCAATCAACAGAAACTGTAAAAAAATTCAAAGTGTCTAAACTTTCTTATATTTAACATAATAAATATATGTGTTTGTGTGTGAGAGAGATTTATGCTTGTTACAAAAGTGTTTAGTATTTAAAAGATCTAATTCTCCAAAAATACTTTGGAGGAGAAAGACCCAACATGTCACGGGTGCCTACTGCATATGTTAGGATTTTGCATAGTATGAGCAATTCTATAGAAATGATAAGAAAACGGAGGTTCTGAGAAATTAAGGAAATTGTCACATAGTGGTAACAGTAGTGATTGTAAGGGGAACTATTCGGAATTTTTGGTTCCAGTTGTCCCTATGTTAATGTTCCATGCTAGAGTCACTGGGTGGTTAAAAAAGGATTCCTATCTTGGGAAAGTTGCTGCCTTCTAAACAACACCATCTTATCTTGAGTCCATTGGTTCTCCTCAAAGTTAGGAGGGGTTAAAGCTCATTTTAAAGAACCAAAGTTAAGTCAAGCTGTAACCTTGACCCTAACAAGAGACAGAGTCTCATCTCATTGCTTTTGTTGCCCGCAGTGAAGTTGTAGTAAACTGGTAAACACTGGAGTGGACCAGTGTGTAGGAACTTAGAGCATCACACCAGCTCCCTTGAGGCCGTACATATCATGGTGGCCACGACGAAGCCCCCATGGTTCTAGTCTGGAAGGACAAAGTAGAAGAGGTAGGATGGCTGTTAGTGGAGATAAGACTCATTAAAAACAGAACTGAGCATAGTGATAAAAACAAAACAAAATTAAAAAAAAAACAAAAACAGGCAGAGAGCATAATGGTTGGAGGTCCATGATATGTTTCATGAACTCCTCTGGGGCGCTAATGGAATATGGATTAGCTTGGCCTATGAAGGATGGTTATAGCATAAGGTCAGTGGTAATGTTCTTACGGAATACATTATAAAACTTATCCCCTGCCATAGCTGATACATCATTGCTTTATAGTAAAGCAAGCATAAGTGACACAGTAAACTTTTTCAAGGAAGAATCTTACAGAGTGAAACTGATAAAACAACCTGAGGGAAGATGTTAGGCAAGCTTATAAATCTTCTTTTTTATGATATGTACTCTCAACACATATATTCACTTAATTTCAATAACACTTTTGAGTTATGGACACCAGGGCATCATTCCCAGCTTTGGGTTGGAAAGTTTAGGGCATTACCCTCAGTCCCCAGCTTGTAGTTGTTTGCCTTACGGTTTTTCAGATTTACAGTGGTGCAGAAGCTATAAGCAGTCAGTAGAATATGTACTTCAGATGTTGAATTCTGATCTTTTCCCTGAGTAGTGGTCTGTGGTATGATACTCTCTTGTGACACTGGATGGTTTTACGGAGCCCGCTGCTCCCTGTCACCCACCTGATCATGAGGATAAACAACTAGCACACTTCTGCACCCAGACAGCCATTCTGTTTTTCACTTTCAGTACAGTATTCAATACATTACATAGATACTCAGCATTTCATTATAAAACAGGTTTTTGCTAGATGATTGGGCCCAACTCTAGGCTGAGGTAAATATTCTGAGCATGTTTAAAGCAGGCTAGGCTAAGCTGTGATTCTGGTAGGGTAGGTGTATCATTGCATTTTAGACTTAAGATATTTTCAATGTACAGTGGGTTTCTTGGGCTGTAAACCCATCATAAGACAAACAAATGATTTTGCCAAAATCTTATATGGGTGTGCGGTAGAAACACAGGTCTCCCAACCCTTTGTGCTGTCAATTACTAGTTAGACTTATATGTCTCCCTCCTACCAGGAAAGACTGTGCAGTTAATTGTAGTTTCTAGAGCTTGGCTGACCTGAAATAAAATGTCGTCATTGTTTTAAATTATTGCCATCACCCCAAAAATAGGCAGATCCTAAAAGTAATAGTGATATACCAAAAAGAAAAGAAAAGAAAATTTAAAATTTGTCCTTAAGGAGATAAGCATCCATGAATGACACATAAGCAGTACCACTTCTGATCTTGACATTGATTTTTCTCATAACTGCAGGGTTTTCTGAATATTTATGAATTAAATGACTATGAAGGAGGAACTAGGGGTCCACCAATGGCTTAGTTTTTATATTGAGAGTTCCATGTCTAACTTATCAGGATCTCATTGGAAAAAGAAAAAAACAAAAAAACAACCTCCCGTACGGTCATTTAGATCAGAAAGAGTCCTTTGAATTAACCTGTCTGACCATAATGCCTGATGCAGGCCCTACCTAAGGAAAAAAAAAAAAAAATCAAACCCTGGTTAGAATTGTTTTGGATTTTGAATTGACAGAAATTGGTGTGTGCAGAATGCTCTGTGTGCTGGCCAATGTCTAGTTGCCCAGTGGAAATCATGAAAGAGGATTTATCACCTAGAACAAGAAAAGATTTTTTTCCTTAAATTCCTTTGAAACTACAAAGGAATGTTAATTATCCCAGTCTTTCCCTCCCTCTCTAAGAAAAGGAAATATTTTAATCTTTGTAGAATATGGTTCGACACGTCTCTCAGATTCAGGTAACTTTAACTTTCTTGCCTTTGCAATTTAGATGAAATATTTCTGTAGTGATGGATTCGTAGCTTGACCCAGTTTCCCGGGCTGAAGTGGAGCAGTTTATTGGGTTCCCCAGAGATGTGGGGGTTGAAGTGGTCTGAATTCAGGTTTTGGAGTTAGACTTGGATTCAGTCCCCAACTGCCACGCACTGGCTCGTGCATGCTGGACAGTTACATAACCATCACTGTCTGGGGACATTTCCTAATCGGCAAAGTTGGTACCACAATAGGAAACAGTCCATGCATATTTATTTTCCTAAACATTATCTGATACACTGTCTGAAAGTACCTAACCAAAAAAAAAAAAACACCTCACTGTGAAACATTAATTACTATTATTAGCCTTACCTGATCTGGAAGAATTGAAAAGGTTTCTAAACCCAGTCACTCAGGGTGGAAGTCATCATCCAGCTGTAAAAGGGTCATCACGTGTCCTGACTGATGTCACTGGACCTGGGATAGTTGAAGTGCAAGTGAGGTCAAAATATCCGCTGGAAAGGACTTCGGAATAAACTGGTCAAACTAGGAGTCAGAAATGTAAACTAGTCATGTGATTAGGAGCAAGAACCAGATGCTTTAAAAACAAACATCGGAATTCCCACTGTGGCTCAGGAGAAATGAATCTGACTAGTATCCAGGAAGGCACAGGTTCTCGATTCCTGGCCTCGTTCAGTGGGTTAAGGATCCAGCGTTGCTGTGACTGCGGCGTAGGCCGGCAGCTGTAGCTCTGATTCGATCCCTAGCCTGGGAACCTCCACATTCTGCGGGTGTGGCCCTAAAAAGAAAAGAAAACTAGCCTATCTAGCTGATCCCCCCAAATCATTCTTATAAAATAGAAGTTGAGGATCAGCATCAGGTGTTTGTGTGCATCTTTGGAGGCTGGAGGGGGGGTGAGGGGCCAGCCTTGGGGGTTGGCAGCGGGAACATAAGTCCCATCTCTGCCATTTATAACCAGTGACAAGGCCTACTATACCTGGTTGATGTGTGAATTAATGGAGAGGACTAAAGCAGCAGGTGGAAGAGTGAATAACACACACACACACACACACACACACACACACCACAGGGAAAAAAGAGAAGTCACGACGGTCTCCACTTATTTCCTTTTTCCTCCATGGTCTAGGTAACTCACAAGGAGCCTCCAAACTCTAATTATGTTTACTAGGGATAGTGGCAGTATTTAAACAGAGCACTTGCTATGCGCCGGGCTGTGTTATAAGGGTTTTCTAAATTAATTCATTTATCCTCTTAACAACCTGTGGGGTGGTGTTACTTCAAGGTGAGTCCACCGGGTGCAGAGTGCACATCGCTTTCACACCTCAGGTGGCTGGCAAGTGGCTGGGATTCAACCGAGCAGCCTGGACCCAAATCCATACTCTTCACCCGCGCACTCTACTGCTGTTGGCTGCACTTTAGCATACCGAAAACAGAAAACAATCATCCTCTTCCAGCACACTGCTCTCTTTGGAGTGACCATACTCTTTCCTTTTAGGAAGTAGCATTGGTTGTTTTTCTCCTGAACTCAGCTTAAAAAAAAAATTGTAAATGCAATAGTTTGTATCTATTAAGACGGTGTATGATAATATGAGAAAAAAGAATTTATACATGTATATGTAACTGGGTCACCTTGCTGTGCGGTAGAAAATTGATGGAACACTGTAAACCAGCTATAATGGAAAAAATAAAAATCATTATGAATAAAATAAAGCATTTCTAAAACTGGAATCTTTCCTATGGGCTTTATCAAAGGCAGCACCTCAGTGCTGCTTTCCAGGCTGGGCAGGTCCTGCAGAGCAGACCAGAAAAAAGACACATCCGTTTAGGAGTCCAAACTTTCCTCAGGATTATTTGCTCTCTGCAGCCATTTCTCAGACTGTTTAAAAATAGACAGGCAATGAAATAATCTAAACATTTCCCAAATAGGAGGATGAGATAAAAGAATAAAATTTCGCCAGCCAAAAGAAAAACCAGCATCACAAAACCACCGCAACTTCCTTTGAATAAAATTTTTAAAACATCTCAAAGTGAAGAGTGCAGTGTTGCATGAATGCAAGCTCGGTACAAGGAGCAGTTGATATCAGGAGGCTGCAGGTGAGGGCTTCTGGAGGTGCAACAGGCAGTTGGAAATTCCCTGTGGGAGAAGTCTCACCCTGAGAAATGAGTCCCTTCAGGTGAATTGTGCAGATTCCACTGGGGACTGGGAGACGAGACAGGTGCAGACCCACAGGGGAATGTTCTCCTGTCCTCAGCAGACACCCAGGAACTCCCTCCGTAACCTTATCCCTGACAAATGCCCTCGTAGTTGCAGATAAGAAAATTGACAGCCCACATGGCTTTGTTTAAATTTCCACTGGCAACAGACTTCAGGTCTCCAAAATATCCTACCTAATAAGCTATTTCCGAAACCTTCTTTTCCTTCCTTCCCTCCCTCCTTCCTTCCTTCTTTCCTTCTCTCTCTTTTTTTAGGGCCGCACTTGCAGCATACGGAAGTTCTCAGGCTTGGGGTCCAATTGGAGCTGTAGCCGATAGCCTACACCACAGCCACAGCAACATCAGATCCCAGCCGAATCTATGACCTTCACTACAGCTCTAGGCAATGCCAGATCCTTAAATCACTGAGTGAGGCCAGGGATCGAACCTGCATCCTCATGGATGATAGTCAAGTTCTCAACCCACTGAGCCACAAAGGGAATTCCCCCTTACTTCCTCCCTCACTTCCTTCCTTTTCTTTCTTTCTCTCCCTTTTTTCTTTTTTTCTTTCTCTCTTTCTTTCTTTCTTCCCTTCTTTCTTTTTCTTTCTCTTTTTCTTTTCTTTCTTTCTTTTCCCTTTCCTTCCTTCTTTCCTTCATCCCTCCCTCCTTCCTTTCTCTTTCCTCTCAACTTTTCTTTACCTTATTCCTTAAATACACAGTCTCTATCTCTAACATTTCTTCTCAACAACATATTTGCTAGCTGGATTAGAGAATTTTTTTAAAAAAAACTCTTTTCTTGGGAATTGTCAAAAAGTAAGCCACATTCTCATGTGACAATACAAGACTGGAAAAGATAGATGCTGTTGTTTTAAGCACCTAATGGGTGCATGATACCTTCTATGCAATGTGTCTAATCCTATTAAAAATACTCAAGGAGTTCACATCGTGCTCAGGAGAAAAATGAATCTGACCAGCATCCACAAGGTTACAAGTTCGAGCCCTGGCTTCGGTCAGTGGCTTGAGAATCTGGCGTTGCCGTGAGCTGTGGTGTAGGTCACAGATGAGACTCGATCCCACGTTACTGTGGCTGTGGCATACGCCAGTGGCTACAGCTCTGATTTTTTTTTAGGGCAGGTACAGCCCTAAAAAAATACTCTAAAAATACTCCATCAAGCAGTTGTCGGTAACTCCAATTTACAGGCAAGAAGAGTGAGGATCTCAGAAATAAGGAACTTGCTCCAGGTCACACAGTGACCTTGTACTGGAGTTGCGGTTGGAAATGAGGTGCAAATAAGGCAAAATCCATGTTCCCGCCTCAGGCAGCCTGTCCCAGAAACTCAGACGACGGTCATGCTTGGGGTAGATTTGGTGTTTAAAATGGGCTCTTGTAGAAAGGTCTACTTAATTTGAGAGCAAATGGTTGCTTCCCAGAAGTATTTGGCTTATCTGAATCTAAGGAGGTGTTGCATGCTGCTTCTTTGTCAATCTATGACCCATGATGGGACAAGTCATTTTTATGATGCGAGGGGTCCAGAACCACGGATCCAAGTGGCAAGTGAGTGAATGAGTGAAGTATGGCTTGAAGGGAAGTGGAAACAGGAAGCAGTGTAACCTTTCAGAAATGCTGTCCTGTCCCCGCTCCGGTCTAGAAAACTTTGTTTAGAACATGTGTCTTCTAGAAGAGCCAGCCTCCAAGAGCTGACTGTTTAATGAGTCTGGTCATTTCTCAACCATACCTCATGAAGTTCCCTTTAAACAAGACTCAAGGGACCAAGAAATTAAACGGTGTGATGTCCCTTCTTCCACACTCACGCCCACCCTCACATGCAGCCCCATTAAGGGGAACACATGACACTGCGATGTGCTTAGTGGTGCTAGGTACAGCATGAAATTTCTCCCTCTATGTCTCTCTCTTAATCTAATAGAGTAAGAGAGAGACATAGAGGGAGAAATGTCATGTGCCTTTGAGATGCTCTTTCAAGGGGAGGGAAGCTAAACAGCTGGTGGGTAAAGGGCTTTATTTTAGCTTGGTATCAGTGCTATTTAATAAAGAAACTACCCCTAGAAAAGGAAGTTGTGGACTTTGTGGTCCTTGGTGCTTTTCCAGAGTTTTAACTCAGAACAGCTATCCACTTGGTAAGTATCTGAGTCATTCCAGGAGTCTGCATGAATTCATTTGTCCAGAGTTTGGTCAATATCAGTTCTTCATGCATACGTCATTCTGAGTGCCATCATTGTCTTCGCATGTTGACGTTACTGCTTCATGCCTTTGGCACTGAGGTTTTCTTTAGGATGGTGTGAGGACAGAGGAATGGAACCAGAGTTTAGCCACCAAATTAGATCTTCAATGACCCCTGAGTGATCAAGCCTGGAGCACTGAAGAACTGTCTTTTCTTCCAGGTGGCCAGAAAATGCTGGGGCTGCAGGTAACAGTTTGTGAGCTTTCATTGACACTATGCAACCTTAAGAATTCTCCCATCCAGATACCTTCAGTGGCTCCCAGGCAACCAAGAAGATGTCAGGGCTCCCCTCTCTCTCTCTCTCTCCCTCTCTCTCTCTCTCTCTCTCTCTCTCTCACTCTCTCTCAAAATTTAGAAAAGATGGAAAGAGTCAAAGAAGAAAACTGCAGCATAGGTTGGAGATGCAGTTAGGATCCTGCATTGCTGTGGCTGTGGTATAGGTCAGCAGGTGCAGCTCCGACTTGAGCCCTAGCCCGGGAACTTCCATATGCTGTGGGTGTGGCCCTGAAAAAAAAAATGGAAAAAGAAATGAAATAAAATACCCAACAGCCCAACTACTGACCATACACTTGGCCAGAAAGAAGAGGAGATGTACCCATTACCAGGTATAAATACTATTTTACCTCAGTTTTTATCACTCACCTATACACAATATTAGACATTCAATAAAAATTATGACATATATATATATATATAAAATATTAAAAACAGGGGAAAATGACCCACTGTCAAGACATGAGTCAACTATAGAACAAGCCTTAACATGGATGCTCAAGAAAACAGGTCTCCCTCAACTCAACAGTTCAACTCAGCAAGAAATAGAATCTTTAAAATAACCAGGAGAGGCTTCTGTGTGTAATAAGACAAGACCCCATAGAATGACCCACCCTGAAGAAAGCAAGTATAAAACTTACACGTGATACAAAAAAAGTGATACAAAAAAAGCAACTACCTGAGATGCTGAAGCATGTGCACAGGCAGAGTGATGGGGAAGGGGGGTATGCTTGCTTGAAGCAGGAAATATGAAAGAATTCTGCAAATGAAGCCCTGTCTTATCACTAAGAGGTCACACTTTCTCAGCCTCCACTTTCCTTCCGGTTGCATTTCAGCCATTGCTTTCCTGGCCATTGGGAGCCACGACCTTAATCACATGTGCATCGTAACAGGTGTTTTTCCCCTCATGCCACAGATAAACAAAAAAGCCAGCACGCAACCCCTCCTTCTTTTTCTCCTTCTGGGCATGCATTCCACTTTCTTGGTCCTTTCTGAGTACGTTTTGGATCCGTAAGTGATGGAGATTGTGGCTTCTATTATTTTTCTCCAATAAGTCTTGTTTTCCTCAAACAACATAATTCACAATATCAACAGATGTATATAATGTTTTAAGCACTGTACTGGAGATATACCTAAGAATATAAGACAGAAAAGGTCTTCAGCCTCAGGAGAAAAAGAGGTGACAGACAACGAACAGATAAAGAAATAGATGAGGAGTTCCTGTTGTGGCTCAGTGGTAACGAACCCAACTAATATCCATAAGGACACAGGTTCGATCCTTGGCCTTACTCAGTGAATTAAGGATCTGGTGTTGCCATGAACTGTGGTGTAGGTCACAGACACAGCTCAGATCTTATGTTGTTGTGGCTGTGATGTAGGCTGGCAGCTGTAGCTCCAACCCCTAAGCCTGGGAACTAATGTGGCCATAAAAAGAATAGAAATAGGTGAAACACTACTGATGTGACTGGAGTAATGAAAGAGATAAATATAATATACTAGACCAGGGGTCATTAATCTTTATTTGTAAATGCAAGGTAGTTTAGTAGTTTTAGAGTTTGCAACTATTCAACTTGCCATTATAGCACCAAAGGAGCCAGAGATGGTACATAAATGAATGTCTAGTTATGTTCCAATAAACCTTTATATTAAAAAAAAAAAGTTGGTATTCCCATCATGGCTCAGCAGTAACAAACCTATTATCCATGAGGACGTGGGTTTGATTCCTGGCCCTGCCTAGTGGGTTAAGGATCCAGCATTGCCATGAGCTGCGGTGTAGTTCACAGACATGGTTCGAATCCCACGTTGCTATGGCTATGGCGTGGGCCAGCAACTGCAGCTCCAGTTCCACCCCTAGCCTGAGAACTTCCATATGCTGCAGGTGCAACCTTTGAAAAAAAAAAGAAAAAAAAAAGAGGAGAGAGACAAAAAAGACCGAAAAAAAAAGTGGATAGTGGGCTGGTTTGGTCCGAGGGCCAAAATTTTCCAATCCTTGTGTGATGGAATAAAGTACACTTTACTCTTGACAATTTAGACAGAGTGGTCAGAGAAGACCTCTCTGAGGAGAAAGATTTTAACTGAGATGTTAGGAAATACCAGTGCGTTTCGGGAAAAGCAGCAGTAAGCATGAGCATTCTACAGCATGGCAAAGGCTGGGGCTGTTCCCGGAAACTTCAGGAGGCCAGTGTGGCTGGAGTGTGGTCAGCAAGCAGCAGATTCGGGTTGGAGGGTGGACAAACAAGGCCATGCAGGCCTCTCAGGTCAGCCTGAGGCATTTAGTTGTTCTCTCCAGTGCAAGGGAGAGTCACCGAAGGGTTTTTAAATTGGAGTGATATGACCTAACAGACAGCTTAAAGGTCATGCAGGCTGTTTGGTGGAGGAGTACGAGGTGACAAGACTGAGGAACCCATTCCAGGGGTGTTGGCAAGAATCCTGGGAAAGACCATTGAATCTTTTACCTGGCATTTACATACTGTTGTTACTTGTCCAATGAGGTCTTATCAGTCCTAGTAAATAGTTACTGTTATTATCCGAAATGACAGTTTAGGAGCCAGAGTAACTTGTCCGGAATGATGAGGCTGGGAGGTTAAACCCAGGGAGACTAGTTCTCAGGTCTGTGGTAGTCAGGCTCCCCTGGTCCTCTGACCTTAAATCGCCCTTCCCATCACTGCCTGTGATGTGTGTTTGAGTGGTTTCCAGAACCTCTGTCTCCATCCCCCATGATTCAGCAGTAAGCCACACCAGCTTCGGCTCTGGGCACTTGTCACAGCTAAAAGCCTTGTGTGTTTGATGCCTAAATGCAGGGCAGCCAGTGTGCTCCGTGGGCAAAGTCCTAGCCTCTGAGAGCGGGTGCCCGGAGCCATTCACCACTGAAGCCTGGCTGAGTGTGTGAGAGGGGACTGTCAAGCATGGAGATAGTGTCGTCATTCCAAGGAAACTGTGTTGCAAATATTAAAATGCTTTAAATATCACTTTCTCTTTGTTCTTTGTGACTGATGGCACCAGTCTGTCATAACGTTCAGGATCTAGGGTTTGGTTTGCTTTGGTTTCGCCCAGAAGTAAGCACTCTGAGATGATGACTCTCTCACCTGATTCAATGCATTTGGAGAGTGATGGATATTTAGAGCTGGAAGGTCTTTGTGCGATCTCTCAAGGGCGGTATTTTTCAAACTCTGCTTTGAGGAGATTGAAGGTTCCAGGGGAGAAAGATGGAAGCTTAAGAGGAACAAATCTCTTTCAACTCAAGCACTTTCCTTTACGTATTGAACTCTTGGATAAGATTTAAAAAAAAAAACAGATTCTGTTGGTAAAATGTTTAAACCAACTTACCTAGTCCAATGCCTTAATTTTTAACAGAAAAGTAAATTAAAGCCCAGGGAGATGGAGTGATTTGGTTAAGAATCTACAGAGTCTGTGACAAGACTAGAACTTGTCACTTGTTCACTTCGGCCCTGAACTTGTCACTTGAAGAATGACAGTGAAATGTTAGAGAAAATGTTGGGTCAACTGACTTGCATCTAGCTATTGCTAATTGTGTGTTTAGGCAAATGATTTTGCCTTCCTTAAGTCTCCTCACCTACGAAAAGATTATAGTTGTCTTTTTCTTTTTTTTGTTTTTTCTCTTTGTCCTTTTAGGGCCGCACCAGGGGCATATGGAGGTTACCAGGCTAGGGGTCTAATCAGAGCTGTAGCTGCCAGCCTACGCCACAGCCACAGCAACGCGGGATCCAGGCCGCGTCTGCAACCTACACCACAGCTCACCGCAACGCCAGATCCTTAACCCACTGAGCGAGGCCAGGGATCGAACCCACAACCTCATGGTTCCTAGTCGGATTGGTTAGCCACTGAGCCATGATAGGAACACCTATAGTTGTCTTTTTCTTTTCACTGTAATACTTTCCCTTAGGTTTGACTTTCAAGGAGTTGAGAAAGGGTGAGATGAAATTTTAAAAGACAAGCTCCGGGCAAGTCCCTCTTCTTGCCCGGACATGTTACTACACTAGGAATGTTCTCCGCCAGAGCAGAGTTTGTCTGTTTATTTGCCAGTGCAACCCCAGGGTCTGAACAAGAACCTTGCACACAGTAAGAGATTCATAAACACTTGTTCAGATCTCTGAAAATTGAACAACCCACCTTATTCTAACGGTGCAATAAACAATGATTAATAATGCAGTGCCACCTGCTGGCAATGTGCACAATTACAGTGGCATCCATGAGAATGGAATCTTGAGGGACATTTTCCTTTTTATGCCTTTACATTGCTTCCACGGTGTTTAAAGAAAATATTGTGGGAATGCTTTCCATTTTTTACAATAAAATCAAAATTTCGATCTCTTTAGACAAGAAAATCTCTTAATTTTCCTTGCAAAATGACAAAACACGTACCCTCAGCTAATCTGAGAAATCTAAACAAGCCTGGGAAAAGGCAGGAAGTGAACAGATGGACCTGAGAAAGAAGGAACCCAACGACGGCGAGGGGCGCCCCCCTGTGGACATTCAGAGCCTTACCTAGAATAAAGGGTGATGTGATCTGCTTTCTTAAGAGAATTTAAAGTTAATGGTGATATCCTAACAACTGGGGAGAATATGTAAAATATATATTCCTTTAAATTTTGACAAAAAAATGAAGTTAATGGTGAGATTCCAGGCAAATTGGAATATGATGATTTATATTTAATGATAAATGTCATTTAGTTTCTAAGCTAAAATGTCATTTAGTTCACACACACACACAAAATCAGCTGCAAAAAAAGTGACATGAAAGCTTTAAAAGCCTGTGGTGCAATACGGTTCCTAGACATCAACTTGATTTTCCACTTCCTGACTTGCTCACTGTGGGAGGTTGGATTGTGCCTCCTGGAGATATCCAGGTCCTCATTCCTGGAAGCCGGGACCATTACCTTGTATGGCTATGTGCACTTTGCAGATGTAATGAAATGAAGGATCATGAGATAAGAAAATCATCCTGGGTTAATATCATGGGCCATACGTAATCACACATGTTCTCAAAAAAGGGAGGCCGAAGGAATTACACACAGAGAGAAGGCGATGTGACTGATGCAGAGAGAGACTTGATTTTGAGATAAAGAATGGGCTTAAAAGGAAAAAAATCCCCAGAGACTCCACGGGAGATCCCTCCGGCTGACCCCTTGACTTTAGTCCAGTGGAACTGATTTGGGACTTCTGGCTTCCAGATCATAAGTGAGTAAACTTGTTTTAAGCTGCCAAGATTGTAATTTGTTACAGCAGTCATCAGAAACTAACACACTCACATAGATTACCACCACGTACACCTATGCTTCAGTGTATGGAATAAGCATGTATCAGAAAGTACGCCTAAAAGGTACATAGGCATCACAAATCAATTTTCCGTTGCTTTTCATTATGAAATTGTAGGTGCTATTTTTATAGAACCCCAAGGTCTGCTGTCACCTTTGCTTCTCTAACAATTGTTGCATTGTTGTATTTTTAAAAAATACATACTTAAAGTTCACAAATCTTAAGTGCAACTTGGTAGATTTTGAAAAAGTGAATGTTTCTGTTATCACCATCTATCAAGAAATAAAACCTTCCAGCACCATAGGCAGTCCTTCCTGTTTTTACCTCTTCATAATCACTTCCTAATACTAGCAGCTTTCTCCCAAAAGTTACCCCTATCTTGACTTCTGCTTGTTTTGAACCATATGCAAATGAACTTAACAGCAGGTATTCTTTTCTATCTCTTACTCAACATCGTTTTTTTGAGTTTTGTGGCTGCAGTTTCTTCATTTTCCTGACTGAGTAGTATTTTGCTAGATGCTTCTAAAGCTGCTTATCTATCTAATACACTACTTATGGACAACAACACTGGGTTATAACACCCCAGCGCCGTTATGAACATCATCCTACATATTTTCCAGTACACACAGCTTGTTCTTCTGTTGCCACGTATCTAACAATGACTAGCTCTGCATAGAGCATGTGTCTGTGCAAACTTAGGAGTTACTGCCAGATTCCTAAACTATCCTATCAATTTACATTCCCACCAAGAATGTATAAGAGTTCTAGTTTCTTCAGTGTGATTTTAATTTCCATTTCGTGAAGCTCCTGTTCAAGTCTCTTGGCCAATTTCCTATTAGGTTACATTTTTTTATTCTTTTTCAAGTGAAGAATTTTTAAAATATTTTGAATGTGTCTTTCGCAGGATATATATGCATTTCAATATTTTAATAATGTGCATTCTCAATCTCTTATATGGTGTTTTTTAATGAACAGAAGCTCTCAATTTAAAATCGAACGACAAAAATGCAAAACTATTTTAGTGTGGTCTCTTTAAGAAATATGTACCTACTCGAAGGTCACAAAGATTATCTCCTATGCTATTGTATCAAAGCTGTACTGTTGGAGTTCCCTTCGTGGCTCAGCAGAAATGAATCTGACTAGTATCCATGAGGATGCAGGTTTGATCCCTGGCCTTGCTCAGTGGGTTAAGGATCTGGCGTTGCTGTGAGCTATGGTCTAGGTCACAGATGTGGCTCAGATCCCCCAACACTGTATACTGTGGCTGCAGCTCTGATTTGACCCCTAGCCCGGGAACCTCAATATGCCGTGGGAGTGGCACTAAAAAGACAAATAAATAAATAAACAAATAAAAATAAAGGAACAATGAGGTTGAGTAAAAGTTAAAAAAAAAAAAGCTGTATGTTTTACTCTTCACATTCAGATTTACCCACCACATAGATTTGGTTTTTTTGTGCACTATGAGTCAGTTTTTCCCTCCATATTGGTATTCAATTGATTCCATATGACGTAAGTGAAGAAAACAAAATCCTCATAGTTACATAAGCTATTATAAAACGTAGAAGATGAAAAAAAATCATAAACAAGAAGAATTCTTTGCCTCAGATTCCTCAGACATGCGCTTGTGTGCCAGAGAGTTCTAAAGAGAATTTTGAGGCTGAAATAGTCTGATTCTGCCTGCCCTTTTAATCAGGGGCAGGTATTCCTGGGGAAGGAGATGCAAAGTGAGATGAGGCACAGATTTCCACTCTCCTCGAGAATCTTTGGAATCTGAATGTAAAGCTGTTTCAGTGTTTGGTTTCTACAAATGAAATTTCCATGAACAAAACTACTTGTGGGTCAGCTAAAGAAAGCACAAAGAGATTTTTCTAGACCATTTAAAGCATAGAGCTGACACCAACCTTCCTGCCAGTTATATGAAAGTCACAGATAAATTTAAAAAATTAATGAGGTAATTAGATACAACACACTTACTATATGTAAGGCATTGTGTTAACCAGTGCATCAGATAGAGTGATGATCAATAGTAATGATGTTCAAAGGCCTCAGAACTTGAGCCCTAACTCTTTAGTTTATGTTCTTCTCTTACATTCTGTCCATCACTCATACCAAATTCACTGAAGGCCTCCAACAAACCCAAAGCTCAATTTCTTTGTGACCTTGCTCATGAACTTCTCTCTGTTTGACTGACTCAGTGCTTCATGATCATTTTTCAAGACTCGTTTCAAGGAATGTCCTACTTGAAGTCCTTTCTGATCACCGCCCCCCCCAATCTAGAGTTGACCTTCCCTTTTTCTGCTTCCACTCTTGCTCTAGTGCAGTGGATTTGAATCATAGAAACATTTCACTTATCATTAAGTATTACTTAGCCTCACTGATGAACCTGAATCCTTTCCAGAAAAATAAAATCTACTCCTACATATAAAGAGTATAGAAGCTTTTCACTAAAATAGAATGTGTAAACCCTGAAAGTACAAGGATATCAAGAAAGTTTAAAAATTATTTTTATGCGCTTTTCCGTTTAATTCTTAAGGAGGCTGATAGTTTCACTTGCCAGCTATTTACATTCTGACCTTATGTGCTGCTATTTGGGCTGTGATACCTTTGTACCCATGTTTACCTCAATACTGCTAACAGTTTCTAGTACCTATGTGATTTCATACATGTATCTTTATTGTACTACAAGCTTCTCAAGTGCAGGACCCATGTTTTTATCTGATTGAATAAGATGAGACTCAGTAGATTGACTCAGTTGTGTCAATCGTCGCCATCAACATCATTCTCATAGAAGCAGGACTTGCCCTAAGGGCTTTACACATATTTATTGAATTAATGCTCACGTAACTGTATGATAAAAATACTGTTTTCACAAGTGAGGAAACTAAGCCTAGATTAATTTACCATGTCTTGGTGTGGTTGGGACAGTCGTGACTTATGCCTCTTATTCTAGTGTCATTCTTGATAGCTTTGCTTTATACAAAGTGCCCCATTTGGAAAATAAATTTATGGTTAACCTAGGCATAAACCAAATCCAAACCTATGCAATTTGGGCTCCATATCTCCTGCTAATACTCTCTAAGAAGTGCTATATGTTTCTGACATGCACAGTGAATGAATGAATTGTTAAACACAGTTCCTGCCTCAGAGAAGCTGACAGTCTTAACAGAGGGAACAAGAAAAGCTCACAAATGACTACTATACAGGGAGAAATGAAAAAGACAAGAAGGCTATGGGTGTTTTATGAATGGAGAAATGACATTTTCTTGTGATACATACAAGAAGGCATTTAAAATGAAGTCTACTTAAAACAGCAAGAGCATGAGAGAACATTCCAAGGCAGAGAAGGTGTAATGCACAGAGTCAAAGGGTAGGAAAAGGGCAGGACATATTTGGAAAACACCTCCGTTTGGTCATGGGATCTGAATATTATGGAGAGTCCTGAGTTCTAGGGAAAGGATCTTAGATATAATTTAGTAGGTAATGAGGGATGCCTACAGGCAGATGATACAAGCAGAGCTTAAATTTAGGAAAATTAATCAGGTTTTAGTGTGCATGATGGCTTACTGCACATACCACCTGAAATACTCAACAAAAAGTCAAATGAATTACAGAGAACATGGCTTTACAAATTCAGAAGTAAAAAAACATTAGGCATGTAGAATAATTTTCCATTCATGATGATAAAATGTTATGATTTTCCTGGATTTTGAATAGTACCCTGTGACTAAAATGACAAGAAACAAAGGGAGAAATAGGATTCAAAGAAGTTGGAAGTCGGTGGCAGAACCACATCACCTCCTTCCATTCCCATTATGTTAGCTTTTTAAAAAGAGTTTCTAAAGACATGAGCTAGCAATGATTCTTTGAAACTCTAGGAAATGCTAAAGCATTTGCCTTCTGAAATGTTCTGACCCTGTATAGAGCCAAGAATAGGAAGAGGTATATGAATTGGATAAACAGCACTTCTTCCTGTAAACAGCATCCTGAACATAGTCTCTATTAATACAATGGTGATGGTTAATTGTGTCCTTAGCTGGGCCACAGTGCCCAGCTAACTGGTTAAACTATATTCTGGATATTTCTGTGAAGGTGTTTTTATGGAGGAAATTAACCTTTAAGTTGGTGGACTTTGAGTAAAGCAGATAATCCTCCACAATGTGGGTGAGCCTCATCCCATCAGTTGAAGGCCTTAAAAAAACAAGGACTGATTTTCCCCCAAACAAGAAGGTGTTCTCCCAGCAAACTGCCTTCAGACTGCAACTCTTCTCTGAATCTTCAGACTGCCAGCCTACCCTATCAGATTTTGGACTTTCCAAGCCTCCACAATCTCACAAGCCAGTTCCTTGAAATAAAACTCTCTATATATACATACCCTTTTGGTTTTGTTTCTCTGGAGAATCCTGAATAATCAAGAATGTTAGATATGTTATACAGTATATAACCTATACGTATACACACACACAGGTATAATCTCGGCTAAATGCTAGAGTTGCTTCTTCTTTGTGAAGAAAGTAAAAGAACCCTGACGTGCCTTCCTAGGTCATTTTTATTGCCTGAACAATGTGGAGCATTTAAGAGAAGAAATGTTTCATGAAACCTCATGACTCATTTTCATGAGTTTTAGGAAATAATACTACCATTATTCAGGAAACATTAGATTTGGGGTCTCTACCCCCCCCCCCCCCACGCTGGCCTTCAGAGGTTTGTACTAACAAGAATTCAGTTTGAGGGGACTTCCTAGTGCGGCTCAGCAGTGATGAACCCAACTAGTAACCATGAGGATGCAGGCTTAATCCCTGGCCTTGCTCAAAGGGTTAAGGATCCAGTGTTGCCGTAAGCGGGATCAGACAACTGGATTCTCTGTCGCTGTGGTTATGATGTAGGCCAGCAGCTGCAGCTCTGATTCAACCCCTAGCCTGGGAACTTCCATAGGCCAGACAGCAGCCCTAAAAAGCAGAAAAAAAAATAAAAATAAAAAAAAAAAGAAGGGGAAGAAGAAAAATTTAGTTTGGGGTTTTTGGATACAAATTGTTACATTTGTAATGGATGGGCAATGGGGCCCTACTGTTCACAGAGAACTGTGTGTAACTGGTTCGATCTGCTTTACAACAGAAATTGACAAAGCATTGTAAATCAACTATACTTTAATACTAATGACAATAATAATAATAATGACGATGAAAAGGAATTAGAAGGAAGGAGGGACTAGGGTCCAGTGAATTCACCCTGTTATTTTGTTGTGATTGAAGAAAGAAAAACTTTGCCCATTATGATTCTACCTAGGATCACTCAAAGGCCCTGGAAGCCCATCACATCAGCTGGAGTAGTGGGTGGAAAAGGGGTGACTGAAAACAAGGAGAGGCCATGAAATATGCCTTCCTCGTTGCGACTCTGGATCATCCTGGTCCCCTCCATCCCACATACATGCTAGGCGAGATATAGGGAAAAACTAGCTCGAGGATTAGGGACCGGGATGCCTAAACTTCAAGTGCTTTTATTGAGTAAACAGGGGTTGCGCAAAATCACAGATCCAAAGTTAGGAAAAAGATCCTCTGAAGGAAAAAAATTTCCAAGTGAATTGGGAATTACTTGGAAGAATGAAAACCACAGCTATGTTAGCAATCCCTTATAGTTTTTGTGGATAAGGAAAAAGATTAAAAAACAAAAAAGCTAATGAACACTTTGTAACTACAATCTGATTTTTCTGTAACTGTGGCAAAGGCCTAGTAAAATATTTTCTAACTCTTGTTTGAAATCCTTACTTGGAATTGTTCCTGAGGAGAAAATGCCCTCTTTACAAATCTGAGTACTTTATTTGGAAACATTCTGTGTATATAGTTATCTACCAAATTTTTTGAAGAAATAAGTTTTTGATCATCTTCGGTTACCAGAAGTGAGCAAATCAAACTAGTGACAGCTTCTATTTGCAGAAATATATGTTACATAAAAAAAAAAAAAATTACGGAGTTCCCACTGTGGCTCAGTGGAAATGAATATGACAGTATTCATGAGGTAAGATCCCTGGCCTTGCTCAGTGGGTTAGAGATCAGGCGTTGTGGCGAGCTGTGGTATAGGTCACAGATGCGACTCAGATCTAGCATTGTTGTAGCTGTGGTATTGGCTAGCGGCTACAGCTTCTATCTGACCCCTAGCCTAGGAACATCTATATGCTGTGAGTGTGGCCCAAAAAAGCAAAAAAAAAAAAAGACATGATTTTGGTAGCTGTATTGAGTTCCAAGCTGTGCGAGCATCACTCTGCTCAACATCTTTGCATTTCCACAGGCAGTTTCCCATTGTCATGACTCTGTAAACTGGTGTTTAATACAATTTAGGACACTCTCAGCGCCCTTGAAAAGGAATCAGATGCCATAGTACATCTTTATTTATTTATTTATTTTGCTTTTTAAGACCTCACCAGCGGCATATGGAAGTTCCCAGGCTAAGGGTCGAATCACCGCAACTCAGGGTCTGAGCTGCGTCTCTGACCTACACCACACCTCATGGCAACACCAGATCCTTAACCCCCTGAGCGAGGCCAAGGATTGAACCCGCATCCTCATGGATACTAGTCGGATTCTTTTGGGCTGAGCCATGACAGGAATCCCCCACATTACATCTTTAAAATGCTTCTTGGATCTTTGGCAATGAGTTCCGTGTCAAGAACTGCCCCCATAACTTACGTGCACATGGCTTTCTCTAACCTGAATGCAAGCCTGGCAGGCAGAGGCTTCCAGGGGCAAAGGCAAATAAGCTCCTCTGCACTGTAGGGCGCATCCATGTGTGTTTATTACCTGGCCTGTGGTTTTTGTCTTCCACCCAGCAAGAGACCCTCCATTGCCCATCTGAGGCCAGTTCTTGGCAACTGTTCAATCTGTTTTCTTTGCTGTCTTAGTACTTCCTGCTGATCTGTTTTCTTCTTTCCCCTGTGGAACACAGCTGGGGAGAAGAAATGGCATTTTTGTACCTATGTGGGGAAGATCATTAATTCCATTGATTTGCTACAAGAAAACCGGGGTTTTAATTCTGATTTTCACAATGAGTAAGTACTGCCTTACTGCTAAAAAATCCTCTGCTTTGTATTTGAGAGTGAATCTTCATACTAATTTTATCTGCAAAAGATTTCATTCATACCCAGAGAACACTAAAGTTTTTGTTTAGAAAAGGCATTTATCTGGAAAATGAAAAAGACATAGAATGCATGTATTCCCTTGAAAAACGCAGACTAAGATCAGATGTCTTGCTTGACCTTTAGTTATGGGGTCTTTGGATTCTGTGCTTAAATAAAAAGGACCAGCATTTTTATATTTTAAAAAGTTAAAGAGAACTATAAAATTCTAGTGCTGAAAACATTTTAGCTCTTAAGCAGACTCTTTTATTTACCAGATAAATAAACTAAGGCCCACCGCAAATAGGTGACATACTAAAATCATGGGGCATGGACCAGCAGCTTTTCTTCCACATTCTGTTATTTCTTCAGTGTGAAGGAACTGTTGGCTTCAGCAAAATGGGATCAATCCACCTTTCTAAACTTTAAATAACAGTACTTCTATGTGACTGCTTTCTCTAGTTCTTCTCATCCTTACTAGTTCTCAGTAACACGGCTCATTGCAAGGCTTATTTCAAGGCTGTAACACAGCTTTCTCATTTGTGGAAACTGATCAATAATAGGACCCAGGCTAATAAGCTGGTTGGGATCTCAGACTCTTCCATATTTGCAGCAAGTTATTTTAAAACATATTGACCAAAGGTTCATACAAAGGAAGTCTAACAAATATTGGACTTTTGTTAGTCAGCTACCACTGTTCTCTCAGACACCTAACAGCCATTCAAGGAAACTGATGAATTTATCAAATGGGGATGAAGAGAAATATTTTTTTTGGTTTTGGTTTTGGGTTTTTTGCCCATTCCCCTGGCATGCGGAAGTTCCTAGGCCAGGGATTGAACCTGAGCCACAGAAGTGACAATGCTGAGCCTTTAACTACTAGGATACCAAAGAACAAGAAACAATTTTGAAATGATCAGTTCTGCTTGGTTTTTAAAACATCTCTTGATTTTACGTAGTGAAAGCAGATAGAGAAAAATATCCCTTGGTTCCAAATTCCTCAAGTCTGGCTCCAGGGCGCCTTGAAGACCCTCTGTGCTTGTACATTAAATTCCCTGATACTAAAGCCAATTTGAGCTAGAAAACAGTTCCCAAGACAACTGCTCAAAAGCAGATCAGTGTATTTGCTCCTTTCAGGCTTCAGTTGAACCTAGTTCCTTTTCCAAAATCACTGGAAAATTGAGGAGTTAATGTAAAGCTGCCATCTTCCTTGTGTTCATCCTGCTTGCCTGTATCATTTAAGGTGACATTTAGCAATGGGGGTAAAGTGTCTTGAACAGCATGATGCTAACACAGTTTTCCCCACTTAATTTGTATTTCTAGTCCATATTCTTACCAATCTGCCTCAATCCAAGGTATTCTGAGACATACTTTTCCAAAAAATAAAATGCAAAAGGACCAGGTAAACTTCATATGAATTTCAATTATTTTATTTAATTAATTTATTTTAGGGCTGCATCTGCGGCATATGGAAGTTCCCAGGGTAAGAGTCCAGTCGGACCTGCAGCTTCCGGCCTGCACCGCAGGCACAGCAACACCAGATCCGAGCCGCGTCTACAATCTACACTGCAGCTCACAGCAATGCTGGATCCTTAACCCACTGAGCAAGGCCAGGGACTGAACTTGCATTCTCATAGATTCTAGTCTGGTTCGTTACCACTGAGCCACCATGGGAATGCCCTAAATTTCAATTTCATTCAATAAACCTTAACCAAGCACCTGCTATGTAGCCAGCAGTCTGCTATCGCCTATGAAAATGATGAAAATAAACATAATTCAGTGCATCGGACCTTAATGTTAATATCATCCAGCAGGTGAGCCATACACATACAAAAATTAAAAAAAACAAAAAACTGTATAAAGTGTCACCTTTAAGTGCTCTAGACATTTAGGCACTTACTAGTTATTGCTGTTAAGTGCTATGGGCAGTCAATGCATTAACTCTAATTTGGCAGTGAGGCTTGTGTTGCAGATCTTTACGGGTAAACTGATTATTTTTTGAGTTAAAATAGTTTCAAAATGTGTCAGATTGGTCAGTGCAGGCAGTGAACTCCTTGGAGGAAGGTTACAGGATTGCAGTCATTCACATCCTTGACTGATGGAGCTTCAGGACGATAAAGCTGGAAAATACCGCAGTGCTCTGGAGCTCTTTCTTTTGCTCCTAGAGTATTTAAACTCTTCATTTTGTTATTTTCTCACATGGTGTGACTAGGCACTATACATATCAATATTAAAATATATTGAAAGTGAATATCAAATATTTCTCATTGACATCCTGAGTTTATAAAAATCATTTCAGTGACTTCCCTATGCAAATAAGCCAACCAGAAGCTACCCCTTAAAAGATTCAACAGATGTGGGGATACGTCTGAAATTATTTGTCATTCAACTACTCACAAATGCTTAAGATACATCAATAAGGTTTGAGCTTTTAGAGTATTAAGTGGTTATGGCCTTGAGATAAACTAGTTTTTCAAAACATACCAAATAAAAATATTTTAATGAGATGATTTGGGGAAGGTACTTGTACAAGCTACTGTAAGGTCAAACACCATTTGTTAACTTGTTTAATTTAATTTAGCCAAGGAATTGCATTCTCTGTAAAGTTGTTTCAAATTTTAATTTTACTCACATCCCCATCCTGATACCACTG
>PVHT020000077.1:15401515-15444853 GCA_004024745.2 Catagonus wagneri
ACCTCAGACAGGAGCTATGCCTCTTCTCTTTGCCAGGGCTAACCCTCTCCGGGTAATTCCCATCATCCTCACCCTCACACCTTCACATGTATTCTTATTTTTCTCTAGGGAGGTACAAAAAGGATTCTTTCTTGAGATGAAGAGAGAGGGAGAGAAGGAAGAGAGAAGTGAGAAAAGCAGAAAAGTTGGGAGGAGGGAGAAAGAGAAAAGGAGGGGAGGAGACAGACAGGGGGAGAGAGAGAGACTTAGGGCTTTTACATGAGCAAAGCAGAATGTTACTCAACTGGAAACATAGAAGTTCTTCCAAAATGCAGTATTTATAAAGCCCAGTTTCTTCAGATTTCAAAATACAACAAACAGAGGTCAGCCTGCCAATCATGTAAGTATTCCTCGCCTATTTCCCATTGCTGCTCCCCAAGCTTTCTAATGTAACCTGCTGTATGAGACTGCAGACAAAGCTTCAGCAACTCTTACCTGTTTTCTTACTGTGGCTTGACCAGTTTGTGAACCTTGGCTCAGAAGACCTGAGTGAGCAATGGCCAGCCAGCACGCCTCACAACTTAGCACTAAGTAGGGCCAAGAGCCAAACTGGGCCTTGGCTCTCTGCAGAAGAGAGCTATCCTAAATAATCACAGCAAAAGGAAGTGAGGAGGTTCTGTTCTAATCATGCAAGTGAAGTTGGCAAAATTCTGCCATTTTCTAAGCCTCCCACAATGAAAATAACAACTATAAATGTGAAAAAATATTCCAGGACCTACATAGTATTACCGATTTGGTTGCCTTTACGGGATACTGAAGACTTCCCCAAAAAGAAACCTAGATTACTTCTAATTTGCTACAGAGTTTGGCTTTGCATCAGTCATCTTAAGAAAATCTAAGAACTTCAAAATGTATTAATCCCCAGTGAACTGGATCGTTGTAAAATATTCATTCTTAGTGTTTTGGCAAAGTAGCGCCATGTCACCAAGCTTAATTGGTGGCAGGTTGTTTTCCAGTTGTCAAATAATCTTTTCCTATTTAAGGGTCAGAAATAAAAACATTCACTCATAAAGGAATTGAATAATTTGGATCACAAACAACATAAGTATTTATTTGAAAAACATTTTCCATTTAAGTATAATGGCAAACCAGCTATAGTAGCTTCTCACTACTAATTCTAATTTGTACTCACAGTCACTTTTTATTCATCAAATTCAGAGATACTACTACAGAAAACTATTTCACAAAGTATTTAGAAAAAAAATATATACAATCTCTCCGATAGAAAGCTAATGAAGATAATAAAGCCAGGCAATATAAAGCTAAGACATAAAACAAGCTCATATTTATAAACACAAATAAATAAATATATACAAAAGAGTCTATGCCAACATTGAACAAATAAAAGCTTTACAATGCAAGTCATGGCGACAACAATGGAAAATATCTCAGGATCCCAGACAGACTAATGCAGTTTAAAAAAGGAAAAAGAAAAAAAAAATAAAACACCAAAAAATACCCCCAGAGAATCTGAATTGATATTATTCTCAAAGTTAGGTTAAAATAAATTTTGGCTCCACAGCTAAATTTCTGTAATTCTGTTCTGAGAAGGCTAAATGAAGGTGAGAGCTACAGGCTTAGAACTAAGGGTAGAATTTGGCTCAGTCTTTTCAATCCACTTGTAAATGTTTCTATTCAACTGTTTCTTCGTTTTTTTGTTTTTTGTTTTTTTTTTTTCTCCTTACCTGATTACTGGAAATCTCTAAAGTGGAGCTGACGTTGTTGTCAAATGTGAAAAAAAAATGTTTTCCCAGATCTGAATGAATACGAGTAGAAATCAAAGCTATTTTAAAAGCTCTCTTTTAATTACTTTTAGCTAAATAAGAAATTTGGGTAGAAATCTCACAGTAGAAAGCTAATTAAATCCTATCATCTCTAAGTCTTGGGGAAAGTATATGAAGAGTCAGTGACTATTTAAGGTTAAGTTTCAACTAGAATGTAACCTCTGCAAACTAAGCAGCCTGTTAATACATATGCCTACAGAAAAGATGTCGCTCTACTGTAGTGAATCTTGGTGACTTTGGATTGACTGTCTTTCCTCTCTCTACACCCCTCCCTGGTGAACGCCAAGCTGGGCAATGCTTCTGACTCCCAGGACAGCATTTAAGGATGCTACAAACTGGAATGGTATAAAAACCCATTACCACGTTATCATCCATTTAAGTCCAGCAAAAATCTTCATGACTGAAGATCTGGAAAAGCTGAGAAGCCCCGTGGTTGGTGTGGAGCCTTAAAGCTCTCCTGTGTCTCAGACTGAGAGCTACCTGCTTTCTGTGCAGAGGACGAGGTCCCCAAGTGCCCAGTCCTGGCTTCTGCCTTTAAGCAGTTTGGTTCTGCCAGAATGTCTCATCTTCTCATCACTTAGGCTGCTACCTCCCAGACCCTGAAAAGTCTCAGATAACCCGGAGCCAAGGTAAAGGTACAGCCTGTGCTGAGACTGATTTCTAAGAAACTGGATACAACGCCATCATTTAAGAACTATTAAAATGTGGTCTCCTACACACTCTCACTAGCAAGCATATTCCTCAGGATAGTTTGAAAGTTAGGTTAAGCTGTTAATATTTTATGCACGGCTTGTATGCAGAAACCTAAGCCATAAATAACATACTATTTATCTTGCCAGACCTCCTCTGGCTCTTATAATCAGAGGACTTATGTACAAATAGTTTTCAGACTGGTAATTGTAGACCCACACTTTTATAAATTATTTTGATTATGATAAGTCATCCATATGTCTGAATTTATATTCTTTGGAACAAAACTCTTGAAAGAGAAAGAGGCTTTTCATTTGTGCAAATGGAGATGTCTTACAGCCTCTGGAGCAAAGACAAGACCATAGAGTCTAAAAGGTTGTCTTTCCTGAAAGAGAGAGATTACTGTATACAGAACACCAAGTGGAAGTCACCACTCCTACGAGCCTACGGCTCAACATATAGTAGAGGAGCAAAGGCAGGGGCATAAGAGGTTCATTCTGCAACTACTGGGAGTTCACTTTAATGGACCATTAACACTAATTTGATTCAAATATATAGGATTAAATTATAATTAATGATGATGCTTAAGCCTTGTGTCTTAAAAAGGATAAGTGAAATAACATGGCCTCATATTAACATGGTCAAAATTCTGAGAATTCTTTCATTCTCAGGCATGTTATGGTCTTCAAGGTAAAATCTTTGATATAATTAGGAAAAATTCCTTTCCAGACTTTGAAGTCAGTCACAAAATATTCTTTTGCATCTGTGGTTGAAATTTCATTTAAAAAGAGGAAAATGCTACTTCATTCATAGTAGCCCCTGCAGTGGGGCTTGTGAGCCCCAGAATAGTTATAAATGTTAGTATGCCTTTGTTGAGAAAGATGACACAGCAAATGGCCATATCCAAACCCAGCTATCAGGTGGGGAGTGAAGGAGCTCTAACTAGGGCCTGTCCCTAGCGCTGCCTGTTCCTTGTCCTCTTATTTTAATATTCCACCCCCTAGTCCAGGTTCTGATTGGTCAACTCAATTATACATTTAAAAAAACATATCCCCTCTAGCTACTGAGTCATGCTGCTCTCAGAACTGAAGTTCTAGTGATGATGGAAACTCTCCCACGAAACACACCAAAATGACAGATTCTGAATTTCACAAAAGTCTTCTTCACAAAACACATTCCTCATATATATGCCATTACCTAGGTAATTCCAACTTTATGTCTGCTAGTCAGAGTTCTCACTGCTTGCACATCTTCACGTTTCTGCAGACTGACTCCTCTTTTGTATATTAAAGATATTAAAACTTTGTGCTGTGGCTGAAGGTGTCTGACATGATAATATTTTTATAGAAATTATCTGAATGAGCACTGCAATAACCCTTGACCTTATCAATGACCTGATGGACAGGGATGATTGATGTCTGTTCTCCATCAACATGGGTCAGTTTTGATGAGGACTTGTCCATGGAAGCACTGTCTGCAAAAAATGATACAAGAAATTAGGCTGCTGGATGAAATGGTCACATACCTATGGGTCACCACACTGGACGCTTGATTTTGCACGTTAAAGAAGATCACAAAGGAAATGAAGCTCTGGTTCTTTCATACTTTAGGTAATAGCACTGAAATTTCACATTTTTCACCTTCCAAGTGCGCTCCTGCGTATGAATGAATGTTAATGTGCCTTCTAGGAATTTGCGTTCTTGTAAGTGGTATTTTTTTTTCAAAAAGCCAGTGTACAGAATAATCAGAAAATTATTTTGGCAAAAATATATGTAGCAAATGGATCAAACGAAGCCATGACAGATTATATAACAAATGAATTAAAAGGTGCTGCAGTACTTGTGGAAGAAATGATATGATGCCTAAAACATGTTTTCAAATTAACACTGGGAAGGGGCAATGGGTCAGTGGCTATCAGTTGATAGGTACGGGGGGGTTCATTATATTATTCTCTCTACTTTTACACATGTCTGATGTTTTTCATAATTGAAGTTTTAAAGAAATATAATTTAAAGGATTTGGGGAAAAAAGTGATCAAAAAATTAAAAGGCTGTTTTGCACACATTTTCTCATAGTTTTTAAGCTTGTGAAATGATTGCAATACAGAAAAAAGCCATCTTTTATTATTTATTTTTAAATTTTAAAAATCAAAATTATCTTTATCAGAAATATTTTAAGTTATATTTTCATTAACTATGTTAAAGTCTCAGAATGATGTTATTGCTGGCAGCAGTAATATAAGAGCAATTAACAGTAATAAAGGACTGCTAAATACATTCCTGTTCTGAATTTCTCAATATCATATATTTAAATATTATTTCCTTGAACCCCAAACTTTCAAAAAAGTTCTTAGCTAGTGTCCTGAAACTTAGTTAAGCACTATTATCTACAAATACAAATGGCTGTTTACATGTACTCTATGAATGTCTTATAAGTGTCTGACCTCCTTCCTCTTCCAACACATTTTGGAGAAAAATTCTACCTTAAAATAACCTACAGAGATTTCACATCAGTGAAGCAGCAAATATGGCCTTCTAAAAAGTACTCAGTTCCCTGCAGTTGTATCTTCTCTATTCACCGTGGAAGTGGCAAAAACTCTATTCACAAAAAACTACTTCTAGGAATTATGGCTCCAAAATTGGAATGTTCACTCTAGGTGTTCCATGTTTTGAGTAGGTTGGACCCGGTATGTGACATAACATTAAAAATCCATCAAGAATTGTTAAAGACCATTATCACTGTATCCGTTGTCTTTGGAAATGACTCAGATTTTTCAACTGCGGTCTTGTGTTGGAGCAGGTACTAAATACAATAAAGCTAAAAGAGAAAATGATGTGTCCATCCCACTAAAGGAAGCAGGAAAGAATCGATGATTTATGGGAAGAGTGGGCAGACTGAAGCATGGTAGAATAATTGTCCCAGGATTGGTGAGAAAAAGGCTTAAGGAGTCTCTGTTTAAGGCCCCCACCCCACTCAGCTCTCAGCAAGCTGATTGATTCTGAGCTTTCCTTCAGTTCATATAGTCACTAGCCACTGGTTTTCTGTTGGGAACTTTTCTATTAATTTAAATGTCAACAATGGACAATTTGTATTTGATAATTTTTAGAAAACCACACATTCCCAAAGAAATTTCAAGGATATACCCATTCTGCTTTGACAACTTCCAAGGTCATGTAGTTTTAGAGATTTTGACCAGCTCCATTCAAATGTGTGACCCAATTTTGTGGTCTTCACAGTCTAATAAGTACCATACTGAGCAAGGTCTCAGTATCCAGTATCTAGTCCTCTGGATAGCTATTATATTGTGGACAAATTAGATTCTGATTATGGCTGCAAGTTTGAAAACCAGGGGCTAGGGAAATGAACTATTATTTGACCTATGCTGATCAAGCAGATAAAAGTCCTCAAAAAGCAGGCTTGGAATCCACAATTTTCTTTTATGACTTCTATGAATGTACCATGACATATCCAGTAACTCATAAGAGCAGCGAAAAAAGTAAAGAATTTCATTTTCTTTTATAACACACCTCTCCAGTACAGCTTTTTTTGTTGTTGTTATTTTTCTGATATGTGACCCACTAACTCCAGAGCATGGTACATATCCTAGAAGGAGCAGCTTGCAGACACCCCCATGCAGAGAAGAGCCAATACAGCACATGACCATTTGAAATTTCAGAAATTCCAGCTCAATGCAGGAATGTCCTTGTGCTAGCTAAGAAGTATCATAAAGAACAAGCAATTTTGCTGGCGCAGCAAGAATCTTAGTTTAATCCATGCAAATATTCTCTTATCACCTTGCAGAAAATTCATGCATTCAAAAAAGCGATAAAAGTTTACCTGAATGATCCACTTTTGTTGAAGGAATGCTCTTAGAAGACATTATCTACACCATAAACATATGAATTTCTAGATCAATTCCAAGAAATAAATCATCTAGATACCCATGATGATACGACTTTTTGCATACCCCCAAGTGATCCAAGTACATCAGCAGTCCCACTGAGAACTGGCTAGGTTGTGGAAGGTCATTTATATGTCAGTTGACTGGAGACTAAAATTTATTATATCATGGAAGTAATGTCATATAGCTGACTATATATCCTTATACTAGTTGACAAGAACCCATTTCACCTCAATGGTTTTAAAGCAGAAATTAATCAATGAATTAAAAAAAATATATACAAGATGTTGAAATAGTCAAGTTTTTCTTTGGTACCTCCATTTCTGCAATTCCTTTTATCCTCTAGTCAGTTTCCCCCATGCTTGCTACTTCCAAATATTTTAATACTTCCAAAATGCCCTCTGTTCTCAATTATCTGCCTTGTTTTCATCTCTCCCCTTTTAACAGTGGTTCTTCAGGCTATCAATTCTCAGCTGTGTTTAGAGGAAAACAACTCAATTGGTCTAATTCCTATTCATTCATAACTGACTTATAACCCCCAAAATATTCGCATTTTAGAAAGAGAGGCAAAATGAGTATCTAATTTTAAGGTTGATTAAACAAAATAAAAGCTCATTCATTATAAGCACTGTTGAGCCTGGAACAATGGTGTTCTTTGACTGACCCTCCTGCACAGTCAAAAACCCAAGTAAAATTTACAGTATCTACATCTGAGGTTCCTCTTATCCATAGTTCTGAGTCCATGATTCAGTCAACTGTGGAGCTTGTTGTACTGCTGTATTCACTACTGAAAAAAACCTGCGTGTAAGTGAACTCTGGTAGTTCAAATCTATGTTGTTCAAGGGTCAATGGTGAAAGGTATTTTGTGCCAGGGAACTATCAATTAGGTAGAATAATCCATCTCCGACTATATACTTGCTATCAATTTTCTTACACAGGTATTTCAAGCAGTGGTGCACAGATCTCTGAATTTTCAGCAAAACTGTTTGTTTCCAGGACTCAAAGGCTGTACCTTATTCTGGAGGATCCAGAGCTTGTATTCAATTCCCCCAAATGTCCCTGACTCCCAGAAACTTAAAAACTGCTGATCTAAGCTTTTCCAATTTTACAGATCTTTCTTTAATTCTATAACTTAAAAACCCTCTAAAAAGGAGTTCCCATTGTGACTCAGCATCAATGAACCCAACTAGTATCCATGAGGATACAGGTTCAATTCCTGGCCTTGCTCATTGGGTTAAGGATCCAGCATTGTCATGAGCTACAGTGTAGGTTGCAGACACGACTTGGATGCCATGTTGCTGTGGTTGTGGTGTAGACTGGCAGCTGTGGCTAGGATTCTACCCCTAGCCTGGGAATTTTCATATGTCATTGGTGCAGCTTCCCCTCCTCAAAAGAAATAAGTAAATAAATATAAACTCTCTAAACATTCAAATTTTTTCCCACAGTGCTATGGTGTCATTCACCTCTGCTTATGTTTATTGGTTAAACAAATCCAAAATTTAAAAGTTATTTCCATTATCCTTTTAGAAGTACCTCTAATTAAGAAAGTGCTAAATACTAAGTGTTGACAGATGTTTGCCTGATGTTTAGTATTTAAAAGTAGCAATTCTGCTACTTTAGATTGGAATTATTAAAAGATTATACCTTTTCACCCCACCTTCTGGCTATCAAGGACCATAGAATAATTTTTACAGGCAGGCACATGCCATTTCGTTGCACTTCACTTCGCTGCCCATCGCAGATACTGCAGTTTTTATAAATTGAAGGTTTGTGGCAACCCTGTGTTGTCAGATGATGGTTAGCATTTTTTAAGCAATAAAGTATTTTTTAAATCAAGATGTGTACATTTTTGGACATTATTGTATTACACACTTCATAAACTACAGTATTGAGTAAACATAATTTGTACATGCACCGGGAAACCAAAAAAAAAAATGGTGCCACTCTCTTTACTGCAATATTCTCTTTTATGGTGCTCTAAACCCAAACTCACAATATCTCCAAGGTCTCCTGTACTTGCACATTGTCTTTAAGATTATTCGTACACATTCTCAGTGTCAGAAAGTGTGATCACTGTTAAGTATCACGAAGATGCAGGAGATGAACAAAGACATGCTGTTTCTCACCACCCTGCATCACTTTCTAAATATGATGCTCTCTATTCCTTCATATTTAATCAGAGATTTAAAGAGCAATTGCCAATAGCACTTCCAACAGTTAAGGACTTAAGTTTTTTCTTTTTTTAAATCAAGGTATAATTGAAATGCATCTTCATATCAGTTTTAGGTGTACAAGGCCATGATTCGATATTTGTGTATATTTCAAAGGACTTAAGTCTTAACTGTAACACCTGGACGGTATTTCTTCCTATCCCTATGCCAACTTTCCAAGTAATGATCAAACTATGCTGAAGTAATCTACACCTCAATTTCTATGTTTTAAATAAAAACACACAGCTTTTAAAAAGAAGATAGCATACTCTCTTTTTTTAGGAAAATTAAGTTTTAAAGCAAATGAAGTTACAAAAATGTTCAGAGGTAAAGATACTATGGTAATACAGATTTGATTTTGGTTGTAAAATTTTTTAGAAGAGACCAAATATTCACAAGGCTGCTGGATAAGCTCTTCAAATAGATTCTTGTTTTCATAAATCTAAAAATAAGCACACTAAAGGGCACTGTGATCTATTTATCTCCATGATATGCCAGTTTTCACAATGAAAGCATGATGGGAGCTGACCAGAGAACATCTTTACCATGGCCAGCATGACTCACCTGTGTGGCTACTCCTTTTGAAGTAGGTGGTGGAACTGGATTTAGATTTGGATGTAAGGTAGGTTGAGTTAGAACCAATGGAGCTTGAGGATAATGATTTCCCTAGATTGTCAGAACTTTTCTTGATGATGTTGGTAGCTGTCTTACTCCAGTCTGAAAGAAACAACATCTCTCCATGAGTCTGCTTTCAGGGGAAAGTACCCTCCCCCGAAGAGTCATCACTGCATCATCTAAGTAACCTATCCACAGCATTAGATGCAGATATGCTGGCAGCAGCTCACAGAGGGGACTGACATGTCAACAACAGTTAGCTGAAGATGCAAAAGTTTCTTATTTTAACCCTGAGTTTAAAATTCTACTCTAATATCTTAAGGATGAGAAATAACCACTGGTGCTTTTTTTTTTTTAAAAGTACATTCTTTTTGATATTCTTTTCCATCATGGTCTGTTCCAGGAGACTGGATAGAGTTCCCTGTGCTTTTCAGTAGGACCTAGTTGTTTATCCATTCTAAATGTAATAGTTCACTACTATTGACCCCATCTGCTAACCCCAAACTCCCAGTCCATCCCACTCCTTTCCAACTCCTTGGCATTTGTTGTTATATTGAGAAAAATCTCTTTGCCTAATAATGTAATTGAGGACTCCAAAAATGTGGAAAGGTACATGTGGTACAGTGAGTATCTGAGTTGTTAAATTACACATAAAACCTTGGGCAACTCACTTAACCTGTCTGGAATTCATGCCTCTCCTTTGCAAAGCAGAAAGTTTGGGCCCAGAATCCTCAGATCTCCTGCAGTACTAACATTCTAAGACACCGACTAAGTATTGTTACATAGTCCACATTTACAACTTGCTACCATTGGGACCGGTTGCCCTGACAAGGGGAGACCCCATGACAAATGTTTCTGACTACTCTTGGGTATAAAAAAGCCAATTACCAACATGCCCCTTTACCTGAGTTATCTGCTAACCGAAATCTACCACAGCAAAGATGCCGCCTCCACTGCTTCTGAACATTCTCCTTCATAGCACAGTGGAAGATAAATATAAATAAGCCTGGGAGGAGAGAAAATATAAACTTTGAAGCCAAAGGACATATTTTTAAAGGCAAATCTTACAAAACACATGGATTCATTTTAATTTAAAATTTTTTATATCCGAGTCACTAAGAAACAAAGATCCTAAGGAATCTTGAAGTATGTAGATGTTTTTTTGATCCTTTAGAACAGAAGACAGTGGATAAAAATAGAACAATTACATGGATCTAATTTGGTCTTTGTTCTGTTCACCATTCATTATGACTTAACCTAAAGACTAAGCTGATACAGGCAATATTCAATTTAAGAGGCACTTAATATTTCTCCTATATTTGTTTTAAAATTGTGAAAACATTTCATAAAATTGAGAAAAAGAGAAAACTTAAAACATCTGTGAACTCATCATATATTTCAACAAAGCTATTTGAAGCTATTTTATGTGAGTATATTATTTTAAGTTTAGGCCATATGAAAGTGGTATTTTTACAAGTCAAATAAGCAAATTCATGTTGTTCCACCTGATCTGCCTTAATTTCTCAACATTTTAATGCAGAAATACTTCTGTACTGTGGAGTAGCCTTCATATTTATAGTCACTCCCTGCACCAATCAAAAACTGGCTATCACTTATGCTTCGGAAGCCAACCCATTTTAACTTTTTAAGGAATTTGCTTCTGCATTTTTATTTTCTTTTTGCTGTCTCAATTTCTCTTCTGTTTCTCTATACTTGGTCATTCCCATTACTTACAAGTGTATTCTTGTAACTAACTCTCTTTTAAATAATCATGTGAAAAAATTTTCCTTTAACCCCCAAAACTTCTTCCAGCTTCAACTTCCTCATTTCCTTTCTCAACAAAGCTTTTTGACATATTTAACTTTCACTGCATCCACTTTTTCTCATTTCTTTAACACAGGTTGAGAAAAGGCTACTCTCCATTGATGAGGCCACAGCTGCTCTTATAAAGGTCACAGAGACTCCCCAAATGCTAATGCAGTTTCCATTCTCCTTTTACCAGACCTCTCAACAGTATCCACCACAACTGACCATTCCTTCAGTTTCAAAGTACATTCCTGATCCCATTCGCTCCTAGGTTTCTTCTTAATTTGTTTTCTGGTCTCTGGTTCTCAGATCACTTGGCTTTACTTTTAAAGGCTGACATGTCCACAACTTAGTCCTTGATTTCTATCTTTTCTATCTATGGCTACATTCTCCAGTAAGTACTCATCATGCTTTACAAGTACCACACACTAATTTTCACATGTGCCCCCATTTCCTTCTCTCCCCAACATTCCCAAGATTCCGATCCCTGTTGCCTATAGGACATCTTCACTTGGCTGTATCTTTAATTTGCAGTATCGCAAACCCCGGATCTTTTAAACAGAAGTCCTCTTCATCATTACCTCTGAAACCAACACATCAAACTTCTCTCTGACCAATAATTTGAAGGTTCTTTATTCAAATCTTTTCGTAACAGGCTTCTACCTATCATTCAGGTGTTGGATCAACTGTTAACTCTTCCAAGAGTTCATCATAAACTGTTATTTTATTTTTTATGTTTTAGTGTCTACTCACACCCTTGAACACTCAAAACCCCTCAGCATTAGGACCCGCAGGTAGACCCACCTTCCTGGGAAGGACAGACTAGACATTGCGTTTGAACCTCATCTTCATACTGCCACTAAACTTGACTGCCTTTCAAATTCTTCTTACATCTACAGCCCCCAAGTCCCTCACCAGTTTGCTAACACAGAAAATCCCTTTAACAAGCCAATATGCTTTGTAACACGGCAGTCTGAACAACTAAAGAATATACAAAATGTGAATTGGCTTACAGATCCTTTCCGGTCTTTAAGAAGTGGTGGCATGTCCAGAGCAAAGAGCACAGAGGGCATGGAAGCTTGAGGCAAGCTCAACACAGATTACAAAGGAGGCTGTGGCTAGAGAGGACGGAACCTTGTGCCTTGGGTTGACTGTTTTTGTGACATGGGGTAGAATTTGGAGAATTTGTTCTTGGAAGTATTTTTGTCCTATGGCAGAAAATATAGCTACGCACGTGTTCTTTAACAACTGTTTAACAAAATCATGTATCAGTGCTGGAAAAGTCTATAAACTCCAATAAGGACTTTCACATCCAGACATTAATCCAGGCATTCCTCATTATAGGGCTTCACACTGAGCAAATGACTTTCTTTCCGTTGAGAGCAGAAGGTGAAATTTGCTAGACACTGTTTCTCCTAACACCCAGGAGTTTTTATAAATGTCATAAATATTGGAGGAAAAAACTTCAAAGCATATGTCTGGTGTTTTGAGGACCTTGGAAGAGAACCAGTTCTTGGATTTGCTTCTTTGGCCTTTGAGGGGATGCTAAGATATGAGTTATTTTGAGGATCTGATGCTGACCACAGTCACATCGGAGGAGGTTAAAGCTAAGAAAAACCGACTAAACAAAACATTTTTTAAAATTGTGCAGTACTGGCTCTAAATCATAACTACATAGCGTTAGATGATACTGCCTGCTTTTAAGCAACCTATAAATATACAGGCATCCAATAAGTTTAAGAGACACCCATCTATAAATGAGATTCAAAATATGATACATCTCCTCTAAAATTATATGATAGAAGTCATTAACATGTTCCATCTCCCACTAGGAATTGTGATGCTACAAGACAGAGGTAGATAATAGGGATAAATATATTTTAAAATGCCAAGGTATTATGCAGATTCTTTTGCTGTCAAATATGTTTTTGTTTTAAGTCAGAATAGGATTCTCATAATAGGTTATTTCACTATTTGTAGCAACTAATCCTTTTCACATGAATTTAAATCAGTCTGGCAATAAATATTACACTGAGATTATTTTAAAACACCCCTTTAGAGTTGAGCCATGGGAAATGTGGTAGGTAGTCACATCTGGAAGAATGCACACATGAAGTATGGAAAGAAATTCTAAACACATCGGGAAGGAGGAGTAGAAAATGTAGCAGTTACAGCCAAGGGCACTTGGAGGCCAAAGTGAGAAAACAGAGGGCTAGTCCCTCTTCGTTTTGAGGGTTTTTTCCCTCCCATCTACTTACAGATCTTGGTGCCAGAAGCAGAACTTAAAATTACGAAACTTTAGAGTTTTATGTTAACATCCAAGAGAATCTGCTTGATTTCTCATCACTGAGCTCTTTCTATCAAGTGTTTTCCCTTCGAGAATCTCTATATCAACCCACGTACCTCGAAGAGGCTCTTCATACCACCTGGAAAAACATGCTCTTCTAGTTTTCTGGAAAGGACTTTAAGCTGTGACTGGGGACCAGGATAACTGGCTTTGATTCCTCCTCGTGCCTTACAGTTTTATTTAACTGACCAGGGAAGAAGGAATATCGTCCACAAAAGCTGGATGCTAAAATGACTGAAAAGGCAGAATTCAAGTCTCTGCTTCATCTTGCCAGCCTAGTGCTAGTTTCAGGATGGCCCTTTTGTAGCCTGAAAAATCCCCACTCTGATGAATCCAAGCCAAAGTTCCTCAGCAATAATTTCTTCAACCTGATTAACTGCCTTGACTCTTTACTTTACCCAAATGAACCCAGATTCCATAAGAACAGGGGGAAAAAGTCAAATCTTCTCTAAATGGACCGTCTCCTAAACAGCCCTCCACCTGCTCACCTCACCTTCACCCTTGTCTTCCTTTTGCTTCCATCTCCGACTAACCAGAAGTATCTGCTCCCTCTTAAAAATAATTTCCACCAAGATATGAATTTCAGATGTCTGAATTCTTGGTAAATCTTGCCATTTTCTCATTTAAAATAAATGGGCTTAAAATTGCGATGGAGGAAGGGTGTAACAAGTATGTGGGTCCTGGTAGGGAAGAAAATGTAACAAGCCCTCATGGAGAAGCAAAACACAGGCCAAGGCTGGCACAAAAAAAAAAAGCATGGCAAAGGGACACCTAAGAGAGTGCTCTAAATGTGGAGTGAGAACATTCTGAGACGTCTCATCCAATAATAGCCTTGGGTTTTGAAATCTAATCCTTTCATCTATCTCAGAATATATTCAGGTAGCATGTTTGGGGGGAAAAAAAGCTTCCTTTTAATGTATTGGTTTTCTATCTACAGAAGATTGCATGGGCTTGTGCTTAATCTTGATCTTTACAAGAACTATTTATTTTACTTAGGAAAACAAAGATATCCTTAGCCTCAATATTTTGGCAAGGACTTTGGCTCCCACATAGAATTCATTCTCTTTGGTTGATTTTGGCAGAGATATGTGGCTTTCTGGGGCAGATGTAAAATAAGTAGCCAAAGGGATGCTCTCAGATCTTTAGCCTGATTATCAAAAGAAAAAAAAAATTGCACAGAATACTTTCCTCTGGACATGAAAGTGATTTTTTTTTTTTGGTCTTTTTGCCTTATCTAGGGCCGCACCTGCGGCATATGGAGGTTCCCAGGCTAAGGGGTCTAAAAGGAGCTGTAGTGCTGGCCTTCGCCACAGCCACAGCAACACAGGATCCAAGCCGCGTTTGCAACCTACACCACAGCTCACGGCAACGCCGGATCCTTAACCCACTGAGCAAAGCCAGGGATTGAATCCGCAACCTCATTGTTCCTAGTCAGATTCGTTAACCACTGAGCCACCACGGGAACTCCGAAAGTGAATGTTATACAGTAAAATTCAGGAAGCACAAATTGTCATTCTTTTCTTTTACTGGTCTAAAAGCTCACTTTCAAATAGTCTGGTGAGGGAAAGAAAGATGAAACAAACACCTAATGAGTTCTTTACCAATTCAAGGCCACTGACACTTTCAGCAGGCTTGAAATAAATTCTGACTAATGACTTAAGCTGGTTTTTTCTTACCCCTGGATAATGAATATCCAGAAACACAGTGACGGGGAAGATTGGAGACAGAGATAACTTCAAAAATGTGGGGTGGAATCAATCAAGAATTAATCAAACCAGGTGTTTGGGCCGGAAAAATACACATGCTCTAGACAACTAATCTTTGACCAAGATGATCTAAGTAACTTCTGAACTTCCCAGAAAGCCTGAGTCCAAATCTTCCAACAGCTCATCTGTTCTGTTGTCACAAAGACAGCCAGCCGGCTGCTGGGCTGGGAATCTCTAGGGTTTATGGCTCTTGGGAACCTCCTGAATCCTCCTTTCATACTACAAGGTGCCCTTTAGAAAATTACTTCTCTGTGGCGCAAAATGCTCTGCCAAAAGATGAGTAATTTATTTCCTTGCAGTGTGTAATGTCTCAGCCAACATGATGTCGTTTCAGATGTTACACATTTAAAGGTGGTTCCTCTCTTTACCTTGGCCTTCCTCGATTCGCCTTGTGAGTTGTACATGTGATTATGGCCCAGCTTAACTGTCAGGAGTCCCCTAACTCATAATTTTATTAGTTTGCCAATAACGTTAAAATAATAACCATAAATACATTCCTATAAATGATTCTTGCTAAGAGGGTAAATTCCCATTTATTCATTAAACATACATTTACTAACAGTCCTTTTTTTTTTTTTTTGCTTTTTAGTGCTGCACCGGTGGCATATGGAAGTTCCCAGGCTAAGGGTCGAATCAGAGCCACAGCTGCCAGACACAGCCACAGCCACAGAAAGGCAGGATCCGAGCTGTATCTTCAGCCTACACCACAGCTCCTGGCAACGCCGGATCCCCAACCCACGACAGGGATCAAACGTGCATTCTCCTGGATACTAGCCAGATTCGTTTCTGCTGCACCACAATGGGCGCTCCACTAACAGTCTTTTAAAAATGGACATTGATAATTGCTTCCTAGAAACTTTGAAATAAAAAAACTGAAAGGACAACAATTTAATTCTTCTCTCATGCTTTGTCACTTAATAAGGTGCTTTTCGATTTTTATGGACCGTACATTATAAATATTGCACTGTCAGATTCAAACGGATCTTGGGAAAGTCACTGACTCTTAGCCTGTTTTTTCATCTATAAATTGGAAACAATACCCTCTTTCTTGGATACTACTTTTCAGACTTGCTACCAGAATTATATTAGATCACAGATGTCATGTGAAAGTGCTTTATAAACCACAATGCACTATGCAAATATAAGTTATTTCTGTTGCTCTGGGTATCTTAATGTTACCAAACTAATTAATGGCAAACTGATCTGAGTAGACTGATTATCCCCCTCCTTGTTGCCTATAGCAGCTCTGTTTGCAGAACCATATGTTACACCGTATTATATTGTCATATATACACGTACAGACGATGGGCTGCTTATGTCCAAGGCTATTATCAATAATGTTTCCTATGCGTGAAAAAGGAAAAGTTGAAGATTAAAGTTGGTATGGAACTAGATCCCGATGAACTTGTCAGGAGAATTAAATGTTCTTATGTATTAGAGAAGCTAAATTTAATTGACAGTTAAAATACTTTTATATAGCAATAAAAAATGCAGTCTAAGACACTGTTCATCATTTGTACAACAAGCAGCAATGTGTACAGGCTGCACCTCAGAGGAATAAATCAATCCTATAAGTACATGAGTATCACCAAGGGCTACAGATGCCCAAGAGGACTCTGGCCAAGATCTTCTCAGCAACCAAAGAACTGACTTCTACTTCTTTAGAAGGAATTATATTATTTTTCTTGACGTATAAGAGAGTATTTTCAGTAATGTGAATTATGATATATTTTTGTCAAACATCTGTTCTCTTTTGAATAGCAATTTATACAACATATAATTTTCTCAAGTTGTATCTTTAGAAGAAATTAAAATTTCTAATACAATGGTTTGCCAGTTTCATCCTAGGAAAGCAGCAGAAAAAGTAAAAGGAGTTAGAAACATAATTGCACCATGTTAAGAGGTGCATTTATCTTTTCATCTTAGAATAAAAAGCTCAATGAAATGATTAATATATAACTTAATCAAATGAGGTAGGTAAGAAAAAAGAACGAAGCAATATACTGTGGAAAATTAGAAAATAATAAATTTGGTTTCAGCCTGGATTCAAGTGACTTCATTTGCTTGTTCAAGTAGGTAAAATTTTAGTTAGAGCCACGCAGATTATATTTTTATGATATCCATTTAACATGATTTTTGCAATTACATTGTATAATTATAAGTGTACATAAAAATATATATTGGCAGTTCCCATTATGGCACAGCAGAAACGAATCTGACTAGGAACCATGAGGTTGCGGGTTCGATCCCTGGCCTCACTCAGTGGCTTAAGGATCTAGCATTGCCATAAGCTGTGGTGTAGGTCACAAATGCAGCTCGGATCTGGCGTTACTGTGACTGTGGCGTAGGCTGGCAGCTGTAACTCTGATCTGACCCCTAGCCTGGGAACCTCCATATGCCGCAGGTGCAGCCCTAAAAAACAAAACAAAACAAACAAACAAACAAAAGACAGGTTCGATTCCCTTCCTGGCATAGTGCATTAAAGGATCCAGCATTGCCACAGCTGTGGTATAGGCTGCCATCTGTGGTTTGGATCTGATTCCTGCCTGGGGAACTCCATATGCTAATGGGTGGCCAAAAAAAAAATTATATATATATATATGTAATAAACAAAAATAAAACATCTAAAATAAAAATAAATTTAAAAAATTTAATATATAATCTATATACATATATGTGGTTACTGATACAAACATATATGTACATATGTGTTTGCACACACACACATTTTTACATGTATTTTTAGAAATATGTATCCTAAAAGATAAAAATGGATTTTTAACATCACTGAATCATATTTTTAAAGACATACACAAAAGTTGAAAGAAATCTGCTAACAAAAGCCACTCCTCTGATATACATGACCTGACATCACTGTAGACCCAGTTCTAACATGTTGTCCCCACATGCTCCATCTTTATAACACTATAGGGTGACTTGTGACCTTGCTAATTTTTAGATGCTCAACTACAAGCTATAGCTGAGGAGGTTAAAATGCATTTTGGCATAGTTTTAGGTTTCAGAATATTGCATTACATCCTACAATTTTGGCTATTGCTAAGTGTTATAACGACAGGTTTCAATGAACTGTAATATTGCATTAACACGAAGCCCTCGTCCCCTAATCACCGGAGAAAAATAAGATTTAAATGACCCAACTAATGATGAGTGTCTTCTAGCAGCACGTGTACTAAATCGCTCTCAACTCCGCTCCCCCATTCCCACTACAGTCTAAAGCACCATACGATCCTCTCTCACCCAGACCACTGCGGTGGCGTCTCATCTACAGACACTGCTGGACTGCTCTAAATCCATTCTCCACGTTACGTCCGGTTCATCTTTACAAAACGTACACCTGGTCCTACCAGTCCATAGGCCTAAAGCCTTTCCAAGACTTCCAAGTGCTCTTAGAAAGATCAAAAGAAGGGACATCAGGCCTAGTCCTTACCTCCCTCCACACCACCCCCACTGCTCTGTTACTGTCCTGCTCTTTCTTGGTTCTCAGGTTAGATTATCTTCCTTTTAATTCCTTGAGTATATGCTATAATGAAAAATTTTTGCATATAAAGTGCCCTCTACCTGAACTAGTTTTTCGCCTATTCCTACTCTGCCTTTCACCTAGTTATTTCCTGTTGATTCTTCAGATTTCAGCTTAGACATCATGTCTTCTGCATGTGCTCTCAACACCACCATGTACATTTATATGGAGATGTATTTGAATAATATCAGTCTCTCCTAACAGAATATAAGCTCCATGAGGCAAAGGAACCAAGTCAAGTTCTTCTGCTGGAATAAAGAATATCAGAAAGAGGTCAACACAATATAGTTTTGCCTAAGTTCAACCTGAATTCACCATGCATTCACCAAACTGTTTCTTTAAACTATCTAAATTCTACATACTTCTTTAAATAAAGCATATACTTTTAACTACAACCAAACTTCTCATGGAAGTTTCCGAAAATGGTGCAAATAAAAAACACTAAATGACTTTCCATAGTGTCCTAGGAAGTTTTTGTACAAGTCTGGCCAGTAAGGAATTGTTGGTAGACTCGTGTGCTCTGTACCACTGTCTTTTAATTTAAATTTTCTTTTTAGGAGGTGTTTTTAATATCACTGGATGTGCAGAAATCTGTTCTGAGTTTATATCATTTAAAATCAGCCTTAAAAGTCAATGATTTATGAAGAACACTGACTTGATGATGTTTTACAACATTTTTCCCTCCTGAGAGGAGACCTATGCTGGGAAAAATAAAACATCCCAATTCTCATTAATGGAAACAGAGCTGAACAGACAACTGTTAACTGTTGAAGGTTACTGAAACTGCCAGGAAATTCTAAAAGCAAAAACAAAGTTGGGCTGGCAGATTAATGTGCCTTTCATGTACAATCCTGAAATATAAAACCGTGGAATTTTCTGATGTTAATGGACACTTCTGTCAATATTTGTCTAGGCATTTTTATGTTGCGTATTATAGAAGAGATTAAATAGAGGAAAAATCACTTTACAAAGCTGGATCCCAGTGAGGCTGTATTCATATGCTACCTATTCAGTTTCCAACTTCTGGAGATGCACTTGAGGCTTATTATTTTATTTGCTAAAGATCATGAGCCCACATAATTCCTTTGTTATGGAATAATAAATCTGAATAAAATTTGCTCAACTAATGCATATTTATGGCAGTAGACTCTCAGATTAAGTTTAGGCCATCACCAAGGCCCCTCCCTTTCTTCATCCAACAATCGTTGTTTATTCAACATATAATGCTAAGCATTCACTGACAGATTTTTCCGCAAGAGCTCATGAGCTAGTGGGAAACCTAAGGGGACAAGCAAAGCAGATATGTGTGGTATAAAGCAGTAAACACTCCCCTGAAGGTAAATATGGCCTTTTCTTATAATATGCCTGTTGGGAGCACCTGCCTAGGCATCTCACCTGGTGAGAAATGATTTCCACTACACTTTACAACCCAGGTCAGATTTGCTCAGCTTTAGTCAGCTCTTCCTTCCCTGAGCACTTTCAAGTGTGTGACCAGTAGCGCCAGGTAACTCAGTAGCACTGCCCTGCTCAAAAAGATTCCAAACGTTGTCACCTCATTCCTGTTGGAGATGGCCTCATGGTGCTTCCAACATTAGAGAGTTTCATCAGCACAGAGTATATCCAGTGCCTTATAGAATGCTACTGAATTTTCAAAAAATACTCCATATTCACTTAAGCGTAAAAGTTAAATTCAACCTACAGTACATTAGGGTGTGTGTTATGGACTCAGAAACATGACAGTAAGCCCCTTGAGAAAAGTCTTGCATTTCTGAACAGAGCAAGCCATTTGTTAGATTCTTGAACTAACTGCCATAATCTCATGAAAATATAAGCTTTTCTGATCCTATTGGTTATTTATTTTGAAATCCAAGGGGCCAAGGAATTAAGAGTGAATTGCCCTGCCCTGCACAGAGTCTAAAGATTCTTCTGGACATGAACGATATATCCTTATGGTTCCATGAAGAGCACCAACACTCAGCAAAACCATGAAGAAAAGCAAAAGTTATCTGTGCCTCACTTTACTCTTCCTGTTGGGCACCTCCCTGCCCATATTCACTCATGTGTGTATATATATATATATAGAGAGAGAGAGAGCACATACATGTGCAAAAAAAAAAAATATATATATATACATATATATATATATGCAATATAGATAGATAGATGGATAGATAGCACCTACTATCTTTCAGGCACTGTTCTAGGTACTTGAGATATATCACTGAAAACAAATAAACTGACATTCCACCCCTTCTCTCCATTTAAGACCTTTTTCACAAGTATCCACCCTGTGCCTGGAACCATGCTCAGCGCTTGGAAGAGTGATGTAGAAACTTAGCATGGTGTCTGTCCAAACGGGAAGCTATTTGCAGATATGGTAGAATGGACCGGGCACCATTTATCCTACCTTGTAATGAGTTGAAGATGCAGAAGAGGTATGTCAAAGGGACAGTCAAAGGTCCCCAGGCGAAGAAAGCAAACCCCCACGTCATGCCCAGTAGGAACGTCAGACTGACTACACCGCGCAGGTTCCTTAGAACCTCCTCACGCAGCGTTCGGCTGCTTCTCTTGCCGTTCCGCCCGCAGATCTGCACCATCACCACAATGAACATGGCGACATTCAGGAAAAACATGACTCCAAAATACCCAGCACAGGACACATAGAATACGACCGGATCTTGAATCCAGCAGCTTAAAAGAAAAGAGGTAACAAAGTTATCATTGAGCCCTGTTTACCTAAGACTTCCCCTGGCTCAGCTTGGGCTTTGGCAAACTTCACAGCTAGGCCTTTCAAGGATGCCTTTAGAAAGTATTTTCTTCTCTTGGGCCTCAGTTTCTTCCTCAATCTTTATATGATTTATTTTTTCTTTGTTTTGGATAGTCATCATCTTAACACCTAGTTATTTAGTCAACAATTAAGAAAACAAGGTGGCTTCTTTAACTCTGACTTGGCATGAAGACACCCTTGGCTGGCTCACCCAAAGTCACATCTCACCGCCTTTCTCTTATGTGCCTGCACTCCAGAGAATGGGAAATTTTCTCAGTCTCTTTTGTATTTAAGTGGTGGCCATGTGGACATCATTCTGCAAAATGATAGGAAAGCAGAGTCCACTAAGGGATTTTTGAGAGAGCTGTTCTTGACAGATTAAACTGACTCAAGCAATTCTTATAGACTCAGCTCAACTCTTATTCTTTCTTTCTGCTTCACACACTAACACAAGCTCTGCAGCTGAAATAACCATCCTATATTGAGGAAGGAAAGGCCAAGATTGCTGCATAGTTGCCGGCCCAGACATTTTTGCCACAAAATTAATGCCAGTTGTTGCCTTCTTTCAAGTTTCTTGTCATGTGAGAAGAGTAAATTCCTACTTATTTAAGACACACATTGGAGGTCCCACCATGGAGCAATGGGTTAAGAATCTGACTGCAGTGGCTCAGGTCATAGCTGTAGCTCGGATTCAGTCCCTGGCCTGAAAACTTCCATATGCTGTGGGTGTGACCATTTAAAAAAAAAAAAAAAGATTGTGGATTCCATTACTGACGACAAAATAATTTTTATTAATATAATTGGTCTAGTTGAGGCTAGACCCTGTTGTAGAACTCTGACATTCCCATGTTGACACTTCTCGTACACAAAAAGGTTACATCACTCATAACATCCTTATGAGATGAGGAAGGATACACTTTATATCCAGAATGATACGGATGAGAAAACAGATGAAAGTAATTTTAAAGGGCACTAAGGATAAAATTAAAACACTTCAATGTGTAGATTCCCCAATGCCGATGTAATACTTTGGTTCTTAGGTACCAAAAAAATTAGATGAATTATTTAATACAATTAAATTAATCTTAAAATTATAATGTAAACGGTTATCATTTTGGGTTGTGTCTTCCAGTGTGTTACATGACCCCACAAAGGCAAAAGCTATCTTGAGCATCTTTGAATCCTATAACCTAACGTGATTCCTGGTATACAGTAAATGCTCAATTAATGAGAGTTGCTGATGGCATAACAGTTTACTAAATAGTACCTCAAAGTCCTGCAAGAGCTGACCCACAAACTTTTTAAATTTCCTTATTTAGAATTTATGCAGTGACTTCTACTTTTAATACATCTTATTATAAAGGTCCCCAAAATGATACTGCTTGTCCCTGAAGCTGATCTTTCTTTCCATATGGAAGGTCCCTTGGAATCTGAAAATCTTAACCTGGATCCTTTATTCTCTGCTAGTTCTTGTGGGGGTATTTTGAGTGCTACTTTGGAAATATAAAAGGGCCATGAGGAGATGGAACATAACCAGATACTGACTGGACATAAAACTGTTATCCATCTAGGAAATGTACACAGAAATGTGACATCAAAGTCAGGAGTAAGCTCTCTCTCATTCAGTCAACAAATATTTATTGAGTACCTACTATGTGCTAGATAAAATATGAGAGAACTAACTGTCAAGATGGAATGGTTTAAAAATCTTGACCTCAATAATCTCATAGTCTGAACGGAATTTTCCAAATTATTCAAGAACTCACTAACTTCTCCATTCTCTCCATTTCCACATAACACTCATACTGGCCACTGAATCCTTCACTGTCTGATATAGCCACTTAACTCGTTTGAAGATGTGCGGGTTTAAGGGGGTGGGCAGTACTACGGAATCTCCTCAAATAGAATGAATGAGTCTAGAAGACAGTACCTTAGACTTCTTTTGAACTTGCCCAGCTGAGAGAGTGCAATGTTAAGATGGAAAATCAGCTCAGACAGTTCAGAGCAGTCAAATGAATTCATCTGTGATGTAACAGAGACCTTGGCAAAGACAGGCAAATACACTTCAACCTTCCAAAATAAGAAGCTCACTATTGGCATGGCAACTTACACTAAAGCTCAAGAAACAAAGGATATACACTCATCACAAATTCCCAGCAAGCTTGTATTACTTACAATTCATCCCCTTGTTCTTTTCCATAACTCTCTTTTCCATATACTTCATTTTGTTTTTTGCTCGCTAGAACAATGGACACAACTAAGGCAGGCAGACCTGGTATAACAAAAGCAGAACAGAAACAACCTTTCTGAAGTAGCTGAAGCTGTTTTATAAGATTGACAATGGCAAGGGGGGGAAGAAAGAGAGAAAGCACTCCATATCATAGAATCAAATTTCTTAAAACTGGTAACTTGGTTAAAAACAATAAAACCCCCTTTTTGGTGTGAAATATCCAACTCTAACTGGAAACAATCTAAGCCTACTCTTAAATGGCAGATATTTAAATATTCTGTTTGCTTACTGGTACCCACTAAAGCTCTGAACCTGATTTATACTGAATGCAGCACCAGAAAATGTGGTCTCATTATGACACCTGTTAGACTGCCAGAGTTCAGAGTTCAGGAAGGGAGGTAACTGCGGCTTTATTCTGCCACTTCAACAGAAAGAAAAATCTTTAGAAAAAGTGGGGGGAACAAGGGGAGTGGAAAATCTTTACAGTCTTCTCTGGAGAGAATCAATAGACTATTTCCATGTATATTTCAGTGGGGAAACACTACACCACCTGAATTCTGAAAGGCACTTTCACTGACTCCTAGGGTGTTGCTGAACACTTTGGAAATGTCTCCTTTCTACACTGCCATCTGAAAAAGAGATCTGTGAGAAAGCTCTAAATGCCTGGCCTGATACGAAACCCAGATGAAGAAGCCCAATTAAAAGACCTCAAAGAGTCGAACACAGCCGTCCGTGCCTGGTTGAGGAATCGTGTTAAGAAGTTCAAAGCAAAAATTCTGTCAGTATTCTGGTTGCACACACAAAAATAACCTTCTTGCTCAGGTTTTCAAGACATGGGCATGTGTCTAGGGGTGAGTAAAGTCAGAAGTCTGAGCTGGCCTTTATATTTTGAAATATAATGGAAATGCACCACTGTCTGCCAGCTGCTTCTTCAGACTTGGGTGGGCTGGCTCTGGACACAGGAAATAAGTTTGTGGTGACTCAGGAGCTAGGTTTTTTTAATTTCTTTTTTCCTTTACTCCCAACCTTAGTGAGGACTGGTGAATAGTTTTTAAAAACACGATTCTGAGGAAGCCCCTTTCTTAGGCTGTGTATATCAGGTCCACATCATTCACAACCTGAAGTTTCTTTTCACAGTGCTATTCCTTCCAGACAGGATTTTCCTAGTAGAAGCTAGGGATTTCCACGATGGAAAAAGAGAAAACAAAATTTAAGAGGCTTACCCCAGCCAACGATGCAGAATTTCAGTATGTACCGGCGAATGTAAGTGTTAAAAACTTTAACCAGAGCGATGTACATGTGAATCGCTTCCAGCCCCATCCAGGTAAAGGTCGCCAGAAGGAAGAAATGCAGCAGGACTGCCACGGCAATGCAGAGCCCATCTACGTGAAACGAGGTGATCCAGCTGTCCAGGAGGAAGATGAGATTTAGGAACAGCAGGGCTGTACTCAGGTTCATCAAGATTTTGGAGGGATAATCCCTTCGCAATTTTCTAAAAAAGGAAAAAAGAAGAATACATGATGCAGTTCCTGTCAAGGCACAGCAGAAACCAATCTGATGAGGAACCATGAGGTTGTGGGTTTGATCCCTGGCCTCACTCAGTGGGTTAAGGGTCTGGCATTGCCATGAGCTGTGGTGTAGGTTGCAGATGTGGCTCGGATCTGCTGTTGCTGTGGCTATGGTGCAGGCCGGCAGCTGCAGCTCTGACTGGACCCCTAGCCTGGGAACCTCCATATGCTGCAAGTGCGGCCCTAAAAACAAAACAAAAAAAAAAAACAGAAAAAACACACTAATTTTATTTCAAAGCTGTTTCCAAAATATCCAATTGGTTTCAACACACTGATTTTTTCAATCCAGTAAAAATTCTAGATTTATAAAAAAATGATACTTTTTTAAAAAACACTTCCTCAAATTTTGTTAAAATTTATTCATTTTTAATGAAGTAAGGATGCTATTGTAAAAAAAACTCCATTTCAAAACCAATTTTATAATATTTGTGAAGCAAATGTTTTCATATTTTACCATGTAAAAAGCATTTCATACAATTATTTATTTAAATGCTAATCACCTCTAACAGGCTTAAATACATTTTATCGGTAACAATAACTATAACAATAGAGTAAGTATAAGATTCTACAGCTGGAAAATTCATGTTGCACAATAAATCTTATGAGAAATCTGAACATTAAAACTGAACCACCCTACATGATTCACAAAGTGGACAGATGTTTTTAAAAGCCGAGGCAATTCTCTTATTCATATTTTGGGACAGTCAGCAGTGGATCTGGCAGACAGAAAAAAATACTTACTCAAAAGCAACATATGTCAGGAGAGTAGCTGCTGAAAAAATAGCAGATATTCCGCACCCAATATAGGTGACAAAGGTGAGAACTTTAGTGTTTTTTGCATCCAACTGTGAGGCAGTTCCTTGAAGGTCCTACCACAAACGAGAGAAACAGCTGTCAGAATCGCTCTTTTCATGAGGCAGTGTTTTGTTTTATCAGAAAGTCCACACTGATAACACTCAGAATCCCAGTTCAACCCCAGGGGCTAAAAACAGTGGTGTAAATCAATGCAGGTGTGCCTCATTTTACTGCACTTCACTTTTTTGCCCTTCGAAGATAACTGCATTTTTTACAAATTGAAGGTTTGTGGCAACTGAGTTGAACCATTTTTCCAATAGCAGTTGCTACTTTGGGTCTGTCTGTAACATCTGGGTCATTCTTACAATATTTCAAACTTTTTCATTACAACTATATTTGTTATGGTAACAGGTGATGGGTGACCTTTGATGTTAATACTATGACTCACTGGAGCTCAGATGATGGTTAGCATTTCTTAGCAATAAAATATCCTTAATTAAGGTATCTACATTGTTTTGCACACTTAACAGACTACAGTATGGTATGAACCTAACTTTTATATGCACTGGGAAACCCCCAAATTTGTGTGACTCATGCTATTTTGAGATTTGCTTTATTGCAGTGGTCTGGAACTGAACCCACAAAAATATCGTTGAGGGATGCCTGTACTGAAACTTCCATTTATTGTACTCTTGTGGATCACTTCATGAAACAAAAATGCAGCATTACTGAAAGGAGTTGTACATAGCTTTGGTTTTGTTTTTTTTGTTTTGTTTTTGTTTTTGTTTTTGTTTTGCTTTTTTGGGCCACACCCACAGCATACAGAAGTTCCTAGGATAGGAGATGAATAACAGCTACAGATGCCAGTCTACAGCCACAGCAACGTGGGATCCAAAGAGTGTCTGTAACCCACATCACAGCTCACAGCAATGTCAGATTCTTAACCCACTGAGTGAAACTAAGGATCGAACCTGCATCCTCATGGATGCTAATCAGGTTTGTTTCCACTGCATCACAACGGGAACTCCTGTACACAGCTTTTTTTAATCATTACCTTGTTACCCAAGGTCTTTGTATACCTGTATAACTTGAAACCAAAACCACTGGGTCCCCCAACAAAAACCGGAGACCTACTGCCTTGCATAATAAGTGACAAGACCCTTTCCTATCATTTGCAGAGCTGGGGACACAAGCACATTTGGCAAAACACCATAGCACACAGGCCAAGCTCTCAGGTGGGCCCTGAGTTCTTTCTTTGGTAGGGAGGGGCTCTGTCAGAGATAGCCAGAGGCTGGTGCTGGCGCGTGGCTGCCCAGTTCAGGGAGTTGTACTGAGGCGCTTACTTTGGTCATTTCAATCATGCTTACGTACACATACTCACACACACACTGATGAAATAATTCAATGAATTAAACTAAAGCTTATATACCTGAATGAGTAATGAAGCAAAATAAGTGTTTCATTAAAGAATGATGCTGTCACTTTTTTGAAAAAAGAGAACATGGAATAAAAATGAGGGTTTTTAGGAGTTCCCATCGTGGCTCAGTAGTTAATGAATCTGACTAGGAACCATGAGGTTGTGGGTTCAATCCCTAGCCTTGCTCAGTGGGTTAAGGATCCGGCATTGCCGTGAGCTGTGGTGTAGGTCGTGGCTTGGATCTGGCATTGCTGTGGTTGTGGCAGAGGCCAGTGCTACAGCTCCGATTAGACCCCTAGCCTGGGAACCTCTGTATGCCGCGGGTGTGGTTCTAAAAAGACAAAAAAAAAACTGAGGGTTTTTAAAAAATTATTTAGGGAAAACACGCTACAGTTTAATTGCTCATTTTCATGGTCTGGCAATAAACAAAAACATTAATATTTGGGGAGTGTTCAGAAGTTCTTCTCTATGATTGTCATCTTTTTAAATAACTTGGTCTTATCCCTCAGAGAGTTAAGTACCGGGTTGTCAGGGAAATGATAACTTGCAGGGTTGCTGTGGGACAATGGCCATTCACACAGGCCAAGTAGATGCATGAGCCAAACACCACATCTCAGGGTTCCTCACTGCTTCCTCCCAGCCCACAGGAAGTGGGTGTAAGGTTTCAGGGATGGGGTAAACATAACCAATGGCTGTGATTCGAGTTCTAAAAGCTTTACTGCCTCAGCAAACCTTACTTCCATTTTCCATTAAAAACCAAATGTGGGGAGTTCTCACCATGGCTCAGTGGTTAACGAATCCGACTAGGAACCATGAAGTTGTGAGTTCGATCCCTGGCCTTGCTCAGTGGGTTAAGGATCCGGCGTTGCCATGAGCTGTGGTGTAGGTTGCAGACGCGGCTCAGATCCTGTGTTGCTGTGGCTGTGGTGAAGGCCGGCAGCTACAGCTCCTGTTAGACCCCTAGCCTAACCTCCATATGCTGCGGGTGCGGCCCTAGATAAGGCCAAAAGACAAAACAAAAAACAAAAAACAAATGTGGTTTGATCCCTTTACGGAAAATATTCAGAACCAATGGCTCTGTTACGATCTGGAGGGTATACATCACAAGAGAAAAATGCCTACAAAAACACAAGTATATCAGATTATAAGGTAGGAGTAAGTCTGTGGATGAATTCACCCAAGGTGCTGGTTGTAAGGTGGCTCTTGAATATTTGGTGGGCTGAAAAAAATCATACTGATGCAATCTAATTTTTGCTTAAAACTGTTGGACACACTGGCTGATGAAATAAAACCAGGGCCAGGGGAAAGACAGCAGGAAGAAAGGAAGGAAAGAATGATATGAGAGAAGTGTCACAGCCATCATCCCTCTTGCAGGCCTGAAGACTCCTTGTGGTCCTTGTCACTAGTCTGTCCTAACAGGCTGTGACCTCTACAGGGGACTGCAGTCATTTGAGGTCACAGCTGTGTCACCAAGCACAGCACCTGGTACAAAGTAACATTCAAACATACTCACTGATAACATCAGAAAGATAAGTTTTGATGAAACTTTTCACAACTCCCTTCCATGTTAGTAAAACCCAACATTTCTTCCTCTTTAATATTTCTGTCTATCCCTCCCTCCACATCTCCTTTTACCGTGTTTCTCTCTTAATTCTAGGGTCTTGTTTTGGGGACTGTTTATCATTACTGTGAACGCTATGAGAAAAAAAAGTAGAGTTCTTCTCTATCCTTATTTTGCATATTCTTAATATGTGATCTCTGTTAATCAGATTCTTCATTAAGAATCAAGATTCTGGAGTTCTCGTCATGGCTCAGTGGTTAATGAATCTGACTAGCATCCAAGAGGACAAGGGTTCGATCCCTGGCCTTGCTCAGTGGGTTAAGGATCCAGCGTTGCCGTGAGCTGTGGTGTAGGATGCAGCTCGGATACTGCATTTCTGTGGCTCTGGTGTAGGCCGGCGGTTACAGCTCCAATTTGATCCTTAGCCTGGGGAACCTCTATATGCCGTGGGTGCGACCCAAGAAAACCCAAAAAAAAAAAAAAGAGAATCAAGATTCTCAGTACAGATGAAAATTATCAGGAAGAAATCCCCCAAAAACATAATCTAAAAAAAAGCTGACTTATAAAAAGAAACATGCTTTCCAAAATTATGTCATTTAGAAACGACTGTGGAAGTTCCTCCCTTACCATGAGAACTCCAAAGTGTGTGAGGTGGGTACACAGGCAGATTGTCTGGTTTGCATCTGAGTCTTTGTGTGCATCACATCCTGATGTGTTCCAAAATCCAGAACCTTCTGTAGGAGGAAGTCAACAAATAGTGAGAAAACAACAGTACATCAGGGCCTTCACTTCCCTGGATGAGCTCCTCTTTGGGGAAAATATGTCTGAGTCTCTTCTACCTTGCAGTTATCTGTAAAAGGGATACTACTGTGAAAGGCTTCAAATAATTTCGATTCCTGGAATCATATAATGTGCTGGGTGGGCAGTTACAGATGATCTAAGCAGTGGTTTTCAAGGATGTTCTACTGCAGTGCCTCTGGGGGTCTGCAAAAGTCCCTTTTCTAAATTTTTAATATATTTTAATATTTTAACATCTATTTTGCTTATTTAATATAAACATATTGATTATGTTTACAGAAATATATTTAATAATATTAAACATATTTAAACAAATTTATATATATTTTAATATATAGTTTTATATATATTTTAATATTAAATATATTTAAACAAATATTAAATAAATTTATTTAAAGAAATTTAATGTCTATATATAATAGAAATGTATTATTTAAATAAGTATTAAATATTTTGTATATAAATATATTTATATTAATATACAAATTGGTATATTATTTATTTAAAATATTTTAACATAAATATACTAACATATGGGTTGATATATTATTTAACATGTTTTAAGATCAACTTCCATAAAAAGAATATTCCTGGAGTTCCTGTTGTGGCTTAGCAGTAAGGAACCCAACTAGTATCCAAGAAGATGCAGGTTCAATCCCTGGCCCTGCTCTGTGGGTTAAGGATCCAGCCTTGCCACAGGTTGCAGGCATAGGTCGCAGATGAGGCTCAGATTTGACCCTTAGCCTGGGAATTTCGATATGCTGAGGGTGTGGCCCTAAAAAGAAAAAAAAAAGGGAAGATATCTGTTTTTAAATATGTTACATACTAGTAAAGTCTCTAAAAAGGAATACATTTTTCCCCCTTTGGGCCAATCTCTGTCTCTTTGAAGACATGAGAACAAAGGACAGCTTCCTTGGAACATGCTACTATGTACACAGCAGTCATGTGCAGTGACAACTTATAAATGCCTTAAACACATCTTATTTGACTTTTATGGTATGATATGGAATACAAGCAACTCAGGTATCTGAAGAATATTTTCAGACCACAAGGCGATACCATTTTGAACTATATAGCTAGTAAATTAGGATCTTCTCAAAAGGCAAATAGAAACCAAGCAAACAACAAAAACTTTCCAGCTAAGATACGGAGTATCACAAAAAGAGGTTTGGAGGGAAAAAAAGAAAGTCTTGCCATTAAAAAAAATAATAAAAATAAAAATAAAAGAGGCTTGGAGACACCTCCAGACTACGCTTCTGAGGAGCAGCCTGCACTGGTGCTGGTTTGTTTAGCCACCATATTCCTGCTGGGGGGCCCCCGAGGGAAGGTGATGTTAAGAGGCAGAGGTGGGAGGTTTTGTGGCTTGTCCTTCCCTTCGAAGACACCCCCACACCTTAGTGATTAATCCCTCAATCCTACCTTTCTCTCTTGTCAAATGTCATTATGGAGCCAGTTCATTTGTTTCAGATAACATGTATCCGTTATAACCATTCCTCTAGTTACAGTTCCCTAATAGGATTTCCCTCCATAATCTGTGGTCTGGAAGCTGGATTTGAGATTGCATGCCTTGTGCACATCAAACAATCTCTTGGGAAGCATCCCACAAGAATATGATCAAATGTATATTGACATTCATTTAAAAGTGGCAATAAAAATATACACTGTATTTTATAAATAACTGAAATCAGAGGTGGTTTGTATAAAACAAAAAGGTAAGTCTGCCTATTTCTTCTTGTAATGAATAAAAAGTTACAGAAATTAGAATTCACTTCACTTCACAAGCAACCTAAACCAAAATTTGTAGATCCGTTGCCATCAGACTTACATTGTGACTCACTCTGATTTGGGACAGAATCAAAGGCAACGGGAGTGTCTAACAATGTTTAAAAATTCAGTTGTTGTTAAGACAGTCAATATTTTAAAACTTACCGTTTTTGTTCAGATCCCAGAAGGCACAAATGGGATGAGGCACTGCCTATATGAACATAAGAATAAACAAGTGAAATTGTGTTTAAAATAAATGAAAAACCATACAATTTAAATATGGGAAAAGAATAAAAATGCTAAGGTTTTCACAAAGAAATAGATCATCATTAGTCAGGGCAATAGGACCTAAGAACAGTAGGGCGTCTGCTGTCACAGACTTCAAATGGAAATCAGCTATAACCATAGAGGAATCAGGCTGCCCACTTATCTGCAGGTTACTAATTATGTATCATCATAAAATGCAATTCTCAGCATTTAGCAAAGCTCTTTACACTAAAATTTCACTTCATCTTCAAAATTCTCTTTCATCTCTAAGTATATGCACCAAAGAATTGAAAGCGAGGACTCAAATGGGTATTTGCACACCCATGCTCTCAGCAGCATTATTCACTATAGCCAAAAGGTGGAAAGCAATCAAGGGTCCATCAATGAATGAATAGGTAAATAAAAAGTGTGTGTGTGTGTGCATGTGTGTGTGTGTATGCAATGGAATATTATCCAGACTTAAAAAGACAGAAAATTCCGACACATGCTGCAATATGGATGAATCTCAAAAGTATCATGTTGAGAGAAATAAGCCAGTCACAAAAGGGTAAGTACTGTATGATTCCATTTATACGAGATACCAGAGCAGTGAAATCCATGGAGATGGAACAGAATGGTGGTTTCCAGGGGCTGGCCGAGAGGGGAACGGGAGTTAGCATTTCATGGGAATACAGTTTCCGTCGGGGAAGACGAAGACGTTCTGGAGAGGGATGTGTAAAGGTTGTAAAACAACATGAATGTGCTTAATGCCACAGAACCATACACTTAAAATGGTCAAAGTGGTAAATTTTATGTTATGGGTGTCATACCACATTTAAAACATTCTTTATGGAAGGAGCTGAAACAAAAGAGGCCAAAGGGTAGAAGAGGGAGGTCTCAGAGGGTTCCGTGACAAAGCAGGGCTAATGCTTAGATGACTTCAGTTCCAAGCCGTAGTCCTTATCAGCCAGTTCACTTCCCGCCTGCCTTCCTGCCTAATGGTAGAATCATGACCGAGACCCTCTATAAAACAGGGAAAAACTGTGGCTGGGCCATCTGAGACAGTAAGAACCCCCACATAATTTTATCAAATAAACAGATGGTAGAAAGGGTAATGGAGCAAAAGAAATTTTAAAAAAGAGCAAGATTTGCCAAGATTTTAGACAACTGCCAACCTCTCAAAAAAAAAATAAGTCAACGGTTTCTCCCATTTCCAGTTCCTATAATCTTTGACTTTAAAAAGACAACCGAAATCTTTAATGACACAATTATGCAATGAGTCTGCATCTAATTTAGCTGAATTATATGTCGTTTCCATAAAATAGTGGCTCTTTCCTTTGCTCTTATTCTTTTGCAGATAACTGAGTCCTAGATAAGACTACCCCCCCAACTCATCCAAGCTCCTCTGCCACCATTTATGGTGACATGACAGCACTACCTGACTCACTGGTCACCCTCTTTGTGGAAAACTGTCCCCCTCAAGTCAAAAAAAAAAAAAAACCTAATCTTTTTAAGCTTTTTTTTTTCTTTTTTAGGGCCATACCCACGGCATATGGAGGTTCCCAGGCTAGGGTTGAATCAGGAGCTGAGCTGCTGGCTTACGCCACAGCCACAGCAATGCCAGATCCATGCCTCGTCTGTGACCAACACCACAGCTCATGGCAACGCCGGATCAAACCGAGTCTTCATGGATACTAGTCAGGTTCCATGAGCCATGACAGGAACTCCTCCTTATAAACATGTTAAAAAAAAAAGAAAAGGCCCCAGAATTATCTGAAATAGTCCGCCTCTGTTTCATGGCCTTTGGTAGTGTTTCCTTACCTGAGTTCTTGTATGTTTGATTTTAATTTGAACAGGATCCTTCAGATCCCGGATGGTAATGTTTCCAATACTGCATGCCATCACATAACTCACTAAGGTGCCTTTCTTGGTTTCTACATCCTTTTAAAGAAAATAAAATTGTGTATTAGAAGTACATACATTTATATTATTTTGGCGCTCCAAAATAAGCAAAATGTCAGCACTTTTTAACACTTAAGATCTTCAGTTACAGAACATCCTGTTTACATGATCTAATTGCTAGCTTTCCTGAAAGAGCTGTGCAATTTCTTTTATTATAATAAATACGTCGAGGGAACATTATAAGCCAGTGCTGCAAGGCAATGTTCATAACATTCTCGAGTGCTCCGACGGATGCCAGCCAATTAACATCTGAAACAATGCAAACCCACAAATAATATAAACTCATAAAAAGCTGTGAAACAATTAGATCATTTCCCTACCCTAAAAAATACATGAAGTTATTTTCCTTTAGAGAAGTACCAAGGAAATATGGTATGAAAAATAAAAATCAATTCATCCTTCATGTCTGTGACAACAGTCGGAAGTCTTTACTAACTTAAACCTAAATGTACTTCAACTGGATTAAAGTCCATCAGAACTTCTACTGTCTCTGATTGTACGCTTGCCAGCATCGGTAGCTTCCACTTCAGAGATAAGGTTGTCAGGAAATCAAATCAGTGAATCTGTGTTGCAAAATGATTGGGACCAATAGCCTGTCTCTCCAGCAAGATCACCAACACTTCCTCCTTCCCTTTGGGTTTCCTGTCGAACCTCCCGCATTTCTCTGTCACAGATTATGAATCATTTGTTTTGGAATAGCGGCATGATTTCTTAAATGCTACGTAGTTCTTTGATTCTAGAATAAACCTTTTTATTCCTTTTGTGTGGTCTTTCTCAATGAAGCGGCTACTGCTTGGGGACATCCTACCTTTCTTTTATAAATACTCTGATTTTGTTCCCTGTGTGAGGGGAGCGCCGTAGAACCCTTAAATTTGTTTCACTCTGCTCTAAATTTACTTTAAAAACCTAACATGTGTTTCCTAATAACATCACTGATTGAGAGATGCCAAAGGAGAAGGAGATGATTGTGTGGAGAAGACAAAGTCAAAGGGAAACAGTGAGGGATTCTTACAGCACCAAGGCTTCTCCCAGCTCTTCCCTCTGGGACACTCTCTCCTCTCAGTGGACCCCCTCCCCCACCACTCACATCCTCTGACACTTAGTGCATTATTCATATCATTCGCATTATTTTTAAAGGTGACATTGTCATAAGCCTCAAATAACTTTAACGAATGCAGTTTTATGTGTTAATAGTTATTAAATCCTTCAGAATAATTGTATGGAATTGCATTCTTAATCAGACATTTTATACAGTGTGCTTTTAAAGCATTTGCTGATAAAAACTGTAACATGTTGGCATTAATTACGGTAAATGATTCCACGACCTTCTTTTACTTCTCTGTAGCCACCTCTGCCCTTCCTCTAAACATGACATATAAATATGACAGGTCTATTAAAAACATTTCCACTGGTTTCTGAAACTTGCTGTCCTGTCTTCTCTGACATAGGTCACACTGTTTGATATACACAGGCATCTTCAACTTAATAGATAACTTTTATTGAAAGGGCTCAGTGCAACTGCTCAAAATGAGTTGCACTTTCAAAGGCAACCAGAGGTCACTAGTGTTTGCTGGCAGTGGACTTTCTAGTATCCAGAAACGATGCCAATAAAAATGACAATATGTGCTCAGCACAATGCCACCCTACTCTGGGGGATGTGGGAAGGCCAAAGGCCATTTGAAATACTAATGGGAAAAATGATTAAAGCCAAGAATGCTACTCATTATGTAAACAGTACTTCCCTCCGAATTTAAAAAAAACAAAACAAAAAACTTTTCTTTTGGCACACAGTTTCTTTAACTCGGAAGATCTAAACTGCTAGAGAACATAAAGCACTTAACAAAAGAAACAGTAAATAATAACTTCACAAATTCCATTTCTAATTGTATCACGCAAGTCCTAATCTAACGATTTATTTAAAAATGTGAATATATCCTATTAATAAGGATATAACTATCTGAAATAAAATATTTAAATAGTTACGTTAAAATGTTTTCACTGTGGAAGATACAGTAGATTAATTTTTCTGTTCTTGATATATTTTCCTTTTGAGCAAGGAAACAATTTGTGATTAAAAATAATAATTTACTGAACACTTACCTGGAAAAGTCCAGTTTTATTGAAGAAAGTAAACTGTGCTCTTTTAACTAACACAGAATCTTCTTCACTTAAGTTCTCAAGTAAGTTTGGAGGCAAAATTACAGAAGCCAATGAATCCATTTGTCCACTCTCAAAATCCATCTGTCACATACACAGAGAGACTGGTCAAGTTATCACATTTAAATTGCAGTAATTACTCCACAGAACAAGTGCCAGCATCAACTCAACCAGGATCAGAGCACCCCTCTAGCTCCACAGCAGTCACTGCGCTTGAGGCTGAGTCCCTTACAAAAAAGGCCCGGATCTCAAATTTTACAAATTTGAGAAAAACGTCTCAAATTTTGCAAATGTGGCAAAACAGGAAATGCCCTGACTTTAAAGCAAACTGAGAAATCTATAAATCAGTTGATATTTTCAAGTATGAGAATTAGATTTACATAACAGATTTTGAGTTTCTCTCAAAACACATTGTGAAAAAATAACCACACACACACACACACACACACACACACCCCACGAGTTACTTTGATTGCTGGGAAAGAGTATCTCTGCATAGAGGAAGCAGCTGAAGTTTTACGAACATTCTTGAGTATCATTTTTCCTGAACCCACAGATCAGGCCAAAGACTGTTTTCCTGCAAATGGATTTAGAATGAGACTGAGGCTGATCGTGCTTTTACTCTTAAAAATGTGAAACAGAGTTATCCAAAAAAAGTCCCCCATCCAAAGCAGAAAAAAACTTCTTCCTTATATCCAGATTTTTTTTAGTACTCGATCTTGGTTTATGCCCCTTACGTGTTTGTTCTCCCATGTCAGGGATGATGTTTCGATCATTTCATTTGCTCACATGGCAAACACTGTCTAGCACACAGTGGGAACTGAAAGTTATGTGCTCAAGTGTCACCTGAACAGGTCAAAGCGGCTCTCCAGGGATCTGGCCCCAGCTTTCTTGTTTAGCCTTATCATCGTCTGCCATTCTTAGACTTCTATATCACTGCTTCTCAAAGTACGACCCCCAGACTAGAAGTATTAGCAATACCTGCAAATTTTGCAGGACCTATTAAATTAGAATCTCTGGGGATAGGACCTAGGATCTTTTTTTTTTCTTTTTTGTCTTGGGTGATTTTATGGCCGCACCCACGGCATGTGGAGGTTCCCAGGCTAGGGGTCTAACAGGAGCTGTAGCTGCCGGCCTACACCACAGCCACAGCAATGCGGGATCCGAGCCGCATCTGCAACCTACACCACAGCTCACGGCAATGCTGGATCCTTAACCCACTGAGCGAGGCCAGGGATTGAACCCGCAACCTCATGGTTCCTAGTCGGATTCGTTAACCGCTGCACCACGATGGGAACGCCCTAGGATCTATTTTGATAAATCCTCCAGGTGAGGGAGTTCCCATCCTGGCTCAGCGGTAACAAACCAGACTAGTATTCATGAGGACGCAGGTTTGATCCCTAGCCTCACTCAGTGGGTTAAGGATCTGGCACTGCTCAGAGCTGCGGTGTAGTGTGCAGACAAGGCTCAGATCCTGCGTTGCTGTGGTTGTGGCATAGGCCGGAAACTACAGCTCTGATTAGACCCACAGCCTGGGAACTTCCATATGCCATGCGTACAGCCCTGAAAAGACCCCCCCCCCAAAATAATAATAGTCCTCCAGGTGATTATAATGCAGTCTGAGACCCAGTGGCAAAGAGAATACACCATGTATCTTCCCACCTTTGGGACCTCAGTAAAGGTTTTTCTTCCCATGGAATTCCCCCTTACCCCACTCCCAAGAGGCTGGTACTCACTCATGGTTTAACACTTAGTTTCACCATCACCTCCTGTAGAAGGTAAGCTGAAAGTATACCTCCTCTCTGTGCCCACATGCTTTATGGCTATTGCTGTTATTAACCTCGGCCAGCCTGTGGACCTGCCTGCCATCCCTGGAGCCAAGATCTCCTTGCAGCAGCAACTGGTAAAGGATCAAAGATTTTTGCGTAATTAATAAAAGAAACCACTGGCTCATTACCTGGAAGTAGGATTCATTATTGCTTGGAAGACCGATGCTAAAATTTGAAATCTCATTGGTTCCTGGGGACAGGGATGAAACACCGAGAGCCAGATTCCGAGTTGTGATATTTACATGTGGTGTGCTACTGAGGTCTATCTTGAAGGCCAATTCATCAATTGTTTTTAAAGCTCTGAATAAATGACAAGACCACTGTTAGGTATTTGCACACATGTGATTTACCACAGGGCAAAATACAAACCAAATAAGATTGTCTTTAAATTTTTTGATCTTAACACGAATACCCACAAAATTACCCCAACCACAGTAACATCAGTTAAAACACAAAATAGAGATAAGTAGAGATAAACACATCCTTAAGAGAAACATACACTTGAAGGAAAAGCAACAATTAAGTCATCCTAAACAAATACTCTGTTTTTTCCTCTATTTTAGCCTTTGTTACCTCATATGAAAAAAAATCTTTCCTACTTCATTACTGAGTAGAATCAAAGGAAATAATATGATAAAATCACTTTTTTAACAGCAAAGACCTGCAAAAAGATGTCTGTAATTGTTACGTGCATAAGGTAAGTTAGAGAATACATTTTAACAAATACAAAATTTTCATCAAAGAAATTTTGCTAAAAGGAAGGAAAGAGAAAGAAAAAATTAAATATCTTAATGCTAACATATTAAATGAAATAATTGGATATAAACCGAAGTGTGTAAAAATAACTATTTCACCCTGCCCCAGGCAGTTTCATTTCAGAAATACAGTAGTCATTGGGAGTTCCCCTGTGGCTCAGGAGGTTGAAGACTGGGCATTGTCGCTGCTGTGACTTGGGCTGCTGTTATGGTGTAGGTTCAGTCCCTGACCCGGAAATTTCCACATGCTGTGGGGGTGGCCAAAAAAAAAGGTTAGTGCAACAGTCACAAAGCTGTGGCAGTTCTGTATCACAATCTGTAGGACAGGGACCTGTAGTGACTAAGTTACGCCTATAAGATGAGTTGAATGTTTGCCAAGTGTCTCCTTTGTAAGCAAAAAGAAGTGTCACAGGAGCTCCCATTTGTGGCTCAGCAGTAATGAACCCAACTAGTAGACAAGTGGACATGGGTTCGATCCCTGCTCTCACTGAGCAGGTTAAGCATCATCAGGCGTTGCTGTGAGCTGTGGTGTAGGTCTCAGACATAGCTTGGATCTGCCACTGCTGTGGCTGTGATGCAGGCCGGCAGCTGCAGCTCAAATAAGACCCCTAGCCTGGGAACTAGCCTATGCTGTGGGTATTTTATATATATAGTTTATATATATAAAATAGTTTATCTTTTGCATTAACACCAGTTAAATTTTTCAGATGGAAAATGAAATATCAATTACGTCTTCTTTCTGGGACTACTTATATTATCATCAGGTAGATAATCCTAATCACTTTGTAAATTATTTTCTCAAAAACAAAATCCCAAAACTTTATTTATTTATTTTTTGCCTTTTGTCATTTTAGGGCCGCACCCGCGGCATGTGGAGGTTCCCAGGCTAGGGGTCTAATCGCAGCTGTAGCCACTGGCCTACACCGCAGCCACAGCAACGCAGGATCCGAGCAGCGTCTGTGACCTACACCACAGCTCATGGCAATGCTGGATCGTTAACCCACTGAGCAAGGCCAGGGATCGAACCCGCAACCTCATGGTTCCTAGTTGGATTCGTTAACCACTGTGCCACGACGGGAACTCCCAAAACCCCAAAACTTTAGAACTTTGAAGTTCATTTCATGAACGATCTTGGGAAACACCAATAGATATTCTGGAGATTTAAATTCTGAAAGCATTTAGATCTATGAGAAATATACCAACACATGTATCCAGCAAATTTCACTCTCCAGAAGTTAAAAAAGAAAAAGACAAACTTACTCAGAAGAAGACTCAAGCAAGTCGCTGTCTGGACTGGTTAAGATGTTAGAAAATATATTCATTAAAGTTGAGCCAAGTGTTATATCAATGTTTTCCTCTTTATTTACAATCCTTTTGACCTGTTCTACGATGCTGGTAATGTTGGCTGAGTTTAACGTCTGCCCATCGCCAGTTAAATTTAAAATCTGGTTGGCAACTTCATTTGCTTCCTCTAAAAAATGGTAGAAGAAACAACATACAGTTTTACCTGTGTATTTTGAGCATTTCCAAGAATCCAAACCACAGTATGATATTTCACTTCATATTAAAGCAGGAAATCGGGCTTCCTATGTGTACAACTTATCACAACTGTCACAGGACACAATAGTATTTCTTCACAAACATAAACTAACTTCTCTCTTTAGTAAGACACACACTGTACCTGTTACCAACACAGATACATAACTCAGAGGGCCCAACATTCACATAGAGTCTAAGAGAGATGCCCCAGGATCACTAAATCAGTGTATATTTGCTGCTTAAAAAAAAATACGAAACTATAAAACACTGACCCCAATCTCACTTTATATACTGTCTTCTCCAAAATTTTCCTATTATTTTTAATATCCTATAGAGTGGATGGAACAGAAAGTCAGAATGAGAGCAAAGAATATCTTCTACCTTAAGTGAAACAATCATTTGCCTCACTTTTAACATTACAGTTGTATCATACAGCAGAAGAAAATGCCTGAAGAGGATGAAAACCATGAAGCCCAAGGTCATTTCATTCTGCCTTTGAGAACTGAAGAAAAATCCCGCACTTACTTGAACAATTGGAAATATCAGGAGGCCCCCAGTAAGCTAGAGATGTATTAGCAGAGTCAAGATGACTACAAAACAAAAAAAGGGATTTTAAATACTTGGCATAAATGACATTTGAGCTGACAAAACTGGTTAATAATGAGTGTTAGAATTTGCTTTGCTACCTAAATGTTTCATTTGAAAATAAGACTATAATATATTGAAATAAAACTCATAATAAAAATTCTTATTGCAAAGAAAAAGTGAAAAAAATGTTAGCAACAACCTATATCCTCCCCTAGGCTATATCAGGTTACTAAGGTTGAAAGCATAGTTGATAACATAAGTCAAGTACCGCTTTAAGACCTTTTCAGATAAAATCTCATTTTGATTTCATATGACTCTGTAGAGCAGATATAATGCACATTGTATAGATGCGAAAACAGATTTAGATAAATCAAGGAATTTTCCAAGGTCTCAAAACCAGGAAGAGGTAAAGCCTCAATTCAGCTCAAGTCAGCAAAACTATCTGAAGTCCTCTTCTTTCCTCTCCACTACATGTCAAACCCAGCAATGGGGGCAGAGTGTTTCTATTTGGGCAGTTTCAGTTTCTGAATTCCCCTCAAGAAAACTCTAATTGAAGGTGAGGTGGACCGTGAAGAGCTGGATTTGACTTGCTACTTGGAGAAGTTTCTGCACTCAACCTGTCTCACAGGTTTCCATTCAACATTTAGGGAAAAACTGCACCTTGACCGTCTCCACGAACACACTCCCCTAACCTGGATCCTGTCTTTATTCTCTCTTTGCTGCCTCTTTCCCCATCCAACGACAACCACTCCAAAGTGTTAAAAAGACTCAGAAGGTCAGATGTGTGTTCCAGGGCTGTGAGCTCCACACGATAGGTACTTTTCTCTAGGGCCACCCTCTGGTTTCCAAGTTTCTCCATCTTTCTTTAGAGAAGACTAGATTGGCATGTTGCTTGGAGAAAAAAAAAATAGGCTTTTTGGGGTAACCTAGCTTCCTCATCTTTACCACTCATGGAGTGTATGATTGGGCATACACAGAGATTCCTACCCTTCTTTGCAAATAATACGTCCCACACTGGAACTGAGGTACAGCACGTGTAACCCTGGGAAGGTAGGTAAGGTGGAGTTTGTTGGCGAGAGTCCAACAAATATTACCATGTCCGTGAAGCATAGAAGCCTGGTTTCCCTGGACAGGGAGTGATGTATACAGAAGGTTGGATGGTAGGCCATTTATAGCCTTTAGGACGCTCATCGGCAGAACATATACCTATGTAAAAATAAGACCCAACATGAGACATACTAACCTATTTTTTGAAATTAGAGGTGCAAGATGAGAGTAAAACAACAAGGTTGGTGATTACAAACTTATCCCATGCAAAACTAAAATCCTAGTTTTTCATTTTCAGAATTTCTAAAAAGCTAAGAGTTTGGAAAAATAAACATTAAATACATATCAAAGTCAAAATTACATCTTATAAAACCATCACATAAAAAAAAGACACACTTATGTGAGTGCAAACATGAAACACACTGTCATTCTAACATAAATCATTAGCAGATTTACCTCATTAGAGTTCCCATATGCACGTATACACACTCCCTTTATTCCTAAAGTTGAAGGCAATTCTGGTCAAGGTTATTTTGGCATTTTGCTCATATTCTTAGTATTTTTATAATATGCCCCTAAAATAGAGTATAAACTTTCATCTGCCTCTTTCAATCCCTTGGATTCAGAGGTAGCAAAGTGACAGCTTTTATGTTAACCATGTCACCCATTTGTTATATCACCAACAGGATGAATTTCATCATCAGAAAAAATAGCTTTAAATAAACAAACTCGCAACAGAAGAACATTGCTGTTTTTATTTCAATTAAACCTGAATATGTAGTCAGATAAAATACGTATTACAAAAAATTTAAAGGCACTTACCCAGTTGCCTCACGTTCACCGTATGGAGCCTCAAGTCCTCATCCAGGGACTCATTATTTCTTAACAGCTTCTGTTGGATGGTTCTTCCTTCTAAACTGGAACTGTTGGTGGAGTTATAAACGAGAAGGGCCCAAATCACCAACCTAGGAAAAGAATTCAGATCGAATTATTGTTGGGGTTTTTGACCAGCTGGCTGGGTGTGTCTTTTTTTGGTAGAAAAATAGAACATTTGATATGGTAGTAAGAGGATGACCCTAAAGTGGTGAGACTGAAGAAATATGCCCAGGCACTCTAAGACTTCTCTCGCTGCACAGTTTATAATGTTAAAAAAATCTCAACATGAATAGACTTTAGAAGATATTGCATGTATTATCCTGTCACATCACCCCATTTCTGAAATACTTACAGGAATATTTTATAGCATACAAGCAGGAAAGGGCCATATTTATGGCTAGTGCTACACTGTTTCTTTAAAGTCAAAAATAAAAAATTTTAAGAAAAATTAGAATTTCAACTAATCTGATTAAACAGTTAACTTTTGAAATTATTATTACTTTTAAAAATGTTATAATTTCTCCAGAATTGAAATAAATGATTTTCTATCTCCATGATGCATTCACTAGTACTTTGTACAGTGAAGAGTTACAAAATAAGTACTTGAAATTCACTTGGTGACTGGCCGGCCTATTACTAAGAAGTGTATAGACTGTCTGACCTAGCGCGCCTTTAAAAACAAAATATCTCTACGAGGAGCAGAGACGTACCCTAAAAGCTCCATCAAAACCCTAGCTCTATGG
>PVHT020000077.1:15445853-15496227 GCA_004024745.2 Catagonus wagneri
TCTATCTCCATGATGCATTCACTAGTACTTTGTACAGTGAAGAGTTACAAAATAAGTACTTGAAATTCACTTGGTGACTGGCCGGCCTATTACTAAGAAGTGTATAGACTGTCTGACCTAGCGCGCCTTTAAAAACAAAATATCTCTACGAGGAGCAGAGACGTACCCTAAAAGCTCCATCAAAACCCTAGCTCTATGGCTTAAAGTAGTATAATTTTTTGCTTAATTGTAATCACAGCTCTAAAGAGCAAAAATCAACAGATGCCCAAAGTGAAAGCGGTGACATTGTTTTTTGAGATAACTGTGAAGTACTTAGTGGAGAGGTAGTTGCATATTTTATTTATGAATACTACGGGTATTAGTATAAATGAAATAGAATGTTAACATATCTGTGATGTCATAAAAAGTGAAATATTTGCTATTCAAAGTTAGGTAGACATTTTTAAATGAGTCTATTTTCCCCCCAAATATCTGTGCTATCTCAAGGACAATACACCCTACAATTCTCATAATTCACTCTGAAAAGCTATTTATCTCCAAAATGATTTACTGCTTACTATTCATATGTAAGTTATATTTCAGGATGAGACAAACGTAGATGCAAATATATAATGGTGAATTGTGATACATTAATAACTTTTTAAAGGCCTAAAAAAAATCTTGATTAAATTATTGTTGGAAGCTAAGCCTCACCACTCCAGCAACTGAGAACTTATAGTTGGGAATATGACCTTTCACTTCCCTTGAATATTGAGAACTCAGTACAGTGTATTGTGGATGGTGCAGAAGACCCAAATTCAGCAATTCCAGAATGACCATGCATTTTCACAGGTCTTATCTGTGTGTTTTCCTCCCTCATCCTGGAAACCAAAACTATTTTATGGTTCTGCAAACTACTTTATGGTATCTGCTGTTACCATCAAGCATTCTTTATTTGAATAAACCAGTCTCTGTGACTTTGGTTTCCTGTCTGTCTCGGTGATAGAGTATGATAGCATTATCTAAAACTAGGGTCTGTGTTAAGTGCTACAATCCAATTGAAAGGAAAGATTGGGGGAAAAAAAGAGTATGTGTAAGACTAGCAGACTGCCATTTTGAGAAAAACTATGAGACTGCAAAAGTTCATCTATGAGCATAAAAGCAAGTGGGAAGAAAAAGATGGCGGTAAAGACAGAAAGAACAAATTTTAAAGCAATGCTAGGAGTTCATACCAAAGAAAAACAAAATGTATGGATTTTTCCACATACATTGTCTAAATTCATTCTACTTATAATTTCTGGTAAAATTAACCATTGGTTTGACAGACAACAAACTGAGATTCCCTGAATTTAAATGCATTATTATAATCTGAATTTGAGCCCTCAGAAGAGGGTGTACTGCTACTGGAGACCACCCCAACCAGGGCTTCTCCAATTGCTAGACCAAGTGTCTAGCAAAGGGATCCAGATTATTGCTGGATTCATTATTCAAGGCTCAATATGATCTAGCAGTAAGGGTTGCAGAGGAAATTACTGGCTAAATAAAGGACAAGAGTTCTCTTACCCCCAAGAATACAGTGTTAAAATACATTAAAAACATTCCTCTGTTCTTTAGATCATAAAGGAAAAGCAACAATTTCAGAAAACTAAGAAAAAAAACTTTCCCTAATCAGATGGCCCAGACCAGTCTGCTGAATACATACAGAAATGATGATAAGCTTGATATAAAACCTTAAAAAAACATGTTTTTCCAGTGCTGAATAGAAAAAGAAAAAATAAGAATAAAGCTCTCTGGTCAACTTTCATATGAAATTGTATTACTATCTTATCATATATCACCTGAGAAGAAGTATATTCCATCATTACAGCTGTAAATACATAACATCAATTCAGTTAACTGAAACTAAGACATGAACTTTACTTTTCAACTAATTATTTTTTATTTTATGGAGATGCTATATACTACCTGAACACAATTAAATTTATTCCATTTAGGAATTTACATTGATTTTTACTATACAGCACTCTGAATAACTGGCCTTCATATGCCAACTGAGTATATGTGGTGAACATATCCATTAAATTACCTGCCTGCTTAAGTCACAACCATGGTATAAATTTTAAAATGAAGACTTCAGAAAATTAGCTGATCACTTTGAATGCTGAAAACATTTTAGCACCTATGATCCATATTATTAAATACTACTGTACAAAAGTACCTTACTTAAAACTATAATTTTTTTCTTGGAAGGGCTCTTTGGAATTTCAAATGAGACAACTGGTTATCACAAATAAACCTGAACTACTAAAAATAATGTCTTCCACTTCTTAATTATTTTTATTAGATGTGTATCACTACCCAGTATGCTAACTTACAGTTTTAACTATAAGAAAAGAAGAAGGCTTGGAGTTCCCTTCGTGGCTCAGTGGTTAACGAATCCGACTAAGAACCATGAGGTTGCAGGTTCGATCCCTGGCCTTGCTCAGTGGGTTAAGGATCCGGCGTTGCCGTGAGCTGTGGTGAAGGTTGCAGACGCGGCTCGGATCCCGCGTTGCTGTGGCTGTGGCGAAGGCCAGCAACTACAGCTCCTGTTAGACCCCTAGCCTGGGAACCTCCACATACCACGGGTGCGGCTCTACGTAAAGGCAAAAAGACAAAAAAAGAAGAAAAGAAGAAGGCTTTAGGGCTAAAGAAATAATTGAAATGTCTGCTGGATGGAAATGTTTCCTCTCCTATCTCGTTGATTTCATTTCTCTACCAGACCGTCAAAACAGCAGGAAAAAGGATGTTACATTTTCTGCAAGACTTGTTCAGCCTTACCTTTGATCATTCACAAGGCTTCTCCTCACTTTAATCTTATCCTCTTCTGTGATCTGGTGAAAACTATAAATACAAATACATATATTCATTATCAGGCTCATCTGCTGCATGATCAACAACACAATTTGAGGTGATGAGAGAAAGAGGCAGAAGCGTATTCCAAGCCAGTGTTTGCAAATGTGTGTTCAGAGGTTCTAGTTTGCTCATATGCCTGAGCAAAAATGGCTCCGTGGCTAAACAAAGCTTGGCCACTACATGCCTTCGTCTCTTTTCAAGATTCATAGTGCACATCAGTACGTTACAAGATGCTCTGATATACAGAAACCTGCTTCAATTTGTTTAATTTAGCTCCTGAACTAATTTGACCATTTGATCCCTTTTTCGGTGTTATTATATTCCTTGGGTTCACAGAATATATGTCTACGGTTCATCAAATACACTTTAGAAATAATAGTAACAGAAAATTGACAGGACACTGTAAACCAGCTATAATGAAAAAAATAAAAATTATATTAAAAAAGAAATAAATTACACTTTAGAAATTAATTATAAGACTATAAAAACAAGGTGCAGAGGAAGACAGGCAGATGACACTATCTGCTAGACATTTAGTGGAATATTTAAATGGAAGATTAGTGAAAGTTAATTTTGAAAACTTAGGTTGCAATCAGATGGCAGATGTCTCATCTTATAGAAAAATGGTCTCCAAACTAGGGGCCATGAAACCCAGGAGGTATGCTAGATGATCTGCTGGGGCATGAGAAGCAACTAACAGAACTTCTATTTATATTTAATTACTCTCTTAATTTATGACACATTAAAACATATACTGATGAAGTAATATATACATACACACATACACCTGTACGTATACAATTCATTTAAAATCACAAATATATTTTGGGAACGCAAGCTAACATTTTAAAAAATATTTGGGATCTATAACCAAAAGAATTTTTAAACTACTGCTGCATCATTGAAGTCTTTTGTTCAAAGAAATGACATAATAGAGAGTTAGTTGTTTTATAAAGATTATGACTATGGTGTGTGTGTCTGTGCTTGTGGTATGTATACGTAAGTATAACCACAAAGAGACAGGCAGAGGATAATATTAAATTAGACACTACTTTTTATTTCTCAAATATGTCATTCTGTCATTTACCTGATATTAACCACATAAACAGTGTAATTCCAATTCTGGAAGGTTGAATTGAGCTGAAAATACAATGGAAAAGGGTGAGTTTGAGTAATACTTTAAAACAATTGAATCCAGTTTCTTCTCTCCCATAAATTGTTATTGGAATAAGACCTTGGGAAAATTCCAAAGAGCTAGAGAAGTGAAAGAAAGGTACAGATCACTGTAAGCCAAGAACTTTACAATGTTATTTCTTTCATTCTCACAACAGCTAATAAGATAGGTATTATCTGCACTGCCCCCCCACCCATCACATGAGGAAACTGAGCTTCAGAGAGATGAAATACTTGCCCAAGCTGCAACTAAGAAGCAGTGGGTCCTAAAATGGAACCTAAGGCTGTCTGTCTGGGAACATTGTACTTTCCTTTCCAGCCTATATTATAAAAGGCTTTCTCTGAAACAGGCCTTTAATTATGCATAACATTAAGAACTTAGCTGCAACAGGGTATGTGGAGAAGATCAGCACAATACACACCTTCCCCATTCTGCATTCAACAAACACGCGTTTTTCTAACAATTATCATCTCATCAGAACATGAGTGGCAAGAAAAATTACAAATTAACAGTACAGACCTTTAAAAGAACAAACTAAAAGTAAGTTCAATATATGGGGAACTGTGTTATTTATCATCATTATGTGGTTATTTAGCAATCTTTATGGGTCTCAGCACCAGACTTTTTAATGAAACAATGGATTCCTCTCAGTATAAATAGCAACCTTCCATATGCACTGTACAATATAATTATAAAACATGCTTTACTGACATAAACTTCTCCTATTTATATTTACCTCCAAAGGGTGTTTTTTTGGTTTGCCTTCCTTGTAAGCATTCCTTTTTTTTTTTTTAGGGCCACACCCATGGCATATGGAAGTTCCCAGGCTTTGGGTCACATCGGAGCTACAGCTGCCGGCCTACACCACAGCCACAGCAATGCCAGATCTGAGTCTTGTCTACAACCTACACTGCAGCTCATGGCAACGCTGGATCCTTAACCCACTGAGCAAGGCCAGGATCTAACCTGCGTCCTCAGGATACTAGTCAGATTCGGTTCTGCTGCACCCACAATAAGAACTCTGCTTCCTTGTAAGCATTTTTAAAACTAATGTAAATTCTAGAAAATTCTGGCAAAAAGCTGTAAGTTATTTTAAAACTATAAATGGTAACAATATAAATCAGGGACACCACTTATATTTTCTGTTATCAAATACTTGATTGGTATCTCAAGCAAAAAGTGTCTACTAAAGTTCAGCTTCAAATGAAAATGATGTTGTGTTAAAAACCATGCAAGAAGGAGTTCCCGTTTGTGATTCAGCAGGTTAAGGACATGATGTCTCTGTGAGGATGCAGGTTTGATCCCTGGCCTCGTTCAGGGGGTTAAGGATCCAGCATTGCCACAAGCTGTAGCAGAGGTTGCAGATGCGGCTCTGATCCCTTGTTGCCATGGCTGTGGTGTAGGCTGGCAGCTATAGCTCCAGTTCGACTCCTGGCCCTGGGACTTACATATGCTGCAGGTATGGCCATAAAGAGAGGAAAATAAGAATTAAAAGAGAAAAAGAAAGAAAACTATCATGAAATAAATATAAATATAAAATTATACCTTGTCTAAAGCACAAACCCTCCAATGAATGCTAATTCACAGAATTAATAACATTAGAAATGTGACCTGTACCACAGCAGTGACAATGCCAGCTCCTTAACCGCTAGGCTACCAGGGACCTCCTATGTAGCACTTTTCATTGGGCTCAGTTTCCTGTCCCTTTATTCAAATTTAACCTCTCTTTCTACTCAGAAGTGCAATAATTTACTTATATATCTACTCATACATTTATAATGAAGTATCTGTGAATTCAATTAGACAGTAGAGTTTTTTTCCTAGATATCCAGAGATTAAAGCTTTAAAGCCAAAAAAAATTTTTTTAAATTCACTTACCCATTCTGCAACCATGCTCTGTACTTTCACCTCAGGGTGACGAAGGATGTTTTGAACCACTATGGAAATTCTATAAACAATTCCATCTGTCCATTGGAAATAGGATTTAGTCCATTAATTATATTTTACAGTCATATACTTATCAACTTATACTTACAATAGCATAATTTAACACAATTTAAAAGAAATAGCTTCTACATAGGTACAGAAAAATTTTAAGATATTTTAACTTAATTCTTATGACCTTTGTAACTTTTTAAAAATAGTCATCATTCAGTTTACTCTTACAGATAATACATTACTCCTAAATTATCACCTGCATACGTTTCTTCATTTTTTTTTTTTGTCTTTTCTAGGGCCGTACTCGCGGCATATGGAGGTTCCCAGGCTAGGACTCTAATTGGAGCTGTAGCCGCCGACCCATGCCACAGTCACAGCAACGCGGGATTGGATCCACGTCTGCAATCTACACCACAGCTCACGGCAACACCAGATCCTTAACCCACTGAGCAAAGCCAGGGATCGAACCCGCAACCTCATGGTTCCTAATCAGATTCGTTAATCACTGAGCCACAACGGGAACTCCAGTTTCTTCATATTTTTAAATTCTACAGACTTCTATCTACTGTCTGTCATGACCCTTCCATGTACAATCTGATTTCTTGTACGAAAAAATTACCCTTTTTTTTGTAAATTATGAAGAATGACAGTCTGGGATGTGAAAACTTAAGGAAGATGATGAGCAAAACTTAATTTGGAAAACAACAAGCATCACATAATTATGGCCCACGGCTCCTCATTCTCTCTGTCCTCTTTCCCCTTCCCACTAAAGTGTTTTCTTCTACTAAGTTTGATTTCACCATACTTTTCATCAAAATTCCATAAATATAATCATTTGTATGAAAGGAAATATGGAAAAAAGAATATTTGCAGATGGAATTTCAACTGGACTCACTTGCTTTAATGTAAAATCCCACATCAGAAGGAGATTCTGCTTTTTTGGGGGGTACGCAATCTTTAAAGTAGCCATGTGTGTTTATCTACAATGTACATATATATAAGTATATATAAGTTTACAAAATAAACATATATATTTTAATGGAAGTCAAACTGACAAGCCAGGGTTTGCTAAATCTCTCTAGATATGTGTTTTAGGGCACCTTATTAAAAGTAACTGATGAAAAAAAGACTCTTTAAAATATGGCAGGTCATAGAAAAACTGATTCTCCATTACTGTCAATCTGGCATCTTCCTTCATGCTAATAAACATAAGTGAAATATGCATAGAAAGAGTAGAAGTACATAATTTAAAAATGGGAAATAGATTTAATGAAGATTTCGGGGGAGGTAGTAGATAGTACAAAAGGATGCCTCTGGGAACTACCAAATCTACCGAAATGAAAATTCCAGTCACGCTCCCACAGGAATGTTTTTCCACTATAAGAGGTCAGAAATTCATGCTTAAAAATATCAGTACTTCCACATGTAATAAATAAATACATGAAATTGGTATAAATCCAAGGGTATTTATGCATACTAAGTTATTCCAGCTTCTAAAACCCTTCAGGCATTTTAATTACCTAACTTTATGTTCCTTTTAAAAATATTATGAATGAAAAATAATTACAGGAACATATTTAAAACAAAGGATAATAACGCCAGCCAAAACAAAAACAACCTTTGTATACTACAGATCTCATCACATCAAATCATGGACATCCCAAAAGAGAGGAAATTCAAGTTGCAGAGGTCCAAAATTGACAGAGAGAGATGTAGTTGTAGATATATCGATATACGTTGGACTATAAAGATGTCGCGATCTGAGGGAAATTCTGTGAATGTTCACTGGCCAGTAAAATAACTGACAAGCTACCACTAGATGGCGCCCTACAGCACACGTTTGTATTAGGAGTGGTATTCTTTCCCTCTACAGCAATAAACTAAAAAATAAGTATTTTTAATTAATCACATTTATGAAATGTTATCGGAGCACTGAAACATTTAAGGTATTTTTTTCTTTAAATTTAAAATATTTCCTCACTTGTTTTTTTCAATTTGCTGTTTTTATAAGTGAGAAAGATATTCCATATCAGAGATCGTTTATATCAGTTTATGGATATAGGACTCTCCCTAGAATTACAGTGCTAACGGCAAATAAAATCAGTGACTATAACAAAAACTTATCATTAAGTGTTAGACATTCTCTTGGCTAAGGATCATTTTCAAGTAGTCTCTCTTCAGAAGCCTTAGAATGAGGTATTTATATATTTAGCCAAAAATTATTCAGTGGCATCCACTTGGTTTTCTTATTTAAACTTTTTGGATAATGTAGTCAGCTAGTAATCCTAAGAAATGTCCAAGAATGAATAGTCAAAGTAAGATAAAATATCCACGAAGCACTGGTGAGAAAGGTTTTGGACTGATTGCAGCAAAAATAACTGGCTTAAGGACTGCCACTGCAGAAAGGGCCCAATTAAGACACACCGATGAAGGCTTTTCCAGTCAAAGTCTTCCTATCAGTCAAGAGTCGCTTTCTCCTATGTATGTAACAGTTCCCAAGGTCTCTCAATAGAAGAGTCATTCACAAATCTTCATATGTTCCAGAGACTTCAAAAGATGTATGTATTATCCTAATAATGACCTCCAAACCTGAAGAATTCATGATGGACTTTTTCCAGTCAGTTAACTCTTCCAGCCACACACAGCTTCAGATTAGAAATCATTTCTTGCTGTAACAGATGTGGTAACAAAACATATTTCCATTTGTAGCTCTTCCTCCACATAATCTTTCCCCCTTTTTTAATCTTCTTAACACTCCTCTCAGAGTTTCTTGGAAGATACAAAAGTGACACTACCTTATTCTCCATTCAAGGGTATGAAATATAGGTTTGAAAAGGTAGGTTTTAAAATATGCATTTGAAAAGACAGATGTTAAAATGTAAATCAAATGTTATTCTAGACTGAAGATGACCTCTTTGAACTACAGATGAGGGAATTATAGGATCTCAGTGGCATTTATAACATGACTAGGGTCCTATTCGTCCTACAATGTCCTAAGAAATTTGTCACATAAAGCTAGACTGATTGTTGGGTCCACACAAATATTCTGAGAGTGTTTTTTTTCTTTTTTTCCTTTTTTTTTTTTTTTTTTTTTTGTCTGTGCCCAGGGCATGCGAAAGTTCCCGGGGCCGGGATTCAAACTCAAGCCACAGTAGTGACAAAGCCGAATCCTTAACCAGGCCACCAGGAAACTCCAAGAGTGAAATTTTTTGAATAGTCAAATGTATGTGAGAAATTAGAAGCCAGGATACAATTTGAATTTGTAAGTTAGGTTTCTCAGAACAATAATAAAGACTAACAAAGTTAGGTTTTTACTTTCATTGCCTGTGCCGAAATCACAAAAGTTTAATATTCAGTAGCACTATAGCAATGCTGCAAGCATAGAAGATATGACTTGGAATGTAAATAAGAGTGAAGAGCTTTTCTTGGCAATGTAACGGAAAAGGCATAAAGGTCATTTGTGGGAATACCTGGATTATCCCTTATGTATTGCAATATCTATCTGTGATAAGTAGCCTAAAGATATAAGATTTTCTTTGTATTTAACCTGCAGTAGCAGATTAAAATCCTATAGAAAAATAACAAAAAGAACTTTATACAGGTAAATAGGAACATTTCACAAAAGCTAGGAAGACAAATGTAACTGATATGCTGAAAAAATATATCTGACTGTCAAACAATTTCAATTCCTCTCCCCTCCCCACCCCAGCATATCATTACTGATGAACTCAGTAAATCTCTGAGAGTCCAGAGTTTAAAGGGCTGGAAGAGGTGGATAACTAACTTGATAGCTGTGTCTATCCTCACAGTGAACAAAACAGGGTTCTTTCATATATCAGATCATAGGCCTGAGAATGTTTATGACATCAGTTTCCCAAGGAATAAGAAAAGCGTATTTGAAATCGTTGACAGTGTATGAATGATCTTAGATAGTCCAGGACATGACATTAAATCCTATTTATTCACAAGGTAAACAAGTAAGTCTCTTTTCAATTATTTCAAATTTGACTACACCAGAGGAAACAAAATCTTAATTACAGTGTGTCTCTAACCCTAACCCTCCCTTTTTAAAAAAGATAATAAAGACTTCAGGTGGTGAGATGTGAGAAACCAAGATGATATAGAGAGAATTCAATATCAATTCATTTTCATTATTTTTATTTTCAATTTTCTCTTCTATTTTAAAACAAGTAGTACTGGTTTCACTTTACAAAGGTGATATTAATTTCCCCATGTAAATATAAATGTTCAAGTAAAAAGTGAGTCAATTTAGGGGAAAAAGCTATTAAATAAATAGTAGAGGTGGTTCAAGGATGTGGTAAAATTGTTTGGATAGTACATAAATTTGAGTACACAATTGTGAGACTAATTCTACTCCATGATGACTTTCAAATATTTTTAAGTATTTTTAAGTGCTAGGATTACATTGCTATCAAGAATCATCTGAGTTAGATTTTTCGTCTTTAAAGTGGTCAAGTCAAACAATTTTAACTGATTCTAACATTTGCTTGCTTTGTTGAAACTCCAATGAAGGTTATGACGCAGAGAGAGATGGACTGAACAAGGCTCTCTTCAAGAATGTCAGAAATGACATGACTGAGTGAATACAGCCCCGCTCTACCAAGTCCAGGACTCTGAAGCATCATGTAAACGTTCTTGGGCAGTGGAGGATGTGCCAGTCCTGGAGGGAGAATGCCACAGAGGCTCTTTGTATGTTCATACAAAGAGCGGAATACTCAGTTAGAATTAGAATATTCCCATCTACTGGCTGCAGTCCACGTGAAATATGCGCTGGAAATTTCAGCTGCTCTTGACTTGCTTTCTTGGGGGTTGCTGGAATTTTTGCTCCATCATAAATCTCCTTGGTGTAACTACCAGAATAACCATAAACACTTCTGAATCGATGTCTTTATAACCCTAATGAAATTTATTTCTACATTTCATGTAAAATATTCGACACTTGCAATTTAAATGTCTTTACAGAGGAAGTTGATGTAACCCTTCAAACTGAAAGAAAAAAAATGAACTACATGGGTTTCTTTTCTCTGGGATTTGGTCCCTGGTGATATATTACAGATGTCTTGGCCTTGCAAGTTAAATGACTGGGGTTGAGAAAATTCCTTTGTTTCTAATACCTCATATTTGAGAATATTACTATGTTTGAGACAATAGTATGGTCACCTGACTGGAATTTCTTTTTTAGAAGAAACTGAAGTCACTTATTCTGAATTTCCAAAAGTCTATGTATGTAGTCAGTATAGGTAGCAGATTAAATAATAACTCAATTCACTTGGCATTTCCCTATCCATTTTTTCTGTACCTGGTATATTTGCAAATTACAAATACCATAAATAGAAATGTATATATAGAAGAAAAAACAAGAGGTACCGGCAGTTATTTGAAGTTCTGTCAGTCAAAAATTGATTTAATGACCTAGTTGATATACAATCACATTCTAACCATTATTCTTCAACAAATAAAAACAGAGAGCAAAGGACTGCCATATAAAATGTTACTATAAACCAGGAGTTCCCATCGTGGCTCAGTGGTTAATGAACCTGACTAGCAACCATGAGGACGCGGGTTTGATCCCTGGCCTCGCTCAATGGGTTAAGGATCTGGCATCGCCATGAGCTGTGGTGTAGATCACAGATGTGGCTCGGATTCCAAGTTGCTGTGGCTGTGGTATAGACCCCTAGCCTGGGAACCTCCATTTGCCATGGCTGCAGCCCTAAAAAGACAAAAAAATTAAAATTAAAAAAAGTCACTGTAAACCATCTGTAATGGAAAAAAATAAAAATTATTAAAAATTATTTAAATGTTTTAAATGCTTAAATATAAAGTTAGCCTTAATGAGAAATTAAATTCCTAAAAGTATTTAGTTTTTTGACACTGCAATATTCTTTAAAAACTAGATTCCTTAGAGAATAATCTGACAGAATTCTATGACTAGTTTTCTTCTCAAATCTCTAGTATAACACACATTAATTCCTTTAAATTAACGCCTTTCTCGTAAAGGGTCCTTTGAAAGAAATTTTAACTGAAAATGCAGAAGAGTGGTACTGAAAATGTACTCCTTCCAGTGGTCATCAGAATGGGGAACTTAGGGAGTCAAGTGATATTTATTTTATTCATCTTGCAAATGTACACATGTACCAAGTGACCCTAGCAACAGAAACTTTGTTGAAATATTACATATTTCTGCCCTTAGAATACAATTTTTCATCAAGTCAGACATACTCCAAATACAAAAGGGAATGATTTCTTACCATTGCTTTGTTTATCGGTTCTATTAGTAACAGGCATGTTAGTGCTGACAGTAGTAGGTGGTGTAGTACTAGGAGAGTTTACAGTAGCTGGTAATAAAGATGAGAGAGATGTAATTTTTCAAGGAGCACATGAAAGTTAATATGGATGAGCAATCTACAATTAATGCATGAAAATCTATAGAGGAGGAATGGAAACCATTTCTTGCCACTAAATACAATAGGTTCTAAGGTTATAATGCATAAAAATGAAGCAATGCTTTCTATGGTACATTAGGAATCTGTTTCCATGGCCTTTGGTGCCATATTGCACAAGAGTCTGAAGCTGGCACAAAGGCAATGCAGAAAGAACATTTAGATTCTAGACAGAGGTCTGCCATTAAAATGCTGGCAACCATTCTAGAACTCAGTCTCCTAAGTTTGTAAAAAGAAAGGCTTGAGAAGGAAATCTATATAGCACCTATCAGTTTGAAAATTACTTAAATTAAGTCAGTCTTTCTGATACACTGTGATTAGCAAAGTAAAATCTCAGAAGAAAATGTATTTCTCCTTGAGAAGATAAATGTAAAGAAAAATAAAAGAGAATGAAATGTATAGATGAATTCGATCATTTAAAATCCCAATAACTTTTACTAAATGTGGATGGATAAAATGGATTTCATAAGGGCAAGCCTTATGGGGGGAACATAATGACAAAGCATTATGTCGTAGCTATGCTTCTGATATTCTCAAAGATTAAGCCCTTTAAGTAATGCTTTTATAATATCTTTTTAAGGGATTCTGGAGGAACAATATAACTAGTAATAATGATACACTTAATTTTCCTTAAATTTATCTTAGGAGTACATTTGTATATGTACATTTCTATGTACAATAACCATTTATTATCTCTCTTAGAAAAAAAATGACCTAAATTTAAATCATTTCAGTGATTATAAAAAGAATCGCCTTCCGAAGATTCTTTAGAAAATACTGAATTTCTCATTCAAAATAAGTATTCTTAACTAAAATAATTTTCCACTTGAGAGTAATATATAATACTTAAGAATGGGGATTCTTATTGAAGTCTTACATTTTAAGCTATGAACAATCAGTTATGGTTATTTAATGTAAAACACATCAATGAATATGAAAGTGCTTATTGGTCATTTAGGACACAGGGGGAAAAAAAGGCTGGTATCTAGTCTTTTGACCCAAGGAATCAGCTATCTCAGTTAAATTAAAAGAAAAAAATAAAATAAAAATTAAAAAAGAACTCTTTCGTAACTTTCTTAAAATTTTGCTTAATTTTAAGCAAAATTAAGGTGTGTTCTTTCTTTTCTACTTAATATAATTATTTTAAACTACACTGAGTTCATCGAAAGAAACTAAATGATTTTATTTTCATGGGCTACTCATCAATAATAATAATATCAAGAAATAATGTCTCAGAAAGGAAATGAATATAATAATGAGTTACATCCATCTTTCCCGACTACTCTACTCCCACACTGGAACTGCAGAAGAGAGCTTAAGTTTCTGTTCATTTAGTCTCACTTTTAACCCCTGTCACTTTCATGCTATGATCCTCTTAAGAAGAGATCCAGCTTTACCAAAGTCATGGTCATGATTCTTAATGTGGCACATAGAACATGCTACTTCAAAAAGAAGTATATAATAGAATAAATAGATGAAAATGGGCCATCGGTAATTAGAAGGTGCAATGATAAAATTAAAGCAAAATATTTATATTATTATTTTCATATTTATGCAACTCTATGGATTATTTAGCATGCAACTATTCAGAATATAATATACAATTAGGATACTGACCATAGTATAGTCATTAGGCATTATAATAGTTAATAAAATTACATTCACTTTAGTTTAGTATAACGATTTTATCTTAATCTTTAAGTTACATTGTACATCATAAATTGCCTCATGGCCTTGTCTTAACCTTAGCTGAATATTCAGCTTAGTTTTTCCCTTGTTTTTTAAACATGAATATTTTTTCAAAATATTGTATGGCTATGTTTATACTAGACATTTGCAGTATTCTTGAGAAGAAATAGAGGGAAAAAAATGAAATCAACCCTTGCTAATAGCATATAATCATTCACATTTAAAAAATTCAGTGCTTTATGGAAATGTGGTCATCCAGTGTGTGAATGCATTCTTTCTCCACACTGTGCACCCACACAAATAAAACACATCCAGAAATTCTTCTGTTTTGCTGGCTTCTCCAGTGAAAATTAAGATGAAATTCAAAACAATGACAGCTACATTTTCCAAAATGCCAAGTAGGAAACAGAGACTTAGGGAGGACAATGCTGAATCCCTACCTTGGCAGAGGGTCCCCAGATCTGCACAGCTGGCTAGTTCTGCGGCCGGGAGCGGGATCAGGTAGGAACCTTGATCAACACAGAGGGATTACAGAGATTTGACTTATGACTTAATGGTATTACCCAAGGGAAAAAAAAATCATGAATCATTTGGTTAATGGAACAGGAGTAGCCCTGAAAGTCTACCAGTAATGTTCCAACGTTGAGAAAGTCTCTTAAGATCTTTGTGTCTTAATTTCCACAAATGCAAAGTGAAGCTATAAAATTCCCCCCAAAACCTTTAACTCAATATTTTGGTCCCATCTACACATGAAAGGAAAAGAAGTGCTATTGCCCCTTAAAGTGTACATTAAAAATTCTGAGCCCTTTCGCATAATAAATTATAAAGCTTTGGTGAAAGAAAACTCATACAAATGAAATAATGAAAACATCAAAGATAAGTTTCAAAAGTGAACTTGGATGTTACTAATACTCATAAAATGCATGTTTTCAGCTCACAGGCACCAGCACATGCTAGCTGCAATTCCAGAAATGTTTCCGTTACTTCAAATTGGCCTCTGTGTTTTTTTTATTTCAAGCTCTGACTGACTCATCCTCAGCAGGAAACAAGTTTTTAGCTGATTTTCCAACAGGAGCAATGGATTCTCTCTGTTGCACTAAATTTCCTCTGGCTACTAACAGACTCTTACCACAAGTTGAGGCTGTGGAAGATGGGACAAATTAATCACAAAGCTTATTGTACCATGAATAAAGACAGAAAAAATAATACATATATATATGTATATATATATACACATATACACTCACATATATACATAATACACATGTATTTTACTTGTAAAGAACATTTCTATAATAGTGACTACATTCCAATGTTTAAACATTTTCCAGACTTACCTATGGGGATGGTACATGAAAGCAGAGCAGGTACATGAGCCAACAAAAGATGCCTGATTAGGTTAACTGTATGCATAAGCAGAAAGCATCCCAATAATTTAGCAGCATCTCAGGAATCATGGTTTCCTGTTCTTGATTGCCTTGGGCATCTAGCCCAATGAAGGAATCATATTAATCTCAGAAAGACCCAAACCTTCATCCTCCAGTAGGTCTGTGATGCTAACTGGCAAGAAACTCTCATCACAGACCTTTACATTACATGTTCATTCAATAACGATTCACTCACTGCTTGCAGTGTGTGAGACAGAGAGGCTAAAAGAATGCTTTAAGACAATGTCTGGGAGTTCCTGTTACGGCACAGCGGAAATGAATCTGACTAGGAACCATGAGGTTGCGGATTTGATCCCTAGCCTCGCTCAGTGGGTTAAGGATCTGGCGTTGCCGTGAGCTGTGGTGTAGGTCACAGACGTGGCTCAGATCCGTCGTTGCTGTGGTGTAGGCTTGCAGCTGTAGTTCTAATTAAACCCCTAGCCTGGGAACCTACATATGCTACGGGTGCTGCCCAAAAAAGAAAAAAGAAAAAAAAAGATATTGTCTCTTCTCTCAGAGAGGCATGAATGGGAGATGGCTTCACTGTTCTCTGAGTGATATGGATGCTTAGTAACCCAAAGGAGTATGTATGTCCCCAGAAGCTTGTTGACAAGGGTGAAAAGGAAACCCATTACAAAGATGAACTGAAGGAGTTCCCATTGTGGCTCAGTGGTTAATGAATCCGACTAGGAACCATGAAGTTGCCGGTTCAATCTCTGGCCTTGCTCAGTGGGTTAATGATCCGGCGTTGCCATGAACTGTGGTGTAGGTTGCAGACCCGGCTCGGATCTGGTGCTGCCGTGGCTCTGGTGTAGGCCGGTGGCTACAGCTCCAATTAGACCCTTAGCCTGGGAACCTCCATATGCCGTGAATGTGGCCCTAGAAAAGCCACAAAGACAAAACAAACAAACAAACAAAGATGAACTGAAAAGAGGAGGGGTCACTATACTGATGTAGAAGAAACTAGAAAAAGTTATTACTAGCAGAGAGAATTACTGAAACATATACCTAGAAGGCAGTGAAACCATTAGGGAACTCCAGTGGCGTGGCATTACCAGAGTAGGCCATTTGTAGAAAATTTGTAAGAATGATCAGATATGTAGGTAATGGACAGCCTGTGGGGTACCCTCTAGGGTGTAAACACTGTGAGCACCAGGCCTTGTGTCTTTCTTCTAATGGTGTATCCCACACACAGTAGGTGGGTCCTCAAACTCTATTGAATAAACCACTGAATGCATCATGCATGACTGTGAACATTTTGAACTCTTTCTTAAAGGAAATGGGAATAAAATGAAAAGGAACTTGAGGAGAAATTAGATTTAAATTTGAAAACAATCACTTTTGAGGCTCCAAGCTAACTAAAAAGAGGATACATAAGAAGCATGAATAATGTTAGCAATCCATGCTTAATATCATGAGTTCAGTGAGGGTGCACAGAAAGTGATGACTACAAGACATCTGAATGGAATACACAGGATTTATTTAGTGACTAACTGGAACAGAGAAAATAGAAAGGGATGAATAGAAAAAAATTTTCTGGTTTCCAACCTGAGAAATTAGTACATAATGACTTCATAAAAGGAGAGGCTGAATACTCAAAGAAAAGCAATCTTACATGGGGTAGGCTAACCACTGTGCCCAGTAAGAGGAACTGAGGTACCTGTGTGACAACTGTACATGGGCACGTATACATGTTTTTGTAAGAGCTTTAGCCAGGAAGTACCCCACAGAAGATACAGATGTTATCTGGGATCACCTGAGCTAGAATGTAGATTTGATGGAATCATAGGCATTCCCATATTTAACTATCAGATTTAAAAAGAGAGAGAGTGCTATAGATTTGAGAAGGCAAAACAGCTCTTGTAGAAGATGGTTTTATGGAATTCAAAGGAACAAAGTTTCATGGCGGGGGTGGCCATATCAAGTATACAGAAAGGTCCTGAATGATAAAGACTGAGAGAACCCTTCACTTTGCATTGGAATTTTGGTAACAGCTCAATGGAAACTCCCTTCAGTAGCGTGGGAATGATGAACTCTAGATTTCCAGTGTTTAAAAGTGAATCCAAAAAGAGGAAGCTTGTCTACGAAAGGAAGTAGAGATAGGGAGGGAGGGTTACAGATTGAAAACCCAGTCAAGTGCACTATGGAGAAAGAGCATGTGAGGAGGCAGAAGTTGATCTTGAATGTTTTCTGCCCATCATTCCTTCCCATCACGCTTAACTTATGCCTTCTCCTTGCACGACCTCACTTCTCCTTTAGGCAGTTTTACTTTAGTAAGGAGCTTCTGAAAACTAAAAAGCCTTTAAAACTCAAAATGACTGAGGAAATCTCAGCCACTATAACATGCCAGAGAGGAGACCCTTGGGCTGAGTTCCTGTACTTCTCTAATTACACACAATGTTGGCAGACAAAGTCTCCTAAGGCCACTCTGGCACTGATACAATATCTCTGGGAGACAAAGGGAGATAAGGGGTCAGCACTGTGGGAAAGATGTTTTTAGGCTAACTACATTTCCACTGTAGTATATCAAAAAGCTGAGAGGTGGAAGTAAGGAAAGAAAATCAGAAGAGTTAGGATTTAGAGTAAGATACTTAACATTTTTTTAAATATCTCATCAGTTTAATTGCATGGCAGCAAGTCTAAACTTCATGATGAGACATCCTTGTCACAGAAAATTGTAACATTTACTTCTCAATATTTCAATTATTATCAGCTGTTCCTTCTTGAGTACTTTGAGTTTAGCAAATTGACATTGCTCTATGAATACTTTATAAATGCTATTTTATGATAATTCAGTATAGCAACAGAAATTAAATTTGAAGTGTTTCAGTGAAAATGATGTGACTACAAGTGACAAATTTAATGAGAAAGGACCAGAGTAGTGATCAGTGAAATCTTACAACACAAATATACCAAATTACACAGACAAATACACAAAATGTTTAAAATGTGTACAAACTTTTTACGTGTACTCAGTTCTGTTTTCAGCTTTTCTTCATAGAAAAGCCATTCTCCCAATCAATTTTTCTAGAGGGACAGATTTACAAACCAGAAGATTGTTAAGAAAAAAGACCTAATTCTTTCTCATGGCTAATCATATATTTATCATCAAGGAATTGTTTTTCAGAATGTGGCCTATGTATATTCACTGATTTCTGTGGATACCACAAGGGGTTTAAAAGTGTTTACTTAATATTAACTTCAAAATTTAAAGCCAAATTTTCTTGAAAAAATACAGTAAGTAGAAATGGGCAGTTGATAAAATCTGTTCATCTTTCTTCTCTATCTTTGGTTCTTTCAAAATCTTGCTACTGAAGAGAATCAATATTTACCCAAGCTGTAGTAAAAAAAAAAAAGACTGGCATGTAGCCAACAATCCATGCCACACCCTACTTAATGACAATCCAAATAACTGTTGATAGCACCAAACCCTCTTGTGAGTTGCATTAATGGGACAAAAATAATAATTCCTTTCAGTTCTCTTTGCCATTGTTACTAAATTGAATTTAAAATTTTTTTCATAAATACATTTAAAATGAAATTAATTTTGGAAGTCATTTATATTCACAAAGAGCTTGGGCATCTTCAAAGAATAACATTCTTTGCAAATATAAAGTGAATCTAAAAATGTTACACTCAATCATTTGTTAGGAATGAAAGAAAGGATCCAATAGTGAATCAGAGTTTTATGGCTGTGAGGGACAGAACTGCAATAATAATCAAGAATGAAAGGGGAGGAATCCAAGATGAAGGGAAGGAATCAAAGATGAAGCCTTGGTAATTAAGTGCAAAATTTCAGAGATGAAAACAAATGTCTGTACAAGTCTAAAAATTTCTAGAAAAGAATAACATCAGAGTACTTGTGAATTATGTCTTATCTCTACATCCATGGTGGTTAATAAATGGAAGTGATTAATAAATAAATGTGATTTGTTTGAACTTAGGCTATTTATTGAGTTACACAGTACCATTCCTCAGGAAAAAGCAGTCATCAGTAAAATAAATAAAACTAGTACAGAAGGCACCGTCTGCTCTTTATGAAAATTGATGGACATTAGCCAGTATCTAAAACTTGAATATAATGCAGCCAAATACTCGCATTTATAATTAAAAGAGTCCGTTAGGGAAACTATCTATACATGGGGGTTACAAAACTCAGTAATGTTTAATAAAACTGGCCTATGAAAAAGAAGGATGATATAAAATGAAGGATTCCTGCTAAATAAAGCATTTTTATGAAAAGGACTGACCATGTTTAGATTAACCATGTTTAAAAAAGAACCTGCTAAAAATTTCTTAATTAGGTATAGTCCCTAATTACGCTTAGAATAGCATAGGAAAATAAAAAGTCCAATTATGAAATTATTAACACAGTTATTAACAACATATTTTATTAAGGCTAGAAAATTTAATATTTAAAACAAATGACAGGATGCTTTGATGTTAAATGCAGTCAGTTCTGCTCTACTATCCTATTATCATATTAGAATTTACTTAGCAATAGACCTTTGGAAAATCTGTTCATTTTCTGTCACAAGTTGATTCTGGAACGAAAGCTCATATTTAACAGACACTGTCAGGTCAATGGAATGTTAGGCATGAACTTCTATGTTCCCATTGGCTACTGTACTGATCATTAGCTTTGGGAAATTACCATTACCATAAACAGCAAGCCACAGTGTTCCGGAAAAAAGAAAAGGTTAAAATGTTAATAGAGCATACTTTTTTTCATTTATTCAAGTTTCGCTTCGCTAACAAGCTTAGATATAATCTCTGTTACAGGTATTTCCTGTCAGTTAATAAGTGACTTGGGTTCTTCAACTCCCAATGCTTATGATTAAGCTGCAGGAAACTCCCTCTCCCGTTATTACTCCTGAAACACAGTCCAGGATATCTGAGTGTACGGAACGGGGGTGCTGAGTGTCACCGTGGAATGTTAAGACGATGACTATTAAAGTTAAAGGAACTCAAACTCTAACTCTGTAAGCTTGTACTCCTTTGATTGCAATCATCTGAAAACTTACTAATGATTAAATTCCATGAGATCATCTGTCTGATGCTTTCCAGTAATCCCAAGGCTTGGAAAAGGAGTGTTAAAGATGTTGTTAAAGGAAGTATGAGGACTTCCAGATATAAATCCTGGGCAAGGGGACAGGAGATGGTGCATTTTAGCCCACCAACTGCCTCAGCCACTTATCTTTTCTGAGCTTCGGTTTCCTGCCCTGTGTAAAGTAAAGGGCATGCCTAAATTGGAATTCCCAAACTTAAGTGCCTACTGGGGCTAGAAGTGAATCTAAAGCGGGGAGTACGGGGCTGGGGGGGCGGGGGTGGTAAAGGCTAAGGGGACCTGGAAAGCCCCTGCAAAGAGGGTGGTCACCATGTAGCTCTAGTTGTGTTGTCAGGCAGGAACACCAGAGTAGTGTTTGTTTTTTGTTTATCAGAGAATCCCAGATGTATTTTTATGTGAAATATAATTTTTTAATGTTGGAAATAAATCATTATTTAAAAGTATTAGGTGGGAGTTCCCATTGTGGCTCAGCGGAAACAAATCTAACATCCCTGAGGATACAGGTTCAACCCCTACCCTCGCTCAGTGGGTTAAGGATTCAGTGTTGCCAAGAACTATGGCGTAGGTCGCAGAGGTGGCTAGGATCTGGTGTTGCTGCTGGGGCTGTGGTATAGGCCGGTGGCTACAGCTCTGATTCGACCCCTAGCCTGGGGCCCTCCATATGCCATGGGTGCGGCCCTTTTTAAAATAAAATAAAAGCACTGGGTGAAACGAATGTAAATAAATGAAAACAAATAAATGTTGCCACCATCACCCATGTCTAATGGCTAAATGAGCCCATGGGTGACCGGTCTATTATCTCTGGCCCCGAAGATCTAACAGGTCTTTTCCAGTATTGTCCAAAGTATATGCTTCAGAAAACTAGACTCTTTGATTCTTTGGTCTAGTTTCAGGGGTTGGCCATTTTCTCTCAAAGGGCCAGAAAGGAAATATTTTAGGATAGCGGGCCATGTCCTCACTCACAAGAGGTCAACTCTGCCCTGTAGCACAGAGGCAGCCGCAGATGATAGAAAACTCAACGGCACAGCTGTGTTCCAACAAAATTTAATTTACAAAACATCCTAGTTTGCCAACTCCTGGTCTAGAGGAATACTTAAAAGAAGTTCAGGAATCCTTGTAGACTACAGTCCTCACATTTTACACTCAAGTATCGAAGCACCGCAGAAAAGAAGCCTTATTAATTTGATGTAAAACAAATACCACGCTAGCACCTGGGAAAGCTAATGTTCTGGCCAACAGTCCTTTTCTGGCCAGAAGAGACGGCTTCTGGACCTTTACACTCCCCATCTGGGCAAGAACTGGCTCACTTCTAGTAAGACAGCTCATCTTCTAGTCCCGCTTATTCTAAAAGACAGGACAGGCTAAGAGAACACAGTTCTAAAAGTGAACTTTCTGGCTTCAATTCCTGCCTTGGCCACTTATTAATTAAATGACCTTGAATAAGTTACTTAAATCTCTTTGCACCTCAATTACTCATCTGAAAAATGAGTAAAACAAAACTCACATCACACAAAATGGGGCTAGTAACAAAACTCACATCATGGAATCTACATGGTAGGAAATAAGTATCATGTGTAAAGCACTTAAAACAGTACCTAATACATAATATGTGTTCAATTTAAGTATAATTTAAGTATTGAACAATTACTAATATGCCTAGCCAAAGTCTCCTTTTTTCTTCTTTTGGTCATCATAGTCCTCAAATATTCACCCATAGAAAGGAAAATATTAAATAGTCTATATTGTAACTTTTTAATAATGCCAAGGATATGATGAAAACAGGTCTCTAAAGATAATCACCCTAAACTGGGAAGTGCACCATGATCTTCTCGATGTTCACCAGCCTACATCAAACACACACACTTGATTTTCTCAATTTTCTCCCTGAGTGAAGGACTTTACAAGAGAGAAGCTCATTTTCTAGAGCTAACCTCAGAACAGAGGATGCTGAGAAGACCATTAACTCTTACAATGATCCAAAGTCTCCTTCTGGAACAGACTTGTGGTTTACTCTCTTTCCAACAACCCACAAGGAAATATCTCTCAAATGACATCACATAACTGCCTCCCACTATCTGCAGAAGCACCATGGACCACATGGAGAGATGGGTGGCCCACAAAGAGAGGTAGGTGACAGGAGTTCTCCAGGCTGGAAGAACAAACACAGGTAAGGGAAACAGGGCAGGTAGTCTCAGGTCTTCACACTGGGTCCTAATTTGTTGAAAGTATTAGGAAGTAAGTTTTGATAGAATTCCTCCCAAAGTCACATACAAATGACTTTTGAATATTAGGCCCCTTATTTCCCTCCTTTATTAAAAGTTATCTCTGTGACTAAAAATATATGCATTACCAACAACTCAGACTTAAGTCATATGACATTCAAAATTGATAATGGATTTTTATATTAAATCAATCCTGTAGCAAAATAAGGGCTTCCAAAATTGACTGATGTACACAGAGAATATGTTATAGAAGTCTACTTTAATATAATTTCTGTAACAGAACAATTTATCTCATTTACAGTATCTCAAAAACAGGTATTTTAAACAAAGAAACAAAAATGCTCATTCTCAAACAAATGGAGAAAAGAGGATCAAAGGAAAAATTGATAATTCCTTTTTTTTTTTAGGGCCACACCTGTGGCATATGGAGGTTCCCAGGCTAAGGGTCCAAGAAGAGCTGTAGCCGCCGGCCTATGTCAGAGTCACAGCAACTTGGGATCCGAGCTGCACCTGCGACCTACACCACAGCTCATGGTAATGCCGGATCCTTAACCCACGGAATGAGGCCAGGGATCAAACCTGCGTCTTCATGGATGCCAGCCAGATTCGCAAACCTCTGAGCCACGACGGGAACTCTGATAATTCTTGATTATTAAAATTTTCCACAAAATGGACAGTGTTGATATTTAATATTGGCTAAGTAAATGCCACTCTTTTTGGTGGTGGCTATTTTAGTAATGTAGTGGAATTTCATCCAGGATGACAAATATGAGCTTTTTATTGTATCATCTCTGTATTAAAAACAGTAACTTTTCTTTTAACTCCTTTTGTTTTAGTCCTAAGGTTAACATTTCTATTTGAGACACAATAATCGTAACTGTTGTTTACATCAGGGGTAAACTGCGGGATATCTTAAGACACAGGAAAATCTTAAAAATGGCAGGCCCAAAAGCTTTGATTGAATATGCATGGCTTACAATGTGTGTACACATATACGTGTGTCTACATAATTTCCTGTCGACAAACATATTCACAGAATAATGAAGAAGAAATAAAAAGTGTGACTAGGCCACAGACTCACCGCAGCTTAGGTTGCTCTCAGCTTTCAGAGCCAGCGCTGGGACGTTCCAGAAGTCATTCTGCCAGTCCACCACGTTCCCCTTCACGCTGCAGCTGAGGTTGGAGAGGGTTTTGGAACTCATGGTGAAATTCCAAAGTCGAAAGTTATAAATGTCCCCTTTTAGAGAGGCGATTTCATTTTGATTGGAGCCCAACAACAATTTCCCGTTCCCAGGAATGACTTTACTAAGGGTAGAGTCACACGAAACTGTTTCATAGTTTCTTTTGAAATTTACACCGATAGAGCCCAAAGAGTTATTCCAAACAATGCAGAGCTGCTCAAAGCTTTCCGTAAAAATGTCTTCCTTATCTTTCACAGGTAACACGCTGTTTAGTAAGCATTTTGAGTCCGAAATAGATAGAAAGTAGCCACTCTTAGTCTTTCCAAAACTGAGCAATTGTGCCAAGGATGCATCTGAGTAGGAGAAAGCGGTCCATTCATTGTCTTCCTTGCCAATTTTGTTTGCTTCAAAGCAGAGTGTGAAAGCTCTGAGCTCTGGAATAGAGACACTTTTTGCAACAGATACCTGGTAAGCGTCTAGTGTCTGGGGTAAAATGACCTTTTGATTCCTTAAGGACACCGCAACTAGGACAAAACATAGTAAAAGATAAACCACGTTAAAGTGCAGACATGGACTAATGATACGCGGAATGCCTGATACAGCCAGCTCCTCCCCAACTCTCCACTAATTGCTTCTACCCACACTTTGCCCCATCGCTCCCTTCTTTTTCTGTCCACTGCTATCATCAACCCAGTACCTTATACATAATAACATCATTAAGAAGCCCCACCCATTTGAACTCTAATCACAGTTGGCTGCACACCTAACCTTCGGGTTACACCTGCCAAGGTGCTGAGTTTTTCTTTTCTTTTTTTTAATCCCTGAACTGAGAAAAAAAATTTAAGGAAACTACTGGTTTCAAGAAAGTTCTAATCATACAATATGATTTTCAAAACTGTGCTCCTTTTTGGGAAATCACCGTAGTGCCTCAGTGGTGAATGAACCCAACTAGTATCCTTGAAGATGCGGGTTTGATCCCTGGCCTCACTCAGTGGGTTAAGGATCCGGCATTGCCATGAGCTGTGGTGTAGGTCGCAGATGCAGCTCGGATCCCACATTGCTGTGGCTGTGGCATAGGCTGGCAGCTGCAGCTCCGATTTGACCCCTAGCCTGGGAACTTACATGTGCCACAGGTGTGACCCTAAAAAGCAAAACAAACAAACAACAAAGAAAACAAGCTATTTCTTTTCAAATAATTTCTAAACATAATAGCTAACAGTTCTATTTTTCATTGACGGTAGCCTTTCACTCGTCCCAAATGTTCCTATGCCACCCTCTCCCTTCAGACACCTTTATCCTACTTGTTTTCCCCATCGCCAGGCTATTTTAGGATCAAAGGCAAAGAAGATTCCATTGAGGAGAGGGAGCCTAGCTTTTAAGGCGGGATAAGGAGCAGCCGTTAAAGGGCACACAGTGGAACTCCCTGCCCACCTCTTCCACACAGTGCCCTGTGACCTTGGGCATGTCACTCTATCTTAGTCCCTTGTCTGTAAAATGAAAGGGAAAGGCATCTCTATAGTTGATATATAGCTGTTAGTGATTATAATATAGATTACTGTAATTATGTGCACGATAAAATCAAAATGCATTAGCCTAGTCCTTCTGTGACGTATGCGAAATTATTAAATAAACACAATGAATTTAGTCCTGTGCTAACATAATAGATTCTGTAAAACATTATGTACTAATTTGAGAGATAACTAGCTCTCCCTCAAAAATACTGTTTAATACTGCCTTCATATGAATGTTAATTTCAACATATTTTCATATACACCAAGGTATATGTCTATAACAATAACATCATTTTACTATAAATATTCTAGTCAAAAACACCCTTTTACTATAAAAATTCTAGTCAAAAATGATGGAATTTAATAGAATCACAATTTTTAGTCTACTTCTTACATATAAAGGAATGTATAGGTCTACTGACCCAAAAGGATAGCTATACAATATAAACCCTGCATTCCATGTGCATTTTCAAAATAAAAAAGCTAGAAGGAAACAGATCTTTCAACATTTTATTCATAGTTATGGCTGGGTGGTAGATGTATAGGTAACTCTTTTTTTTTTTTTTTTTTTGCTTTTTAAGGGCACAACCGCAGCACATGTAAGTTCCCAGGCTAAGGGTCAAATCAGAGCTATAGCCACAGGCCTACACCACAGCCACAGGAACTTGGGATCTGAGCCCTGTCTGTGACCTACACCACAGCTCATGGCAATGACAGATCCCCAACGCACTGAGAGAGGCCAGGGATCGAAACTGAGTTCTCATGGATCCTAGTTGGGTTCGTTATTGCTGAGACACAATGGGAACTCCAATGTATAGGTAATTCTAATTTATTTATTTATTTTCACATTTCCTATAATATTTTATAATCTTAAAACATCATTTGAAAAATTAAAGCATGTGTGTTTCAATTAACCACACACACATCTAAGGTCAATCACAAACAGTAAATAGTTGCCACCAGAAACAATTTTTTTTTTTTAGGGCATATGGAAGTTCCCAGGCTAGGGGTCAAATCTGAGCCACATCTGTGACCTACACCAAAGCTTTCGGCAATACCAGATCCTTAACCCACTGAGCGAGGCCAGGGATCGAACCCTCATCCTCATGGATACTAGTCAGATTCTTAACCTGCTGAGCCATGACAGGAACTCCCAGAACACAGTTTTTAATAATAAGGGTCAGTGATTTCTACAGTGGTGCCTTTCTCTTTTGTTTCTCTTTTTGGATATATAACACCTACCTAAGTAGCTCAGGAAGAAAAAAAAATACAACTAAATTTCATAGTCTTGAAACTTGAGTTTTCCTTGAGCAAAGACAGGTTTTAGAGAAAATGAGATCATTTAATGTTACGATATGCCATAACCCGGGAAATATGTCTGATAAAAATATATTTCTTGGAGTTCCCCTCGTGGCTCAGTGGTTAACGAATCTGACTAGGAACCATGAGGTTGCAGGTTCGATCCCTGGCCTTGCTCAGTGGGTTAAGGATCTGGCGTTGCCGTGAGCTGTGGTGTAGGTCGCAGACGCGGCTCGGATCCCGCGTTGCTGTGGCTGTGGCGAAGGCCGGCGGCTACAGCTCCTGTTAGACCCCTAGCCTGGGAACCTCCATATGCTGCGAGTGCGGCTCTACATAAAAGCAAAAAGCCAAAAAAAAAAATATATATATATATTTCTTTCTTTCAATGAGCTATTTTCAAGGGGCTTTCCTCAGGCTATGCTGTTTATTAGTTTCAGTTATACAAAGCTCTTTTTAAATTTTAATTTATATGTTTATCCCCTATATTTCTCTCCTAGCATAGTTCCTTAAAAGGGCAACATCTTAAAAACTACAATAAAATAATTTCTAAATCAGAATGTTTTAAATGTTTGATGGAGAGATGTCAGAATTACAGATTTTAATTATTAGCTGTAGAATATCTTCAGGGGCTTTTAAGCAGCCTTTAAATGTTCTGCATATAAAGAATATGAAAGAACCCAGCTCTACTGTATCCAGATTTTGGATCTGGTAACCCTGCTAATGAGAATGCTCAGGGAATATTAACAGATTCTTGCCCTTTAAAGTCTAATCCCAATCATTCACATTCACATAAAAGAGCATAACTCTGTCTTCTGGTCCTTGTGTTTACTGCAGAACATGCTAAATGAAAGCAGAAGGCTGGCGCCGCCTTTGGTTTACATACCTCTGATGTAGCTGGCATTGAAACCTTTCTTCTGGATGCTAAAGTCACTTGAAAAGGACACATGCATCTCATTCGCACTTGAGTTAAACGATAGGCCTTTGGCAGTTGCTCCACAAAATTTAGTCTGGCTCTCTCCATTATCAAGGGATAATGAGTCATAAATGCAATTGGGAGCTTCTTCAATGTCAAAGTCATTAAACGTTATCTGAATGATATAACCAGTCGGGGCTCGGAGGGTCCACATGCAAGCCTGGCTGTTAGGGTAGTCGTTAGGGTAGCACGGAGAAGTAAAGGTCCCAGAAGGGTTGGAGAGGACAACCCTGCAGCTGGCACATCCCCACACTGCTGGCCAGACAAAAGAGAGACAGAGAGAAGGGCTGGGATCAGAGGCGTGCAATAAATCAAGAATACCACACACTGCAGACATTCAAACAGTAAACAGTTTAAAATACTGAAACATAATCATCAATATTAAAAGGAAAATGAAACCATCTCGAAGAGGAAAAAAAATCCAATAAAGTAACAAAAAGCAAAAGAGAAAAAAAAAATTTTAGAGCAACGATTTCTAACGTGGGGGTGGGGTCATAGTCACTGAGAATCTGACAAAAGTTAGACCGCTATCCAGTAAAATGTACAAGAGCCACTACACTTGGCATACAATTTCAGAGAGTACATGAGGCCTTAGGAGGCAACGCTGGATTTCGCTAAGGTTCACCGACTCAGATTAAGAATCTCTACTCTAGAGACTGAGCTGGGGTAGAGGGGGTTTACATAGAACAATAAATAGTAGAACTCAATATTACAAACCATGGAAGAGAACACTTAGGAAATAAATGTTTAAAGACAATGCAAAAAATGAAGTTAGCTTCTGGCAGACTGCATTTTTTCTAAAATTCAAATAAATAACATCAGTTTACATATGTGAAATATTTATAAATTTGAAAAATACTTTCACTTCTCCCATTTGTCTATTATAGTTGGTAATGATATACCGGTGTGATGATCTCACTTATTCATTCATTCATTCACTCAGTGTTATCTATTGAGAGTATGTTACATGCCAGGCACTATTCTAAACAGTATATACCAATGAGCGTGAAAGGCAAAATCTTCACCTGAATGATTCTTGCCTTCAGTTTTTGACTCAAAGATAAACAAATAATTACATAATAACAGATGATAATAAGAGGCAGGAAGAAAAGTAAGGCAATCAATTATTCGGCAATTATTATTTATCCAGGACCTGGTCACCAGCTGAAACCAGAAACCTGTCTTTCCACTGAGCAATGCTTTTGCAATTAATATTCATGCTGTTCTACATAATTTCTGTAAATGTAGGCAATAGTCTCATTTATCCAATATTCTGGATAAATAAACTGTCATAAAACTGACACACACACTTTCAAACAGTACAGGACTTGCACCATGGTAATGGAAATCACTCTCAATTTATCGTGTTCTTCCCTCTTTTACTGGATTGAGTAGAATGAATATGCAATGACTTTTGTTGAAAATGGCAGTAATTGCAAGCATTACTTATTCTTCTATGACACAGAGAAACAGTTCAGAACTTGTTAGATATGTTATGCTGCCCGAGTTAGGTTTTTCATTTTTCCTTTCCCTGTAGCCACCTTGTATAGTACAGGGGTTTGCCTTGCCAACTCTGCTCTCCAACCATTCTAACTTGCCCTCCCTCTGGCTCTTCCTCCCGAAGTCTCCAATATCTTGCACAGGCCTGAGGATAGACAGGGAAAATAATTTATGCTCATCAGATATTGATGAAATGCCTTCTCTTAACCGTCCCTGGAGCACCACACTCTTCTCCTTGAAGCACGATTCAGAGCACTGGATACTTCCCTATATGAGACATCTGCTAATTATCTGGTTCCCCCACTCTTCTCTGGGCTCAGTGAGCAGAGGATGTGGACTGCCATAACACCACATTACTCCTCAGGACCTCACAGCACCCCTGGCACATGGGAGAACTTCGATAAGATTTTTGAAGTTTATGAATAAGCAAATGAGTAGCTTCAATGAACGAAAACATACTTAGGGGGTTCCCACTGTGGCTTAGCAGATTAAGAATCTGACTAGTATCCATGAGGATACAGATTCAATCCCTGACCTTGCTCAGTGGATTAAAGGATCGGGCATTGCCAAGAGCTGCACTATAGGTCACGACGCAAGCTCTGATCTGACATTGCTGTGGCACCGGCATAAGCCAGCTGTTGCAGCTCCCATTAGACCCTTAGCCTGGGAATTTCCATATGTGGTGGGTGCCGCCCTAAAAAGACAAGAAAACAAACAACAACAACGAAAGAAAACACAGTTAAAGAACGACTAAATAGAGTCTATGAAATTAAGTCAAACAAGGTATAAGTCCAAAAAATGATAACAGTGCATGAGGTCTGGGCCATCTCCCTGGATGGGGTTTAGGGACTCTTTCTTCCAATGATTTCAGTCACAGCAGGAGATGGAAATGACTGCGCATCTCTGCCATGTTGAGCTTTCTGTACCCTGGGCTCAGGAGAGAGAAGTGACCCTATTAGATTAACAATAATGTAACCAATAAAAGGCACTGAAGATTATAAAAGAAAAAACGAAAGGAAATAAGATACAGTCTCTGTGTCGTCCTAAGATGATGCAGGCAGCATCATTTTTCCAAAACACACCATCGTCTATATCCAAGACCCAAGTAATGTTCATAATTTCCTTTATCATGATATATAATTTTGGCCAAACTCTTCCCTTGAGCTAAAGAAAGGTACAAAAACAATTCCTTCTGACTGACCTCCCCAATTATGTAATGAACAAGTTAATTTCTCGTACCTTGGCTTTGCCACTTTACACCAGTGGTAATAAAATCACCCACCAACTATGGTTCTTGCAAGGACTAGATGGATTAGTACTGGGAGGTCTTGGAAGCTGTACTGGCTACACGGTTAGCACTATTTAAGTGCTGGCCATTACTAATCATTACTATAACGAAATCTGTGCATCAATAATTTGAGAGAAAAAACAGCCTTCCACCTTAAAGAAAATCTCTTTTTCCCTTAGGCACTCGTGATAGAAAAGAGAAGACATCCATAACAATCATTTACAAAGCACTTAAAGCGTTCTTCTATATGATTCTCACCTACAGTAAGGAAACAGCATTTAGAGATAATGCTACCAAACAGCGATTACCTTAATTGGATGAAATGTCGATTAAACTAGACACCTGTATCACTCTTTTCATTACATTTATAAATCGATTTACGGTAAAGGGTTTTCACCTATATTATCTCACTTGGCATCGTAACAACCCTGGGAATTAGTACTGCCTCCATCTTCAGATAAAACAGCAAGGCTATCAGAGATCATATAACTTGCCCAAAGTAACATATCTAATTGATAGCAGGACCAAGGTTCAAACCAGCTCTTTTGAATATAAGTCTAGGGTTTTTCTAGAGGAGAAAAAGTTGCCAAGATTAAAGAAAAGTCAGCAAAGTGGTGAGCTCAAGTCCTCTTTTAATGGCCAATTTCTTAAACATAGTACAATCACCCCCCCAAATTAATATATTTTGAGAAACTAGTTTTGAAACATTTTAGTGAAAATAAAATGTAGTGTTTTGGATTTGCCCATTGGGAGCAATTGAATGTCATTGCTAATTGATTTCTACACTGTAAGCCGGTACACTGAGAAATTAATTTGCTATCTCTTAAAGGCGGGGCTACTTAAAAAGATGGCAACTGAAATAGCCACTGAATAAGGCCTTGGTAAAACCAGAGTTAACATACCTGCTTAAAGCTACCCAACTCAAAACATCTGGCTCCAGGTGTTCTCAAAGACACATAACATAGTCACACCCATAACTTATAAAAGCAAAATTTTCAGGTAATCTAAACAAATTCTACCCTTGGTTCTTGCCCATGCTTGCCATGTTTAGCAATAATTTACTCGTGCATATTTTCACAAAACTTTATTTTTCAAAGAAACTCAAATCTAAAATAGAAAACATCTCAGCCATGTGAAAGGCTACCTCAATTTATTTAAAAAAAATTATACATAGATTTAATAACTATTATCTCATGCAGTTGTTTTAATCTGAGACTTGAATTCTTACTCCACCCTTGCTATGAGTTCTTCTCTATAAATCAAACACTATGTTCTTTAAAATCTGAGACAGGAGTATCAGATCCCAAGAGATAATTCACAACAAGTCAATTTTAGCTGCTTTCAACGCAGATCTGTAGATGAAATAACTCTTTTTCCTATACTGTGTTAAGTGGCGAACAAATTGAATGCACCTAAATTAAGACTTGTCTTTTTAATGTGAATATGTGTAAAACTGCCACTAAAGAATTTGTTGGAAAATGTGGCCGATGAAAAAAAATATCTCCAGAAAATTCACTTAAGTTGTCAGTTTAGTTTTCATCTATTCAAAATCTCTGTTTGAATTATCTACGTGAATCTGTTAAATTCTAATGAATGAGCTTCTTAAAAGGGTTTGAAATATTTACTAGGAGTTCTCATTGTGGCTCAGTAGTAACAAATCCGACTAGTATCCATGAGGATGCAGGTGCGATCCCTGGCTTCGCTCAGTGGGTTAGAGATCTGGCGTTGCCACAAGCTGCAGTGTAGGTTGCAGATGCAGCTTGGATCTGGCATTGCTGTTGCTGTAGCTGTGGTGTAGGCTGGCAGCTACAGTTCCAATCTGACCCTGGCCTGCGAACTTCCATAGGCTGTGAGTACAGCCCTAAGAAGATAAAAATAAAATATTTAGTAGCCTCGGTGGTTTCTGAAGATTAAGCCTAAGGGCCAGCAACTGAGAGCTCTAGGATCGGCTTGATGCCTAAATCATTACAAAGCCTGGACTGTCACATCATTTCTCCACATCAAGTGAAACGCTGCCAGATATAACTTCACTGAAATGTAAAATATAAATAATACTTTAGATGCTGGCATGTGTTAAATGACTGATAATATACAGAACTGAACGACTTCATCAAAGTAAGTCAATTTAAGTGATTTCAGGCCTCTATGCATATTTTTTCAGGATGGCAAGGAATCTGAAGGCAATCTGGCTGTGACATCTGCGTTTCTGTTAATGTGACAGACTTGGAAAGCGTCCCCACACTCCCTCACCACTCTTCTTCAAGTTCTGCACTCAAAGATAGCATTTCCATTCAGGGCAAAGTCACTCTTACACCAAGGTTACAGTGGTCATTCCATTCTCCTGTTAGAACTTTCAGCAGCCAAGCAATGATATCAGTTTGCTCCCAACTCCTCCTAAAACACTGGTTTCCCCAAAGTTAACTAGAAAATTGTTTCTTTTCCCTCTGTGATGTTTCAACCTCAAAATGTCCTTTGGAAGCACCAAGAATATGAAGCTTCCTCAGTGACTTACACACGAGTTCAAAAGGGTCCCACTCTACTTGAATCAGTTCAGTTTGATCTTGCAAGAAAACTAACAAGAAGTTTAACTGAAGGTTCCTTGATGAGGTACCACTAAGGCTTGACAATTTTTTGAACCTCCCAAGAGATTCATATGCACCAAACTCATTTCTGTCTTCTGTAATACTGTTAATGTTTAAACTTTGAATCTTCTTTTTCCATAATCACCTTGGCATGAGAACACTGTGTATTTAACTGGAAAAGGTAATATTTTCAGAAGATCCAAACAAATGAATTGATGTAAATCCTTCTAGAGTCAGCTTATTATGTGGATATATCCCTTGCAAAAGGATTAAACAACAAGCACAAAGGTGCATGCATTTGCACACATACCCACCCACATTTTCATGGGAAACTCTTCTCTCTTAAGCAATGGTTGAGTGTTTCTCCAGCTGCTAAAGAAACAATCAAAAGATGGTGCATAATTCGAAACAATCTGAAGCTGGCTGATTTATCACTTGATTTACCTTCTGGTTAACACATTCAACTTTCTTATCCCCTTTCTTCCTGCACTGCAGGCCTCAAACGATGTATTAATCTAGCCATGGACCTTCTTGCTCTCTAATGCACAGACTTCTGAACACCATCGAAAAGAATTCACAAAAGCTTGAAGATTATTTATACTAATAAGAGGCTTCCAACTTGATCTCGCTCACCCTCTGCAGCATTTGATGCCTCTGAACACTCCCTGATTCCAAGTCTATCCACCCATTTCCTACCATCTCCTCATTCTCCTCCTGCCATTCCCTGTGCCCTCTCTGAGCACATTTCTGCTCTCCTAACCCTTATAAGCCTTGCTATTCAAAGTATGGGCCTCAGACCAGCAACAGCAGCAGCAGCAGCAGCAGCTAGGAGTTTGTCAGACAAGGGGAATCACCCAGACCTGCTAAACAAAAACTGTATTTTAACAAGATTTTCTGATGACTCACAAGCAAATTAAAATCTGAAAAATGCAGCTTTAAGCAATAATACCCTACAGAAGCTATTTGCAACCTCCACCCATGCACCTGCTCCCAAGAGGATCTGCCCCTCCCCGCAAATCTACAGTCATATTGCAAGGGACCCCAGGGCGAAGACCCCAGACTTAGAGGGAAGCAAACCATGCGCCTGAAGACTCAGTCAGATTCTCTCTCTTGAGAATTTGAAGTTAAAGACCCAGATAATTTACTCAGAAAACGATGAACAAGAGAATAACAAAATTATATAAACTCAAAGGTAGCAGCTTCCTCGGACACTTGCAAACAAAGACCAATAGGCAGAGAAAAGATAAAGAGAGCAAATGCAGAAAACAGAGCGAGGAGGGAACACCAGACCTCTGAAAAGCACAGAGACTTTAATTCTAGACACTCCATATCCAGTAGTCAATGCAAGAGCTGTTCTTTGTGGTTTGTCCTTAGATTCGATGACAAGAGCTCTTATACCTACCGTGCCACTTCTCCTCTTGATCCAGCATTTAGTGGGTTTCAAATCCTTACAACCAAGGCTGCCCCAGGACAGTCCTCTTGGGAGCTCTCCTCTGGCTTCAGTTTTTCTCCACCCCCCCACCCCCTACGCTCATTCTGTCTGGGTGATCTCATCCATACATAGGCCCCCGTTATGTCCAAATGCTGATGACAGATATGTTCTACTGACCACCACTCCCACATTCGTGAATGTCCAGTCAACATCTCCACTTGGATATCCCACAGACTTCCTCAACCCAAAGACCATTCCTCAAACCTCTTATTCATGTTTAAGTGTTAGTTGTGTGAAAATCATCCAGGCTAGGACTCTGAATGTCCCTCTTCCTTCCTTCTTCCGCACCCCTTCAAATAATTTGTCCCTAGGATTACGACATAATTTCATTCGTGCTTCTTTCATTTATCCCTTTCTCTCATTCCCATGGCCACTTATCTTTGGATTATTACCTTTCCTTTCTTGGAAAAAAGCTCAATAACTTGTCTTTTTGTCAACAGTCTTGTCACCTTCAACTCATCCTCCACATCACTACAGGAAAAATCTATAAAAATGCAAGTATAAAAATGTTTTCTCGGAGTTCCTGTCGTGGCTCAGTGGATAACGAATCCGACTAGGAACCATGAGGTTACAGGTTCGATCCCTGGCCTTGCTCAGTGGGTTAAGGATCTGGCATTACCGTGAGCTGTGGTGTAGATTGCAGACGCGGATCGGATCCTGCATTGCTGTGGCTGTGGCGAAGGCCGGCAGCTACAGCTCCAATTAGACCCCCTAACCTGGGAACCTCCATATGCCACAAGTGCGGGCCTAGAAAAGGGAAAAAGACAAAAAAGAAATGTTTTCTCTAACTCGAGGTCTTCTCTGGGATCCAACAAGACAATGTCTTTGAATGACACATACAGGACTCCATGTTTGCCCTGTTCACACTTTCTAACTCATCTCTCAGCATCCCCTGGCCACATGCATTCACTCAATTAATATTTATTAAGCATCTACATTCTTGGCACTGTGTTGGATGCTGGGAATACAGTTGTGGGCAAGATATAACCCTGACTATGGACTGTGTAGATTATTGCAAATACAGATAATTAAGTAGATAGTGACAAGAAAATGTGAAGATTGCTCTTATGGAGCCAGCAGATGACAGCAATAACCTAAGGTTTTAGCTTTCATGGGAAAAGGCCATTTCTGACAGATGAGAAAGAGAGACCTGAATATGCAGCAGAGAAGTGGGCCAAGCAAAGAGGGGAAGCAGCGAAGAAAAAAAAGAGGGTTCTGGGCAGTAGAATTAGCAGGTTGCAAAGGCTTGCAGGTGAGACAGAGCATGGATTGTTCCAGTGACTTAAGAGTTTAGTTTAGCTGAAGCAGATTGTGCAAAGTGAGGAGAAACATGAGATAAAGATGACAAGGTAGACAGAGATTAGATTCTGCAGAGATTAGATTCTGCAGAGATTAGATTCTGCAGAATTCTGCATGCCATGCTAAAGAAAATTTAAAAATATAATAAGAGCAGTAGGGAAAATAAAAAGGTTCTAATTATGGGAAAGTAATATAATCAGATTTGTATTTAGCACAGATATTTTTTAAAACCTCCTCTCATACACATAAACAACACAAAACTGCTAGTGAACAAAGACAGTTGTAAGATTCACTGCAGTCTAACCCAAAGGACTTGACAGATGACAAGAATAGAGACAAAAGACAGCAAGCTACCCTGGCAGCCTGTTTGTAGAAAGACAATAGCAGTCACAGTGGTGGGGGGAGATTAATTCTACAAAGATTCAGTGAAGCGAAGCCTAACTGTTGATGGATAAGATATAAAGGCAGCAAAGTGACCAGTCTCCAAGATCTGTCTTATTTTGATGTTTTATTACTCCTAAGAAAAACTCCCCAAACTGAGGGAACTATAAAAATAAATAAATAAATAAATAAATAAATAAATAAATAAATACACTCACCTAATGGTCATCTCACTTGGGAATGTCAGAGAAAACTTTTCCATATGGATTATCTAGGCAGCGTTCAGGGTAAAACTGGTTTATGTTAGCAGTACCCAGAAAAATATTGCTAACTAAGTGGAGAATGTCTTAGCCTAATAAAAGCTAATTATAGTTCTAATACCCATGAAGGCAATGATGTCATTATTGGCTAAACAGTGCATGACTAATTTCTTGAGCACATGAATGCAGCTAATGAGCTAGCCACGTAAAGTACTAGGACTATACTTGGCTCATAGTGAGACTCTTCAAATAATCTTCATTTTTTAACATCACGATTGTGGTTGCTATCTAACAGCAAAGCGTATTAGTCATATTTCAGTTTGTTCATTCACTTCAATTTTCTAGGTCCCTATTTCCATTCATTTTGGTTTTCTTTTAGATATCTTTACACATGGTTACCACAGGGTGGTCAGAGGAAAGGTAGGAGTAAAAGGTTATTGCTTCCAATTTATTACATGTTATGTGGGTGCAGGTGAAGAACTGGAACTTAAATAGCTAGAACAAGTTGTGGTCTTACAAACTTGCCTTCCCAATAAGTTGGGAAAATATACTGGGAAGAAGATGATAGTAGCTGGGTAAGTGTGCATCTTAGCTCAAATTTTCCAAACGAGCCTTTAATCTGAGAACATAAAAAAAAAAAAAACCCTCAGGTTTGTACACATAAATGGAAGCAGTTTAAATAGTGAAGGTTTGGAGCAAAGCAAATTATAGATGCAACTGGCATAAATTTGCCCCTTTATGGAATATAAACATCTTAGTAATAAGAAAGATCTGATGTAAAAATTACACAATAGAGATTTTTAAAGATAAACAAAAATGTTTTTTCAGTAAAACTTTCCATTTTATACATAAATAGGTTGTTTAAATACGCTGTCTAACTGCCTTAAGTTAATCCATCACTAGGACTAATTACTTTTCAAAATATTTATGTAATGTTAACTCTGCACATAGTATAATATATTAGAGGAGTGTGTGAGAGAGGCAGAGAGAAAAATAGATTATCTCAAGTTTTTTTCAGCTCAACTTTAAAAAGACTTCTTCTAGTTCAACTCCTTTCTAGCCAAATCACAAGATCTAGCTGATAAAAAAATTTATTATCTGTGGAAATAAAAAATCACTGTGGCAGAACAATATGCTTATGAAGCTGAACTAGAAGCTTTCTCAAGATCCTTCCCAAATCTGGAGTTCCCATTGTGGCTCAATCAGTTAAGGACCCAATGCTGTCTCCATGAGGATGTAGGTTCGATCCCTGACCTTGCTCAAGGGTTATGTACATGGCATCGCCAGAAGCTGCAGTGTAAGCCAAAGATGCAGTTTGGATCCCGTATTGCCGTGGCTATGATGTAGGCTGACGCTACAGCTCTGATTTGACCCCTGGCCTAGGAACTTCCACGTGCTGCAGATGCGACTGTTAAAAAAAAAAAAAAAATCCTTCCCAGATCTAAATTACACATTTCAAGGTATTTTCTTTAAAGTGTGATTACAAGCCACATAAACCCATATAAAGCCACAAACCCATCTTTGGAGATGCAGAGAATTAAAAATAACTACTGTAATAACAACTGATATTTAGTGAGTGATTACTTTGTGCCAGGTAAGAAGAGACCTAATTGCCTTCCTCTTGAAATAATCTACAGTTATGCAACTATTTGGCACATATTACAAGTGAATCACAGTGCGTTGTGCTCTTGGTGAGTGACTAGTCATCGAGGCCTTGGTTTTCACATCTGAAAGATGTGTCTCTTCTGGTTCTTAAACCCTAGTATGAGTGACAGATTTAGGTCCTCACTCACATCAGAGTTTCCACTGCTCCGTCTACTAGGAAGAACCATCCAAGAAAGTTATGAAGACATCTCACACTTCCCCAGGGAAAGTACTGTGCTGACATACAGCTCAAGAGATTATGAGGCAAGAGAGTCTTTGTGAGTATTCATGAGACTCAGCTTGTTTGTGTTATTTGTCCTTAACTTGTGTTATTTGGAGCCTTAAATCAGCCAGTGCAGGTTGAATGCAAGTAGAGCTAATGGCTGGCAAACATCCTGGCTTCTGGGACATATTCCGACTGCTCAAGAAATTTCCACATCTTGCTAACAGTACTTATTGTGCTATTTTGAATATTGATGGCTTAGAATGACAGAGCAAGCTGTGACAAATTGTGAAGATTTAGAATGTGGTTACATCAGGAAAAAAAAATCATCACCTCCTTTCTATGTAATACAGCTGCTTTCGTATGTACTTGATGCCTACCAGCTTACTCTACAAAAGAAAAAAAAAATCACCTCTTACTTATATAAAGTTAATACACCTACTGAACAACATGGTTATATCTTGGTTTGCCACACGACTGCCAACATGTTTATCGAAATTCACAATGCACTGGGTCAGGGACAAGGTGATGTAGGTGCTAACTTCATACAGCCTCTGGCAGGTTATGTGCATCCAGGAAACTCAGTCAACTTCTCCACATTTAAAATGCTTCACCTCTGCCCCCAGGGAGCCTCCACATCAATCGCCAAGTCTGCAGCAAAAGCACCCTTGAAGAAGTTCACAAAGTTCACCACGCTGTATAATTATAAGTTTCCAGGATGGTATAAAAATCTACTTGCTTGCTGTCTTCTTTCAGCCAGCTTTATTTTTAAACTTCAGAAAAATGGAAGAGTGACTTGTTATAGATGAGTGTATAAGGTCACACTTGCAGGCAAGCCAGAGAGGAGGCCAAAACCACCAAAAGTGGGTGGGCTGGGTGGTCTACTGAGCAAACAAGGCAGTGTATTTCCAGATGGAGGTGCAGGCCCAAGAACAGAAGTTTGTCAGTGCCTGAGAGGGCTAACCCAGGGCAAACCTCATTATTGCTGGAGAGTGGACGAGAACTCAGGCTGCACACAGCTGCTTCACTCACTATCAGGGGAGCTGGACCACCACTCGGAATTTCTGTAAAACTGCTTCTATGCTCTCAATCGCCATTTAGCTTTGCGGTGTTGTTTGGGGGAAAGAGAAATATTATTTTAACATACAGATTCCTTTTGCAATCCATTTAGAACATCATGTAGGGAGGTTTTGTAGAGTGTTCTCGAAGGAAGTTAATGTGCATAAGAGATATGAAACTATTCCTGTTCAGTACAAGGTATAAGACATAATTCAGTCAGCCTCACTCTTTGTCAAAATAACACTGACGAACAGGCAGTCTGAGCCCTGGTGATCACTGAAATTACATTAAGGAAAAACTGAAAGGGAAATTTCAAACAATGACAATTTGGGATTCCAAGAAATACAAAGTTTTCTATACACATATATCATTTTCCCAGGGAAGGGCAGATGATAGGAAGGCTATGTGCCATTCTGGCACCAAATCTCAATCCAAAAAAACATGAGAAACTTCAGGTTTTTTGATTCTTTGATAATGAGTTAAATTAAACAGAAGACATTTGGATAACAGATCTTTCCTGAAAAGTATTTGTTAAGATCATCTGAGTAAAATACTCAAGGAAATCAAATGACTTTCTTCTTCAATAAAATTGGCTAACTTTCCATTGATGGGATGAGCAAGACATCAGGCATTTTGCTGAAGGACCACCCAGCCAATGTGCTACTGAGCAGAAGGACTGCCAGCCTCACTATGCAAAACAGGCCAGAAAAAATGAAGTTAACTGAAAGTTTAATAGTTATTATATGCTTATAAAGCGATGTTAGTTTTGTATACATGTGATTTTGCCTGAAAGGAACACTTTTTCTATTATCAAAAATATTTTTCTTTTTTTTTTTTATCAAATTGTAAGTCATGATTCAAAACTGAACAATGCAGATGACATTCCTTGGTCACCACTGTCTCAAAATGAACACAGTCTGTAAGAAATATATGAATCATGCTGAACTTAAAATGTAGGCCAAAGCTCTTGTCTAAAACATTAAAGGGAAGTGTTCTAAGTGACTGAAAAACTTAATGTATAGCTGACAAATGCAAGATCATATCTGGTCATTAACAACTTAAACACAGCAAAGTCCATTTTCACAGACATACCTGGTCATTAACAACTTAAACAAAGCAAAGTCCATTTTCACAGAAGTCCATTTTCACAACTTAAACACAGCAAAGTCCATTTTCACAGAGAAGTGCCAACCTTTAAAGGATGGCCTAGCTTGCCATTTCTATTTACTGTATTTAAACATTTGCTCACAGGAGAGCTGAAAATTAAACACCTATAGTTCACAGAAAGTCTTCTGGACACAAATATAAGTTTCCATTTGAACTGGCTTTGGGGTTGCTCCTATGCCAACATCTATACGGCTGTTCTCAGCACATGAACCCCTCATACGCTTGACTAGAAATAGCACACTGCCTGGCTGGAACTTTTTGCATAGCATTTCAGTGAAAGACACCACTGTCCTCTAAAGCACATTATTCAACAATTAGATTTGGACTGCTGAAGCAAAAGACAAAGGCACCACTATATCCTATTTAGTTCTATCAACTTGCTTCATGATGTCATTTTTAGGTACAGCCTTTCAAATCACAGTTTGATTTTTTTTAATAGGGCTTCTAGTGATGTAGAAATGTGTAAAAAGATGTACATCTACCTCCTAGCATACAGTCTTTTCAGAAGTATAAAAAAATAAGGACTTTAGTTAACAAAAGTTCATGTTAGAGTAACTTTTCTGTCAAAACCATTAGTAAAGGTAAATTTTAATGTTAACAACATTTTAATGAAAAAAGTACATCCAGTTACATCCCTCAACATCCAAGTAAGGTAAAGGTCCTGACCCTTTTGCTATCTTCATTACACTGGAAAAAAGAAATAAAAAAGAAAAGGTAATGAAGATAAAGTGACTGCTCAGTTGATTTGATCCAGGATTTTAGGGGCAGGCTAGAGGAACATTCTGTACTAAGAATGTTTAATGTAAGTTGTGATAAAATCATCTCAAGATGAACGGCATCTTATTAGCTATAACGGGAACATCATTATGGCAGATTAAACTATCATATTTTCCTCTGAACCTCTTTGGTAACTGGTGCTAAGGAGTACAGAGGAGTAAAATAAAACAAAGTTTGGACATAACTTGGGTGGGAGCCCTTTGCTGTCTGCTTCCTCTTTGATTCTTTGGGTTATACCCAATAAAAATGGAAGTAGAGAGAAAAAAAAATTGGGTATCGCTAAGATGACCCACTTATCTTGAGTTCACACTGTGACATTGTTTAATGCTAGTACACCAAGTTACAGATTTCCTTCATCCCACATAAAGAAAGGCTTGCGTTTCTTGTTTGTTTGGGTTTGTTTGGTTTGCTTGAGGGGGGAGTCTAAAAATCTTGTGGTACATGCTCTGAAATTCAAGACTATTTTTCTTGGCACTCTTTGTCTAATTTTATTTGCTTGCTTTCTTTGTAAGATTTTTTTTGATTGATTAAATAGCACAAATTCATAAGCTAAGTCAGGCTAAAAAAAAAAAAAAGTAGAAAATAAAAAAGGATAAAAGCCTACATGCACACACATGATGTGTGTGTGTTCTGGACACATAAACTATGTAAATGCAGACAATCTGCATGAGATCAGGCTGCATAGCTACTTCATTCCCTGCTAAATCTCCAGGGCCTGGTGTTAGACGGAGCAAAGTTTTAGCACTCAAATACCCAGAAATCGAGAAAAGAACATACACAACACACACACACACACACACACACACACACACAAACGTACGTGCTTCAAAATATATACATAGGAGTTCCTGTTGTGACACAGTGGTTAACGAACCTGACTAGGAACCGTGAGGTTGCAGGTTCGATCCCTGGCGTTGCTCAGTGGGTTAACCATCCGGCATTGCTGTGAGCTGTGGTGTAGGCCGAAGATGCAGCTCGGATCTGGTGTTGCTGTGGCTGTGGGGTAGGCCGGCAGTTGTAGCTCTTATTCGACCCCTAGCCTGGGAACCTCCATATGCCGCAGATGCAGCCCTAAAAAAAGAAAAAATATATATATATACACATTAACATATACACTTTTACGTATATTTTAAGTAGTATTAAAGAAGAAAACAACTTAAGGAAAAACAGGAAGCCATAGCAGAGGGGCCGTAAATTTTCTGAAGTGAAAGGGTCATTGAACTTAAGGCCAGTTGTTGACTTTATTCATGTTTTCATCTTAAACCACCCAGATAATGCTACTATCAATAACATCCAGTAGGGTATTACCGCTTGTAGAAATCTACTCCAGGCCCCTCATTTTACAGATGTGGAAGCTAAGGCCTAGAGATACCAATTAACTTGCTTGAGAGAACACTGTTAATTGAAATTAAAATGAGAATTGTTTCTGTTTACCAACTATGGCAAATGCAAATATTCTCTAATGTGTTTGTGCTTGCACTATATTTAAACACAGAAAATAAATTTTAGCATGCCTAAGTGTCTCAAGTTATATACAATTATCTTTCCATATGTAAATTAAATTCTTATAACAGCCTTGCAAAGTATAGTAAATCACTATTTTATTGATCAGAAAATCACTATTTTATTGATCAGAAATCTTAGAAACTGAGGTTTCTGTATATCTTCGTAATGCATTACTTTTTTTTTTTTTAATATGGCTGCACCAGCAGCATATGGAAGTTCCTGAGCCAGGGACTGAATGCAAGCCATAGCTGCAAACTCTGCCACAGCTGTGGCAGCACCAGATCCTTTAACTCACTGTGCTGGGCAGGGAATTGAACCTGTACTTCCACAGGGACCCAAACAGCTACACTCAGATTTTTAACCCACTGCACCATAGCAGGAACTCCTTATTGTACTACTTTGCTTGCATAATCTGAACTGTACATTTCTGAAAGTCAGGGATCACATCTAACCTGGTTTAGTCAACATCACATGCTAAATCCATTTCTAGGGAGTTCCCGTTGTGGCGCAGCGGAAACGAAACCAACTAGTGTCCATGAGGATGCACGTTCGATCCCTGGCCTCGCTCAGTGGGTTAAGGATCCGGTGTTGCTGTGAGCTCTGGTGTAGGTCGCAGACGCGACTCGGATCTGGCATTGCTGTGGCAATGGCACAGGCCGGCAGCTGCAGCTCTGATTCGACCCCCTAGCCTGAGAACTTCCATAAGCTGTATGTGCGGCCCTCAACAGGAAAAAAAAATTTTTTTAAATAAATCCATTTCTAGTGGTGGCTGTATGTGTGGCCACGGTATCAACAATGACAATTAACATAATCTTGAAGTTTTCTCTAGACTCAAAGGATGTTAAAGAATCTCAGAGTTTAGATAATCCACTCTACATCTTTCTCACTGTAAGAAAAAGCCACATGAAAAGAAAAAGAGCTCTGGAGTTAGGGAGACTTGCCAATTGTATGTGATCTTGGACAAGTAACTCCACCTCTTTAAACCTCTGTCTCTTCTTAGGAAAAGGAAGACAGCACCTCCTTTTAGTGGTTGCTGCCACTATGACTTAATGACACCCTATATGAAGTGCTATACGAAGTGGCTGACATCATGTAGTCATTCAATTACTGGTGATGTTAACAGATGCTGCTGAATCCTGGCCAGACACCACTTCAGGACTGTACTCCTTTTCTCAGGTGCCAAGACTGTTAACCACCGGCAGCACACAGGTGAGCCTCCCCCACAAGACGGCCATCATCTGAAGAGACACCTCACCCAAAGTCACGCTCACCTCCCAGAGCAGCCCCTATCCAGTGACCGACCACAGCAGGAGTACAAGGGCCAACCCCTCCCCCCCCCCCCCCCCCCCCCCCCCCCCCCCCCCCCCCCCCCCCCCCCCCCCCCCCCCCCCCCCCCCTGACACATCCTGGCATCCTGGCCCCAGGGCTGCCTGAAGTACCTGCCAGGGCTGTTTTTGTGACACCTCTCTCTGCCCTGGAAGAAAACGACTCCCTCCACACCTCCTACATCTCATCTCCACCTCAGCATCCAAGTCAAAGGAGGAACTTAACCTGCAACATCTGGTCACTTCACTGTCTTACGACCGAATGAAACAGGAGGATTGAAGATGCTCAGTGAAGAAATCGCCGTGGAAATTGCAGTGACACAGTAGAAAAAACACTGAGGTGAGAATGAAAAGATGTTACGTATGGTTCTAGTCATTACCTATGAATGTTGGTCACTTAGTATCTCAGCTTTAATGGTTTAAAATGTGAGGGCATTATAACTTTGACATGAACATTTAGGCATCCTCATTTTAGTTCCCTCTTTAGGACCTGGTATTTCTACCAGGCCTGAATAAAATTACCTGTATAAAAAAAATCAATAGTTATGTTTTCATCAAATGTCAATCAATTCACAGACCCAAGAGGACTAGTTTAAAAGATTGTCTTAACAGATTTGGAATGCAGAACTTCCCAGATTAATTTAACCAAGTGACAGTTCTTTAAATAATTCATTGTGGAATATTAAAGTATATTATTGATCAATGAAATGTCCCATATTACCATTAAGATTTCAAATAATTTTTAGGAAACTAGTTCTCTTTCTACGAAGTCTAAATATCTCAGAAGGAAACTTTATGTTCAAATACTGCTTTGCTCATAATCTAGAAAATTTTTTGAAGTAAAGACAGGAAGTTATTTAGTCACTGAGTGCATTTTCTATTCATGCTGAAGTGGCAGATGTTTTCGGATGATGTTAGGAATGAACAGAGGAGAAAATCAGAAAATGATATTTTCCATTATCCTATTTTTACCAATCCAAAGATACACATCATTCCTGTTGGAAACATGACCTATCTCACGCCTGTATCTAAATTTGCCTCTTCCTTCTGATCGTTTAACATTATGATGCAAAGTCCAATTATAAGACAGCTCAGTTGATCAAAGACCGGTTTTCATATTCCCTTTGATGTATCCTCTAGAGGGCTTAACAAACATGATTTTAAAAATATACTGTACTAGAACAGAAACCTATCACTCATGTTTGTTTTTTATTGAATTTCTGGTAAGCAAGTGGTGTAAGGATTCTCAAAACCTTAATTCTACCACTCCATTACCACGTAGCTAATGGGTTCAGAAAAATCCAACCACAAAAACATAATCACAGTAGTTCTCTGTAATGAGGTACCTGAAACCTCATTTGATTACGACACTTAAAATGTTCCCTGTGAAGGTCAAATTCAAAACATCTTTATGAAAAATAAACCTTTATGTTTAGATTTTAAATCTGTTGGCCAGAAAAAACATGGTAGCTTGGTCCAGAATATAAAAAACTGACATAGGAATCCAGGAGAATATTTAGCTACCTTCTCAAATAAAAACTCTTGTCAGTACTTGGAAGCTATGGTGAAGAGTTCCCCAAGAATTTAGAAATCAGATTGTTCTTTAATTCATTAAAATTTTAACACTTTTGCATGGATACCAACAGATAGCGCCATCTTAGAAAAAGAGAATCTTTCTGAGAAGAGTAAGACTTGACTGTCATCAGAATGAATGTGGAGAAATACAGTAAGAGTGGAAAAAAAGAAAATCTAAGGTGCCCATCTATGTACTGTACAGGGCCAGCAAGAAAATCCTTGTGCTGCTAAGATTGATCCTCTCATGAAATGGATACTCAAGGCTCATTTGGATTGAGAGGGTTAAAAGTTGGACTCATCACAATCTTTAAACTCATACTCAGACCACTATGTGGTTTCTCACATTAAGGGATGTACCATCTACTTTTCTGGCTCCTCTGTTAGATATTATATATCAATAAATTGGCTCATTAAAATCTGGTTTCTCAAGTAAAGAGATATCCCCATGACAACAATGTCAGCAGGGTTAATATTAAAAATATTTAACAACCCATAACAATTAGGATTTGGACCCCAAACAAGTAGAGGAGATGCTAGCCAAGAAGGCGGTCATTAAAAACAGCTGAATATCATCAGCTCCGACTCAGATTCTAGTACTTCCTTTTACTTGTAAATAAACTCTCAGTTACTGGTTTTAATATTTTTCTTCTCTCTTACACTGTAAGGTCCATGAGCACAGGGACTTATTAATTCCTCGCCCTGGTCCTGAAAATGAATAAATGAATGAATGAACAAACAGACAAGTACTGACTTGAATGAATCTACCGTTAAGAGATGGATCCACTTTCACAGTAGGTTCAAAATCAAACTTCTGAGCCTGCAAGACTGAGGGTTAGACCAACTCACGAAGGCAAGGTGTAGCCTTTAGCGAAGTCACCTGGGAAACAGTTTTAGCGGCCTTCCAGCAAGCACCCCACTGTCTTGATCCAGCCCTCCAGATACCCTAGGGATTTTTCCTCACAGAACCTACAATGAGATTACCAACCTAAGAAAACGACTTTACATTCTTTGTCTTCTCAACACAACGTCTAAGATAAAACAACCACCAAATTTAACGGATTAAGACAATAAGTTAATTGTGCCACAAATTAAAGTTTGGCTAGTAGTTACAAGTTTGATTATTGAAACACTTTAATCATGTAATAAACTTCATTTTTACTTGCTATGCTTCAGCCCAGACTAGTAGCCATGCTGCCATTGAGAAAAATGCATTTTTAGTTGATGAAATTACTTGGTCATAAATTTACATTAAACATAAACCATCTTAATTAAAGGGTATACTCAGAACATGCTGGAGGGGTGCTAATATTTATGATATTTCTGTTTCCTTCCTCTTTGTGTGTCAGAAATGCTTGCTAAAAATTCATGAACTTAACTGGCATGTAAACCAGAAAGACTATTTTGAATTCAAGCACAGTTGATCATGAGGTGAAAAGACTTCTAATCAAAAAATCAAGAGGTTTAATACAGTGTTTTATATTTTTAAACCCAACTTCTGTTAGTATTTTCATTATGTGTACCATCTTTATAGATATCAGCCAAGAAGCACAAATAAAACAGCCTTCACTATGACCGACAAGGACAGTAAGGTGTTTTTTCAAGTTACACACATTTTCCCTTAGTCCAGTTCCTAAGTGAAAAATAAAGATTAGAGGCAGTTGCATTTTTATATCAAAAACTCTCAACACATCAACAACTCTGTAAAACCTATTTCTCATTTGCCACTCTGTAGGAAATCCTTCAGTCATGCAAAGCATTTAACTGCAAAATGAATATTTATCAAATCACCCTTTGACTTTTTTAATGTGTCAATACTTTATTTTTCCATCATACTTGGATCTTCAGACTAAGATTACTTTTGTTGTTGTAATTTGAACACAAAATTATTTTTAATTAAAAAACACCTTTCTTCTGATTATAAAAACAGAAGAACACTTGGAAAAATGACTTTTATAATCAACAGTATTTTACAACCCAATTACTGAATGACTCAATTTGATTTTTATTGAGGATGGTTTGACTCTCAATCATCCTAATCTCCCAGTCTACTTTCCTGCCTTGTTCTAGCCTTGGGTACCTGGAATTATTTAAAATGGGAGTAGAATCAGTTCATTTAATAATACCCCCATCATCTAAAGGCATTATCAAATATCCTTATAGCCATCAACCTACTTTATTGCAAAGACAGCTTGATAACTGAAATTCTAGCTTCATACTGAATATCAATCACGTTAGACATGTTACACATTGTGTGTGTACATCCACGATGCATTCCTTCCATTAAATCTTATTGATTACTGATTAAAATAGAATGGATACAGACAGAGGGTTTTTATTTAGAATTTTAAGGCACCCAGCTACTTTAACAAGTTTCTGGAAAAGGCAGTACCTCATAATACATCATATAGTATAAGCTGTCTAAAAAAACCGCATCATTTAACCAGTTAATTGTGAAAGTCACTGGACAGTCTAGCGTCAAAAATGTCCTTCCCATAATGAGAACCCTTTAAATATTCTTCCACACTAGTTTATTTAAAATATATCTATATCAGAGTTCCCATCGTGGCTCAGTGGTTAACAAATCGACTAGGAACCATGAGGTTGCAGGTTCGATCCCTGGCCTTGCTCAGTGGGTTAAGGATCCAGCGTTGCTGTGAGCTGTGGTGTAGGTTGCAGACATGGCTCGGATCCCGCGTTGCTGTGGCTGTGGCGAAGGCCGGCGGCTACAGCTCCTGTTAGACCCCTAGCCTGGGAACCTCCATATGCTGAGAGTGTGGCCCTAGATAAGGCAAAAAAGACCAAAAAAAAAAAATTAAAAAGTAAATAAAATATATCTATATCTATAGCTAATTGCTAAGTTAATTTTACAAAGGGTAAATCATGTCATACTTTTTAAAACTGGATATTTTGTATGTACTATAAACATGACCTAGGATAGCTCTGTATGCTAAAACCTTCACATGTGTGATGTGTAAAATATTCAACTGCATTAATAATGCATTTCAAATATCCTTTTCATAGCAAAGTTATATAGTACAGCAAAAAAACATTTATTCTGATGATCACAGTGTTAGACGGTTTTTTCTCATGTATGTATTTCTTTTACTTGAGCTCCTGTAGTATTCTCCATATCACTAATACTTTGGAAACAAAACAGTCGATGACAGCATCTAGAAAAGGCTTTTTTTTTACATTTCACAAAATAATAAATCACGTATAAGCATGTAAGCTAGATTGTTCTGATTTCCCTATGAATGCCCTTTCAAGTCTTGCAACCCCCTCCCCACCAAAAAAAAAAAAAATCCAGTAGGAACTGCAGCTATTGTTCAACAGAGATAGCTTTCAAGCATTCATTTAGAAGTCCGATAAACTTTAGAAACAGGAATTCGGTGCTGTAAATTTTAAGTATTAGTGAAGTGTACCATATAAAAAACTGAGGTACTATAAATCTCAATGTTTCATTTCAGGAGAAAGTAAAGTAAGAACTTCCCCTTTTTGAATTGTGTTTTCTTCTGATATTTCATACAAAAAGTCTTGATTTTTTGTACTTTCTTTTTTCTTTTTTTCTTTTTTTTTTTTTGCTTTTTAGGGCCACACCCGCAGCCTATGGAGGTTCCCAGGCTAGGGGTCGAATGAAAGCTACTTCTGCCAGCCTATGCCAGAACCACAGCAATGACAGATCTGAGCTGCGTCTGTGACCTACACCACAACTCACGGCAACGCAGGATCTTTAATCCGCTGAGCAAGGCCAGGGATCGAACCTGCGTCCTCATGGATGCTAGTTGGATTCGTTTCCACTGCACCACAATGGGAACTCCAGTACCTTATTAAAATAAATAAGTGAACTGCAAATTCTCATGTCTCTGGATCTAGTTAATCTAATAGTTATGGATCATTAAATATTATGAGGCTTGGAAACAAATGTATTTTTCCAATACAGAGACTCTTGCTCTCTTCTTCAATGGCAGTTAAAATATTAAAGCTATTTTTATATTGCTCAAATTTTAAAATCTGTACTTTATAGATTTTTAAGTAAATTACAATCTGTAAAAATATTTACCTCTAAGAACTTTATCTTTTTGAAAGTCTTTTCAGTAAGCTTTGCTGGGAAACTTGGACAGCTGCATGTAAATCAATGAAACTAGAGCACACTCTCACACCATGCACAAAAATAAACTCTAAATGGTTTAAAGACTTAAATATAAGACTAGACACTATTAAACTCCTGGAAGAAAACATTGGCAAGACACTCTCGGACATCAACCTTACTAATGTTTTCCCAGGTCAGTCTCCCAAAGCAACAGAAATCAGAGCAAAGATCAACCAATGGGACCTAATCAAGCTGACAAGCTTTTGCACAGCAAAGGAAACCAAAAAGAAAACTAAAAGACAACTTACAGAATGGGAGAAAATTGTTTCAAATGACACAACTGACAAGGGCTTAATCTCTAAAATATATAAACAACTGATGCAGCTCAA
>PVHT020000077.1:15497227-15572898 GCA_004024745.2 Catagonus wagneri
CTTATAACTGGAGTCTAAAACACTGCACAAATGAACATCTCAACAGAAAAGAAAATCACGAACTTGGGGAACAGACTTGTGGTTGCCAAGGGGGTGGGGGAGGGGTGGGGGAGGGGTGGGAGGGAATGGGGATAACTAGTGCTTTAATGATGGAATAGCAAGGAGCTCCAACTGTACTGCACGGGGAACTATATCTAATTACATGTGACAAATCCATATATGTACATGTAATCGGGTCACCACATGGTGCAGTTGGAAAATCTGACAGAAATCTGTAAACCAGCTATAATGCAAAAATAAAAAAAAAAAAAGAACTTTATCTTTTTATCTTTCACAGAACAATTTCACTACATTAGGGGAAAAGCATAATTTAAAATAAACAGTAAATAAAGATCTTATTCAAAAGACACTGATGGCCCTCCTCATTTTTGCTAAAAGTGACAACATAATATGTTTTTCTGAATTTTATTATAAGTAGAATTTAATATTGTATTTGCTTAAAGATAGTTCACTCTCTCTGGCTATTGAATTTTTTTTAAAGACATTGTTATTTTCTTACTTCCAAGTATTCTTTATTCTTATAACAAAGTAAGTTCTACTGAAGTTCTTCATGACTGGGAAGAATACACAGGCACTTATCCAGGTATCATTGAAATTACTAAATAAAAATACCCGAAAAGCAGATGATTAATTTTGTCATTGTCAAAAACTTGTATCTCATTTTATAGAAAATGTAGAGAATACATTTATAGATGAGTAATTATATTTAATTTCTTTTCTTTTCTTTTTTTTTAGGGCTGCACCCCACGGCATATGGAGGTTCCCAGGCTAGGGGTCAAATCGGAGCTGTAGCCACCGGCCTACACCACAGATCACAGCAACACCAGATCCTTAACCCACTGAGCGAGGCCAGGGATCGAACCCACAATTTCATGGCTCCTAGTCGGATTCGTTAACCACTGCGCAACTCCAAGTAGTTATATTTTTACCCAGTTTAATATAAAGAATCCATTCATATGTATCTGGGAGCCATGTTGGGGCACATGTACCAGTAACAGTATATGAATAAATCAGAAGTCGGAACTTCATCTGTATTTTCAGTAGAAATTACGTTATCTAAATATATTTTTAAATAAAATTGAGTCTTTTCCATTCCTTTTCCTCTTCAAAACAGCTAAATATATACTTACAGTGTGGAGATTATAATTTATGCCAGATGAGTATGAGTGAAACTGATTTCATTTATTTTTCTGCTTTGTGGTCGGCTTTATTAAGAAATTATGATAACTTTTAAAAATTGCTTATAAAGCTAGTAAATGTCCAAAAAAAAAAAAAAACTCTGAAGAAAAATGGAAGCAATACTACTACCAGTTTTGTGGCTTCCTAATTTTGATATTGGTTAAAAAAAAATTCAAATAGCAATTAATGATGAAAACTTCTTTATGCTTTATTTAGATGTAAAGCTTTAACAAGACTGCTCAAAAATTAGGAATTTTAAAATAAGTATTTTCAAGTTAACGGTAGGGATCATTTCTCCCCAAATTTTTTTCAAAGTATATATTCTATGCTACGGACCAGTAAAGATAACTTGATTTTCCCTTAATACAGAATTAATATAATTATAATTCGACATTATAATTTCTCATGTTAAATAATGATTGCTGTACTTACAGCATAAATATGGGTTGAGAGAGCACTGTAGAATTGGGTCTCCTCTGGAATTTGATTTTTGGAATAAAACCCCAAGATAAATAGTTTCCTAATGTTTTTCCTTTCAGCGATTTTCTCTTGCCTCGGGAGAATTTTTTGCCATTTAGTTATACTTTGCCTCTTGCTACATCTCTGCAAAACTCACACTGCCTGCCTGCCTTCCACTCCAATTTAGTCCCTCTTCGCACAGGATTCCTAGAGCAGCAGGTCCTAATAACCAGCTGAGTTGCTAAACACTGGAACTATGTGCTTCTTAAGAGATGAACTGCAACAAAAAAGTGTTTTCCAAATTAACCCTAAATGTCAAGACTTCCATGCATGGGGTCTGACTCAGATTCCACTCTGACATTCATTTCAATTAGTCAAGTTCAGTGATGGAGTTTTTTAAAAATTTGGTATTCATTGGTCCAATGCTCACAGAATTATAGAATTCTAATTGGAACAGAACTGAGAGCATATCCACTGTTTCATTTTATAATTTAGAAGGAAGAGGAAGAGGGGAAAGAGGAGAAGGGGGGAGGAGAATGCAAAATGTTCAAAATCACAGAGTTACTCAGTGGCATAACTACGATCAGAATCTTGCTCTCAGAGTTGATCAGAATCTTGTTCTCAGAGTTCCCGTCGTGGCTCAGTGGTTAACGAACCCGATTAATATCCATGAGGACTAGGGTTAGATCCATGGCCTTGCTCAGTGGGTTAACGATCCGGCGTTGCTGTGAGCTGTGGTGTAGGTCGCAGACATAGCTCAAATCCCAAGTTGCTGTGGCTGTGGTGTAGGCCAGCAGTTACAGTTCCGATTCGACCCCTAGCCTGGGAACCACCATGTGCCGTGGGTGTGGCCCTAAAAAGACAAAAGACCAAAAAAAAAAAAAGGAATCTTGATCTCATTCACATTTCCAGGCAAGCCATAAACCAAGATCTTTATTTTCCATTTTAAAAAAATATTAAATTCTTACACTGTGTAAGCCAGCCCAACGAGCCTGGCACTATTAATAGCCCTACTGAATAGTAATAAAACCAAGACTTAAAGAGAAAAAAGTCACTGTCAAGTCACAAAGCCTCCCAGTGGTGGAACCTGGATTCAAACTCAAGGAATCTGCTTCAGAGTCTCCTCATCACCCTTGCAGCACCATTACTGATTACCTTCCAAAGCAGGAGTCAGGTCAAGGTGGTCACTCTCCACTCTGAAGACCTCTTTCATTCTCAAAACCCACTAGCAAGAGACTAACTCTCTTAACGCATTCCTCTTAATTTTTTTTTTTTTAAGACATCTTTCCACCATGACTTCCTAATCCAGTTCCAACCCCTGCATTTTATGAGAATATTATTTCTCATAAATATTTAAAATGTTTCAACCTAAATCATTGTACGATACCTTGAAGTCCACAGGAAATGATGCAGTGGGGCAGTTCTCTATGAGCTTAAATCCCTTAATTTAACATGAGAGTGTCCTCAGAGACTTTATGGCAACAGAAACATACGGCATATAGACTTCCAATAGATGCTCTGAGCTCTTAAAAGTTACCCACTTTTAATCAATTTCACTGATTAAAAGCTAAAGATTTCTGTGATTCTACTTGGAATGAGTAGGGGGACAAGAACTTCTCTCTCTGGAAAAGTCTTACAACTCAAAGGGCCTAAGAGTTGAGAAAGAAAAGAAATCTCATCATTTTTCGATTTTATTCTTCAATGAAGAGTGAGGACATATGCTTCAGAATTTTTTCTTAGTAAATCAAGTTTTTGTTTTACATGATGTACATGTGAGCACTTACACACTTTATAATCTTATTATCTATATCTGTAAGAGCATTTCTAAATTCTTACAAGTGACCTTCCTATCATTATAACCTCCTATTGTGAATTGAATGCACACACTGGGAACTGAATATGAAGTTATTCATGAATACGGAGACTTGTACATAGTAGATAATCAATAAATATTTGGTAATACACAAATTGCCATAGATGGACACTTACTCTTGGGAATACGTCTGCCTTCCATATTGTCTTCCTTGCAAAACAACCTGCAGCAGATGTTCGTACATAAGCATAACTACACTCGTTAATCTAACTCTGACTTCTAATGTTTCTCTTTTCACAGATGTATAGTTAGTTATAGAAAAGACAGCCCGGTCCCACTGCACATAGAAGCTAATGTTAATGTACAATATTTATGGTTAACAAGATGTTAACTTTATTAAACGAGTAGTTTAGTACTGCCTAACTCTGCATCTAATATTTATCTGTCGGTCATAAGCAAAACACACGTATATATAACAGTGTAACGCAGATGGGAATGCTTACCTTATTGTGTTGAAAAATAATACATGAGAATCAAAGTGAAAAAAAATCACCTGGTTTTTAAAGTTTCAGTGGTGTAAGGCAATACAGAAACAACTTACTGGCATTAAATAGAGAGGGCTGTAATGAAAAGATTAAGTAGGTAATTTCATAGTGGTTTTTATTTTGTACTTCTAGTAAAGCACACAATAATCCTTAAAGTCAAAACATCCCAGGAACATGGATAGTCTTGAAGAAGGCCTGTTTGTGGTTGCCAAGTGTGACAGAGCACTGTACAAACCTAGCTCTTGATATGACAAAAGAATTATATTTTTTAACATAAGACAATACTAGTAATGATATAGAATGAAAAATCTGGGTATTCAAGCTAAACAGAAGTAGAGAAAAAGAAACGGCCAACATTAGTCCCGATACTCATTCTTGGCACTGCCCAAGGCAAGGAGGGATTCTAAGCTTAGTGTGGTTTCTAGAAAGCTCTGAGATCAGCCTTGATATAACCATACTTCACAGTTCTTAAATCAAAACCTTAGTTTCAGTGCCTCATGCCAATTTTTACTCTCTGCTGGTCTCCAGCTTCTCAAGACAGCCTCAGTGGCATTAGGCCTCCAATGCCAAAGGGTAGCTTACAGTAGAGAAAGGATTCTTTACCTGGCTGGTCCATGCATGAGCTCCAAGCAAACTACTGACCTCTAGTAAGAGACTGTGAAAGTTTGTGCTTAGCAAGTGTCAGATTCTCAACAAGGTCCCTGATTCAAAAAAACATGTAGAGCAAAAAGACAAAAAAAAAAAAATGTATAGAATACTATTAACAAATACAAATGTTTAGGGAGCTCCAATTGTGGCACAGTGGAAACTAATCCGACTAGGAACCATGAGGTTGCGGGTTCGATTCCTGGCCTCCATCAGTGGGTTAAGGATCCAGCATTGCTGTGAGCTGTGGTGCAAGTTGCAGATGCAGCTCGGATCTGGCATTGCTGTGGCTGTGGCATAGGCCGGCAGCTGTAGCTCTGACTCGATCCCTAGCCTAGGAACCTCCATACGCTGCAGGTTCTACCCTAAAAAGACAAAAAAAACAAAAAAGCAAAAAACAAATGTTTAGATTAATATCTGAGGTTTATATAACAGCTAAGACACATTACAAATTAATAACTGTTCTGAAGGTGAAGATTTAGCAGAGATAAAATTCTTACATTAATTTAGAGAGTTGATACAATGTCAATTACATCCAGTGAGATGGGAATTATGTTTGTAACCACGAAGGTGTGGAGGAATTTGACAAATTCCTGGAAGAATTAGCCATTGGGAGAAAAGTCCATTTATATTTGAGTTGCTTCCAAGTTCGTGTGTGTGCGGGGTGGATGGGTAATAAGTATTACTATTTGAATTACAGAAAATAATTAAAATGGTTCAATTACACATCAAATGAAATTAAGAACTATACTTAAACTCTTTAAGATTATTTCTACGACTAGGATTATAATATATAAATCTAATGATGTTAACTATATTACAATGATTACAAAATGGTAATTACCTTGAGAACTCTGCATTAAAGTGATATCAAAGAAAATTAATTTAGATATTTTAAAGTTTTATAGCTAAGATGAAGCTGATGATATATCAATGCAAAGTTTTTAGCCATTATTTAAATACCAAGTATTTCTGTTAATTTTTTAAATTTATGTAATAAAATCTATAATCTTATTTACAGCCTTCACTAAGAATTAAATTACTGAACTACAACCAAAGGAAATTGGATTTTCTCAACATAGTTTAAAGCACAACTTTAATAATTAAAATTAGAGATTCTGGAGTTCTGTTGTGGCTCAGCAGTAAAGAATCCGACTAGTATCCATGAGGATGTGGGTTCAATACCTGGCCTCACTCAGTGGGTTAAGGATCCAGTGTTGCCATGAGCTGTGGTGTAGATTGCAGACATGGTTCAGATTCCCGCACTGCTGTGGCTGTGGTGTGGGCCAGCAGCTGCAGCTCTGATTTGACCTCTAGCCTGGGGATTTCCATATGCCTCAAGTGCAGCCCTAAAAAGACAAAAAAAAAAAAAAAGAGATTTATATCTTTAATATAGTATCAAAGATACAGGGAGGGCATAAAAAACTCATTGTCAGAATTTTTATTAATTTTCAACGTAAGTATATTTAAGTCCAGTGTCAGACATGTATATAAAATGATCTGATATTAACTAGTCACTGGTAATATTCATTTTGCATAAGCACATAGGAGATGCACTAGAAAGCTGTAGAATGCCTCCTCCCTCAGGTAGGCAGCTACCTAGCTGTACACAAGAGGGCGGAGTCAGGCTGAGCATGCCTAGTTATGCCTTCCACAAATTACCAATCATTTAAGTCCTTCCAGGAGTAAAGTCAGCTTGGAGCTCCCTTCACAGGGAAGAACCATCAAAAGAGGAGAGCTGTTTCTCCCTAACACGTGCTGTTGCCGTTTTTCTAGTTTGTTTTAGTTTCATTGCTTGAATCATACTGCAGCATTCACCAAAAGAGTCCATATAAGATTGAAACAGAACCACAGTCTATTTTGTTTTAATTATAACTTGCAAAAGACAAAGTGCAGGAGTTCCCATTGTGGCACAGAGGAAATGAATCTGACTAGGAACCATGAGGTTGTGGGTTCGATCCCTGTCCTTGCTCAGTGGGTTAAGGATATGGCGTTGCCAAAAGTTGTGGCGTAGGCCGGCAGCTGTAGCTCTGATTCGAGCCCTAGCCTGGGAAGCTCCATATGCCGCGCATGTGGCCCTAAAAAGCCAAAAAAAAAAAAAGAGGCAAAATTCTTAACCCTGATGCCATCTGAATACTTCCAACAGATGGTGATTTTGTTCACCCTAAGAATTGCAGGCTTTTTCTTTTTTCTTTCTTTTTTTTTTTTTCGGTAACACATGGTCCCAAACTCACAAAGAATTCAAGACCACATGAAATTCTCAAAGACACACAACAATATAATAAAATGCCAGCATATTATCCTAAAGAATGCTAATGGCAGGAAAATTTGAGGATGAAAGCTGGATAGAATGGCCTCTGAAATTTATTCAAAAAGAGAAAAAAAATGTCCCTATAGAGGCAGCCAGTGGTGGAAGGGACACGGCACTATGGATGCAGACCTGGACACCAGCCTGCCCAGCTGGTCCTGAACCTCTCTGTGCTTCAGTTCCCTCACTCAAACACTCTGACACTGAAGCCCTCACGTGGTCTCCACTTTGATATCTCCATTATTATAACAAGTACAGCGTGACCCTGGGATGGAGAATATCAGATTTGAAAACACACTGGTCTAGGGTGCTTTCTGAGCTAGTTCTTCTAACCAAATGAACTTGGACAGTTACAAGAGCTCTCACAAACTCAGTCTGCTCACCTGTATAATAACAACAATACCACCCCTCTATATAGGTTGTCACAGAGATGATAATATACACACACACACATATATAAGTATATATAACGTCTAGCATAGTATCTCAGAACATGCCTTAATATATATGTACTGACTGTTACATTAATATTAGTAGAATTAGTGTATTTGATTATGAGTAGCATATACTATAGTTGCTATGACGCATGTAATAGATGAACGATCTGAACCAAAAACTGAAGTTTTAGTTAAGGCAGTTACTTTATCATATCACACAGCAAAATATGAAACAACAAACCTGTAAGTACTCCCCAATCACAGACTTATCTGTATGTACAATGAAACCACTTATGAGTGGGGACTTGCAGTTTCTGAACTACTATTTATACTGAAGCCTGTCTTACAACAAAGCTATCACATGTATTTTATTTCAGAGATAACTGGGTACTCTATGCTAGCGTGCCCCAATTGTCTACTCCCCCTAAGAAAGGAAAACAGGAGCAACACTGCCTCCAATGGAGCCTGACCCAAAACCAGATATTCGGTCTGATGTGAAGTCTTTCCCCAGTGGGAAGGAAGCTGCGCCCCTGGGCACAGAGAGGCACTGCTGTCACCGGAAGGGAAGAAAAAGAGATCATGGAAAGTCACTCTGAATAACAAACAAAACTTTGACGATTTATAATTTGGCTGCTTTTTGTTCTCTCACATTTCCAAAACGACACGGTCACCCCAGTTCCCAAGCTCTTGAAAGGTCATCAGAATCCTCCACGGAAACTTCCAACTTGGGTTTTTCTTTACTTCCCACGTCTCTTGGAGGATTCCTGACCACGGTTTCTTGAAATTCTGTTCTTTACCAGCCTCCAAAAAATACTATCTCTTGGGTTTTCCCCTTATTCATTAAGAATTCTTGTATTACTGCCTTTTCTCATTACTCTTCCTTCTCTTTCCATTTATTTTGCTCTTCCCCAAAGGTCAGTTCAAGGTCTCTTTTCTTTTCCCCTGACAGTCTTCCTTTGAAATTTCATCAAATTTTACTTTTGGTTCTGCCTCCATGTAACTAACTCCCAAATCAGCATCTCTTTTACTGACCTCTGTCCCATTCACGAGTCCTGCACCTGTGGCTGCCAGATGAATGGGAGGACCTGCTCTCACACAATGGCCAGCAAAACCTTTTCTCCCCCATAAGTTTCCCCTTGCAATGAAAACCAACTCTGTCCCCCTGGGAGCTGAATTCTCCCTACTTCTCTTTCAGACTTACACTTTGTTCACCTCAATTTTTTATCCCTCCCTTCTCTTTTCTAAATCTTCTTTCCTGGCACTACAAAATTAATACTTATGAAAGTTCATATTATATTTACTTAAAAAAAGACTTTCAAAAGAAATCAGGTATCCACCAAAAGCCAAACTTATGAACCCGAAGTCCAAGCTCCACCATTCCCTGACACTATTTCCGATTGTTTTTCCTCAACATTGCCCTCCAATCAGCTCTGCTAAAGGACAATGTTTGCCCTGTAACCTCTTACACATGTGTTTTGCTTACTCTGCACAAGTTCTTTCCTCTGACAAAATAATACAATAACAGGGGCATACCTCAGAGATACTGTGTTTTGGTTCCAAACCACTGCAATAAAGCAAATATTGCAATAAAGCAACTCACACAGATTTTTTGTTTCCCAATGCACATAAATTATGTTTACATTGTACTATAGTCTACTATGTGTACAACAGAATTATGTCTAAAATATTTATATACACATACTTAAATTTTAGAATATTGCTTAAAAAATGCTAGCGATCACCTGAGCCTTCAGCAACTCATAATATTTTTTCAATAGCAACATCAAAGATCACTGATCACAGATCACCATAACAAATATATCAATGATCAAAAACCATGAAATTTTGTGAGAATTACCAACATGTGACATAGAGACACTAAGTGAGCAAATGCTTCCGGAAAAAAACGGCACCGATAAGACTTGCTCAGTGCAAGGTCGTCAATACCTTCCATTTGTAAAAAAAACACAGTATCTGTGAAGCAGAATAAAACAAGGTGTGCCTGTACTAAATGCAGCTGATAATTTCTAGATGTGTCTACATCCACTGCAAATCACTTTTATTCATTCTATTGAAATTTATAGTCACTATCATGAACTTTAGTCAGTATGACTTTCAAGAGAATCTTCTATTCCAATTATTTTCCTCTAACATATATGATTCTGGGTTTTACTAATGATTTTAATTGTTTCCATTATAGCTAGCTGGTTTACACATATGATTTTAAATTTCATTTAATTACTTTTGTTGAAGGATCGTCACAGCTAATCTTATTTCATAAACACAAGTCCCTCCCTGTGTATATTAAAGAGTATTTATGAAAAACAGTAAAACTTTGGGTATGAAAGAGAAGTAAGGTGTAACCAAAACAGTCATAGAATCACAGAGTCTTGGCAAGGGACCTTCAGATTCATCTGATTCAAACTGTGACCCTCTGCTGGAACCCTTGAAGGCACCCCTGCCAGACAATGTTCTGGCTGCTGCCTGATTCTCCAGCAGGAGGAAGCTCATTACTCTGGAGAATAGGACATTCCATTGTTGGCAGCTTTTATTGTTAGAAAGTTCTTCCTTACCCTGGGCCAAGACATACTTCCTGGTAACTTTTCCTCATTGCTCCCAGCTCTAGTGCTACAAACACTTGGGCTTCTGTTATTTCTGGAGAGTTAAGTAATAGGACTCCTACAGTCTGTTCATGTTTGCAAATCTACTTTATTGTTTTATGGGGCCCAGGATGGCACAGTCTGGGTCCCCTGGGTGCTAACCAATGTACTACATGTCTACTTCCTCTGGTGATGTGGCATAGTTTTACCTTTCTTTTCCTATCACTTTCTTCTTTCAGCCAAATTTGCTGTTTTGATTCCCTGCTTCTTCCACAAAATGTTTTTCTGTCTAGCATCCCCAGTGGATTGTTTCTTCCATCATTTGCCCGGAAATGTTGTCTTTCTACTAATGACCAGATTCTAACATTTCAAGTGGAGCGGTCAGACTTTGGGGCTCCCCTTGGAAACATCCTAAAACTACCACAGAACAGACTGCCATACTGCCATACCCACATATCACGAGTAACTGGAAAACCCACCTGCCTCCCCCAACCAACAATCTGATATCATTCATCAGCAATAATTTATACCAGCTTTCCTTCAGCAAACACCATTAGTTTACCTATACACTGTACACTGTACTTTAGAAAAAAATGAACAAAAATCCATTTGAAGTAAGAGGAATGACAGAGTGGGCAGGACACAGGACTGGAGTCAGAAGGCCTGAATTAAGCCCCTCTCTGCCTCTAAGTCCTAATGTGAGGATGGGCCAATCAATTAACTTCTCTGCAGCTCAATTTCCTCATCCCTCAATGATAATAAACTGCAATGTACCAGACAGTTCCTTGTTCCAGTTGCTCTATAGTGTGACGTGGGTATTTCTAACCCCACTCCCTCAAGATCTGAACACTAAGCACTGCTTCCAAGTTCTCAGAGCCTGAAGCTTTAAGGTGATGGAGGCGCGTTAACAGTCCAGCTGGCCCGATTCCAACATCGCTCTTGTGTATACCCCATACTCCAATGAGGAAGAATCTGCTGATAATCAGTCTATCATATTTTAGGGTTCTAATGACGTGTACAAATACTTAAGGAATAGTAAAATAATTTAGAAGGGCTATAACCTTAGAAAACCAACATGAAATATGCTTGGTGATGAGTTAAAACAAACAAGCCGCACGGAGCTCTATTTCTAGCCACTGGGGCCTCTCATTCTGTCTAAAGTTGTTTCCTGGGTGGGTTTAATCACCGAGCCATTGGTTCCTTGGCAAATTCAAGCAAGAAAATAACTTAATGTTTTCTCATTAACCAAACGTTGCATTTTCTCTTCACTGTGAAGTTTGAGGCCAATGACAGGATCCTACTTTTCCAGGGTTATCACCATTTGGATGATGTAAGACGTTCAAACACCTCTGAGTCAGTAAGGTGAGCACCAGGCTATTTTTATGCTCAGCAGACTTCCTAGTGTAGGTAGCTAGCGTGGTAAGTAGACAGCATGCTGGCACGGCCATATGCCTCACCTTCCAGGCATCTGGACAGAATCCCTTCCCTGGAATGTTTAAGAACCCCTGTCGGCCTCTCCCCCTTGCCATGATCCTTCAGCTCAAATTGTAGTTCTCCCTTTGTTTCTCTGGAATGGGTTGGAGGCGGGAGGGAGAGAACCTCAAGGGCATTCTTACTAATTCGCATAGAATAATTTAGAGGAGGAAGATCTGAATAAAACCCCAAAGTATAAAAAAAATACATTAAAATGATTTCTTGGCTTGGTAAATAATGATGTTTTATGGCCACACAACACCCAAGCTTCACAGCAAGATTTATAAGGAAAGGAAATCATTTCCTCGAGAAACTGCCTTGGAATGAGGTGGCTCATTATCTAAGCCAGCAGAATGTCAACTCTGCTTAACCCAGACTTCCTTCACAAATGAGGCAAAAAACATCCTGGGTAAAAACATTCTAGTTTCATGGAAAACAGAGAAAGGTCATCAAGCCAATATTTAAATAATTTTATTTTTATTAAAAAGTTTAAAAAAACTTGCCATCTCTAAGGACTGTCATCTGATACTTACAGAGGTTTATATTTCTTTGCAAACTGAATTAGAAGAGATTATCTCTAATATTCCAGAACATGCAACCTACTCATCACTGTGCCAGCAAATACAGCCTTTCTGCTTCAAGAGTTCTGCACACAAATCTTTTTCAAGGAAGAAAGGGAACCTATTTTATATTAGAGAGGTAGAATCATGTTAAAGTAATCAACAAAGGGTAACCTATCCATGTGTTGATATTCAATTGTTATATCTACTTTAAGAATTTTGTGGCAAACCTGAATTGACAGACAAGTTCTCTTTTCTCTGAAACTCTCATAATCCAATTTTAGATTTGACAGTATTTTATTCTAAGGTTCTAAAGATCCTTAGACCTTTATTTAATTTTCCCATTGTGAAGCTCTCATTAACACAAAATACCAACAGAGTCCTGAACTGTAAAAATGCAGTAAACTTTTTTGGGATAACAGTATTTCTTCACATCTCCTTAAAAGATGGCCTAATAGATTGACAAAAAAATTAACATGAGAACATGTTAAATTCCATAAGCTGTGAATTAAGTTGATTAGTTGATGGAGAGGGGGTGGGGAAAGCAGTGAGTAATTTTCCTACTTAGTCATAAGTACACTTTTTTAAAAAAAGCACAATCTTTAAAAAATAGAGCAGGAGTTCCCACCGTGGCTCAGTGGAAATAAATCTAACTAGCATCCATGAGAACGCAGATTCAATCCCTAGACTCGCTCAGTGGGTTAAGGATCCATCATCGCCATGAGCTGTGTGTGTGTGTAGGTCGCAGGTGAGGCTCAGATCTGGTGTTGCTGTGGCTGTGTTGTAGGCCAGCAGCTTCATTCCCGACTCCACCCCCAGCCTGGAACCTCCATATGACACAGGTGTGGCCCTAAAAAGACAGAAAAAAAAAAGGAGAAGGCAATAGTTCGCCTGTTCTGTTCCATTAGCCCTGCTAATAGTGATCAATATCGTTGGTTTACATTTTTTTTAATATACTAATCTACATCTATAGCCTGTGAATACAGTGCATTTCAGGACAATCTACACCAGCAAAAAATAAAACAAGGTCAAGTTAACGACATTTCTAAAAAGTTTTCCTTTAGCATCCTTTTTAGAGGGTCATGTCATTGTTGGATTCCCACTGCATTTTTGTCATTCAGAGTGATGATTATACCGGCAAACACAGAACAGAAGAATCTCTTTTCATTTCTGACCCTGCAAGATGAGATCACAGAAAGCTTCACACAAAGCCCATGGGCTGCAGGACATGTTTCACTGGGCCTCAAAAGACACAGCCCTTTTCAGTGTGGCTTTCTTTGAACTACACACTTTAAAGGAGCCATAAGATTCCAGGAGGGGGGTGGGGGCAGTGACAGAGAAGAGGCAGCTTATCGTCTCAGAACTAGAGGTGGGATGGAAAAGGTTAGAATTTAGTGGGGAAACACTGAAGAATACAGGATAATTGAAAAACATTAGTTCGACAATTTTTTTTTTTTTAATTCTCTTCCTGCTGTATTGTATAGAATATCCATGTCACTCACAGGCATTTCTGACCTCAATTGCAAAGAAGTCTTAACCTCTGTGAGGGCCATCAGTGGCTTCCAGGGAAAGGCAAGCTTCATTTCTGTGCTCCCATGGACAAAACTGTTGACCAAGCCCCATTATAAAAATGAAGCTCAAAACACTTTTTGAAAACAATTGTCAAATGTTTTTATATCAACAAGAATTCCATGATTTAAATATACTGTGCTGGAGAGTTCCCTTCGTGGCTCAGTGGTTAACGAATCCGACTAAGAACCATGAGGTTGCGGGTTCGATCCCTGGCCTTGTTCAGTGGGTTAAGGATCCGGCGTTGCCGTGAGCTGTGGTGTAGGTTGCAGACGCGGCTCGGATCCCGCGTTGCTGTGGCTGTGGCGAAGGCCGGCGGCTACAGCTCCTGTTAGACCCCTAGCCTGGGAACCTCCATATGCCACGGGTGTGGCTCTACATAAAGGCAAAAAGACAAAAAAAATAAATAAATAAAAAATAAAAATAAAAATACTGTGCTGCAGTTCCTCTGATACACAAGAAATTGAAAATTGACTTTCAAGACAGAAACAGCATGTTTTCACACTCTAGTAATAAAAATGGAAATAATATACTGTAAATTCCTCCTCCTCAAAATCCCAAATTAATGCCCATTAGGGAAAAAGGCATATAAACTATTTTTATTTTGCAGCCCACTGAATGCATTCAACACTATGAGGTTATAGTAAATCAAATCTGTCTTCTCCTCAAGGATATTTTGTGTCTTTTCCTCAGAGGAAAGGCAAGGTATCAAACATCATCTCTTTCTTGACTCTGAACAGAGTATAGAAAACTCTGAGTCCAAAAATGGATCTGGTTGCCTAGTATATGACACTGAGGGTTAGGGGAAGCCCTTTTCTTAATACGGTTTTCATGAATAATGAGTGAGATTACCATATTTACTCCCACATCTTTCCGGCTTGCCTAAAACCTCTTCTGGCTCAAGAATACCATCAAGAAAAAAAATGTTTTCACCACCTAATTCCTAACCTCTCCCTTACCCTGTTTTTCTGCTTATAAAAAAAATTACAGTGGCAAATAAGAACATTTCTTTCAGCAGAACATGGGGGCTGCTATTTTTGTTTTTTTTTTTTTTTCTTGCCAGAGCCTGTATAAAGACTAAAATAAAGGAGCCAACAGCCGTTGGCAATGGGCTGCAGTGAAGAATGAAGTTCAAGAGCAGCTCTCATATCTAACCTTTACACAGCTGCCTTCCCCTACAGTCTTCTCTTCTACGCACTTCTCCTTGTAGGTGGCAGGCTGGTGGCAGACGCATGGCTATTGCCAACTTATGGGAGGAACACAAAAGCTTAAGGAGTAAACTGGGAATACCTTAGCTACCAAAGAATTAAAGCACCAACAGGTAAAAGAAAAGAAACCCTCAGTGTCACAACACCTTTCCATCAATCCAGGTCTATCATTTACCCTTTGTGGGATCACAACAGCAATGACTGGGTGATGGGAGCATTCTACAAATAATGACTCTTCATTGAAGGAAAGAGGAAACACTAGAAGTTGTAGATTAATTTCACTGTTAGAATTTTCTTTCAGTAAGAATCATGAGAAATCTCATGGATTAATAGTGACACATGTTGGAGTTCTCTGATGGCACAGCGGATTAAGGATCTGGCATTGTCACTGCAACGGCTTGGGTTGCTATTGAGGCTCGGGTTTGATCCCTTGCCAGGGAACTTCCAAATGCCGCGGGTGTGGCCAAAAAAACAAAAAATTCAAATAAATAAAAAAATTTGAAAAACAAAAATAAAAATAGATGTTAACAGTTGTAGCTGATGGCTGACAGCCCAGAAGCTGAATGCTTATGTAATCCTTTACCTCTCTTTCAAAAGTTAAAGTATTAGAGGAAAAAAAGGAGGAATGTTACCTTGAAATGATTTTTTAGCATAAATATTCTCTTTATTCCACCTTTAGTTATTAAGTTTATTAACATAAAAAAGCAAACAACACTTAGGAAGGAAAAACAACTGCTAATGAGGCATGCACATTATTGTGCTACCTCAGAAAAGTCTTCTAAATTGGTAGCTTACCAAAAAATTCATGTTTAAGATCCTTGTTTGAAACAAATATTATTTTCCAAAGTAATATTTCCTCGGTGAATAATTATTCACTGTGCAAATCACTGTGCTTAACAATTATTGCTAACAGTTCGTTGGTGCTTTCCGAAGAGTCAGGCTCTGCTAAATATGTTACATGGATTCCCTTAATGAATTGACACAACAGCCCTAGGAAGTACGAACTATCATGACATCATTTCACAGGGAAGTAACTTTTCCCAAAGTCATGTAACCGGTACATAAGCAATGGTACCAGTATTCCAACTCATGTTTGTCTTCAGAGCCCACATACTGAAGACAATCTTGACTCTCTCCAGTCTCAAGGAGCCAATGTGGGGGATGCAGACATTGGTAAGAACAGTATTCTAAATGCTGGGTATGCTCCTTAGATATCTTAGGGAAAAAAAAAAAAATTAAACTTCATGAACTAGAATTTCAACTGCAATGAATGAGTTGAAAACAGTGGTCTTCAAACGTTAACTGGCATGGGAACCAACGGGAGGACTTGTTTAAACGCAGATTGCTGGACCCCAGGCCCAGAGTTTTTGAGTCAGTAGAGGATAAGGCCAAAGAACGTGCATTTCTACCAAGTTCCCAGATGATACTGATAGTGTTGGTCTGAGGACCACACTTTCAGAACCACTAGTATAAAACATCACTCTGGGGATACTTATCATGGAAACATAAGGGAAGAATTTTTTGAGCACTATCACTGAATAAAAATCAGGCATAAAATGCATACCCTTTCTCCTGGTTATACAGATGAAGTAAATTTAATCAGAGAAGGATAAACACATGAGGGTGTATGACTCCTCACAGCCTTTACTTGGTTGGTATTTGCAGGATTTACTTGGAAAGAACCAGGTCTAGGAGCCAGAAGAACTATGTTCTGGTTCTTACTCTTAAAATATTCTTAAATTCGCATTCTCCTCATCTGGAACACAGGAATACTAATGTCTTTGCTTTTTTTTTTTTTTTTTTTTACTACACCAAGGAACAATGTGCAAAATAAAGTAGCATGACCGAGACCCCGCTTAAATTTGATTTAATCTCCAAGTGTAGGACTTTTGTTTTCTTTAGAGAAGATGAATTTTTATACCAGTTTACGATTGTTGATAACGAATCATAATTAGCACATATTTTAATTCAAAAATTTCCTACAGAGTTAGAGGAGACGATGAAAGAGAATGTACTGGGAAAACTGGAAATAACTGACTTCTCAACAGTAAAATGAAGAGAGAGTGGTTACACATTCTTCCTGAAGAGAAAGAAAAGAAACAGAAGAAAAGGTGACGGACAAGAAGTTACCACAGGGCACAGGTACAAGAGTCCTGGTGTTACACAATAATCAAGCAAATGCAATATATACTTCCTAGAAACTCCTAGCAGCTCATTTTTAAGCTGAATTGAGTAACATTGCTCAGAAGTGTATTCCATGTCTGCACTAACAGAATCTGTTTCTGACTCTGGCACTGCTTTTCACACTGTGTTCAGAAACAACATTTCCCAATACAAAAGGTAGACCTGAATTGTTAAGTTTGCATTAGGGGATTCTTCCAGTTTACACTGAAAGTTGTTGTTATGATACTTCCAGTTCCTTTTGGTCCTCAAAGACTTATTAAAAAAGAAAACTAAATTCTTCTTTTTCTCTTCCATCACTAATTTAGTTGAAGCTGTGGTTCATGTTCTTCATTCTTCATTTTATGAGGCTTTTAAATTAAAGCAATAATCTCCCACTGATGATTGCATTACATTTGAAAAGAGCTTAATTATTAAGTATAAATAAACTTAATTATTAAGTATAAATACCCAAAATATTAGAGCAAGATGGAACACTAATCTTTCATAATGAGACCAAGATGACAAAGTATACTTTCATAATACCCACGATTTGTTATTGAATCATTAAATAATGTACTAAGAACTTTCTGGATGCTATCAGCTTCTGAAAGAATGGTCTATATCAATTAATCTAAAGTGGATTCTTAGAGTGAAAAGATTTTTTAAATAAAAAGCAAACATATGCCTATACAAATCCCATAAGTGTACAAGGAGCGTTCACTGTCCTAACACACAGACGCGTGTGCAAGTGCACGCTCCCTTAACCCTCACACAAGCTGATTGTATGGCCCTTTCCTCAGATGCCTCTGTGATCACTTCAGCCATGAAGTCTCTGTCTCCACCTAATAACTGAGTTTTGACAACAGATGATCTCAGTCTCATAGAATGAGTCTGTCCCTGAACCATTAATCTAAGAGAACAGTGAACAGTCAAGGGGTACATAAGAACAAAACAACTCTGTTCTGGACAAGGAGTCAGCATTCAGTGTGACAATTATCTTGAACCACATTCAAGACCAAAAAAAAGAAGAAACTGAGAGCCTGAAAAATTATGATAATGTTGCACAGTATAAATAATCAGGCCCAATGAGATATAGCAATTGTATTTCTAAAAGACTAGTTAATTTTTGACTTCTGGTTTTTTTTGTATGAGAGTTTTAAAAATTCATTGATTTTGCAGCAATATATGGAAAAGGAACCACAATTAGGAAGTACTGATTAAGAATAACTTGTTCTGAAGGGCATGTGGTGAAACAAAAATTATAGTTCTGAATTAGTCTTGATGCCTACCGCTTTAAATCAGCCGGCCTTATTGTCCCAAAAGCAATTTGTTTACCATCAAGAAGACTTATTTTGAAGACTCACTTTGAAAAAAATAAAGCTACTGGCCTGAACTTCCTTACTCCTCTTTCAATACTTGCATGCTACCTCCCCAGTCATCTATATTCATCCATACTTTGCAAATATGATCTACCTAATATTTAGTATTGATGGTTTATTATTCTAAATCCTGTATGTACTTCTACATTGTAATTATAGTCATTTTGCCAAAACTGATAAAATTATTTTGTATTAATGGAATTTCAGGTGGCTCTCTGTTTTTTCTACCATAGATAGTATTAAATGAGAATCTTCATGGGTGAAGACTTCTTTTCTATTAAATTATTCTCTTTGGTAAATCTCTCAATAATTAATCAAAGATACAACATCTTCTCCCTGGGTAAATTCACCATAGATTAGTTTTCAAAATCAAACACTTCTATTTAATTTTAAGAAACTAAATCCTTTTTTAAAAATCTGCATATACTCATTTAAATGGAAAGTATACCATATACGTTGATAAACATTTAAAGCACTGATTATATCATATTTCTAAATAATGTATAATAAGGATATTTTAATTTGATTTAAAAGGATAAGGCAGAGACACAATGAATTTTGAAAGATCTGATCGTAAAAAGTCAAAAATACCAAGTCCAAAATGTACTCATTCCTTGTATTACAAAAAATAAGGTCCTGGTTGGTTGTTTGGATGTTAGAACTGTTTTTCTCATGGGAGTAACATTATAAAATTCAGTTAAAACCAGGCCAACTCATAACATAGCTAAGACAAAATTAATAGCAGCCCAGAATCTCAAACCCTCTTAATACCCTGGAGACTCAGCTCAAGATTCTACTAAGCTAATGAGCCTCCTGGGAAACGTAAAGAATATAAAGATGGCTCTTGTGGAAGTTCCAGTGCCTCTCCCTGCTCCTATGGAAGGGGGAGGAAGGTGGGATATAGCAAGAATTGTGCCAGAAGCAGAAACCTACCACAGGATAGCTCAGTCAAGATAAGGCAGGAAGAGACAAACGCCATGATACTGGACTTCCAGACATGTTGTTTTGCTAAGGCCAGAGTCCTTATGTTACCAACTTCTTGGGAAGTTTTTCTTAAGTACTATGTAATTCAGGGTATACACCAACAGAGCCAAAATGAATGAAATGCAGAATAAGCCACCAAGATCTGCAGCACTCTGAACAGTTCATGCTCAGAATCTGCTCAGTATAACTGAAATGTGTGACAGTGTCTTGGTAGACTTTTTGTGTGTGTGTGTGTGTGTGTGTCTTTTCCTAGGGCCACACTCGCAGCATATAGAGGTTCCCAGGCTAGGGGTCTAACAGGAGCTGTAGCTGCCGGCCTTCACCACAGCCACAGCAACACAGGATCCAAGCCGCGTCTGTAACCTACACCACAGCTCTCGGCAATGCCGGATCCTTAACCCGATGAGCAAGGCCAGGGATCAAACCCACAACCTCATGGATACTAGTTGGATTCATTAACCACTGTGAGCCACGACGGGAACTCCTTTTTTTTGTTTGTTTGTTTGTTTGTTTGTAGACTTTCTCATGATACAGCCTTTCACATCAAACCCATAGAGTAGATGGGTTACCCGAATATCAGGTGACTCCCTTTAAATAACGTACTGTGATTCATTCACATTGCTGCACCTATATTCTCTTGGTTTTGTGCAGAATACAAATAAAAAATAGAAAAAATTAAAAGACATAGCCACTACATTTTAGGCATTCATAATCAATAAAAAAGATAATACAAACATTAATAATCATAAAGCACAATTTGGCCACAAAACATAGAATAAGTACAAATTGGTATAGAATTCCAAAGGAGAAATGGAGAAAAAAAATGGAGATTTAGAAAATACTTTCTGGTTCCACTTCTACCTTTAAAATGCTATCTGGAGGTAGTTACATAGGTATATACATACATAAAAATTAAGGAAAAAGAACCTATTCATCTTACCAGCCTCATTTTAAATCGTCCCTACATGAAGAAGCATTTAACACAGGTTTGGAGATGGGGAACCACCTTACTATGCAGCAAAGAAGAAGAAAGGAATTTGGGGTTGAAAACATAGTGTAAAGAAGACTCAGAGTCAGGGAAGTATATGAAATATCAGAGAAAAATGTGTTTTTCAGTTTGTTTGTTCCTAGATTATGAATAAGGCATCAGATACAGCTTAGAAAACACTAGTTCAGGATACATGGTAAAGGATCTTGAATGTCAATCCGTGAACGCAATACTTAATTCAGCAACTGAAAGCTCTTCAAGGCTCCTGAGCAAACCACACCGTAGGACGTGTTCGTACTAAAGTGGTTTATCACCAGCTTGCAAAGGAAGACAGGAGACAACAGCATTGGTTTTTCAACTCTTACAAAAGTCGAGGCAAGAGGCCATTAGGGTTTGTACTAGAAGGAACAGCATCAAAAAACCAAAGAGGCACAGGAGCTGCTCCCAGATTTAGCAATAGATTAGATCTCAGGGAAGTGTTGCTGAGGAGGTCAAACATGCTTCTGACACTTTGATTCTGGAGGGAGGAAAAATAATAATTATGATACATCGAAACCAGGAAAAAGCATCGCAGGCTAATGAAGAATTTAGGATGTAGCCCAGAGGTCTGCAGGAAGCTCTCCTAATCAATCTGCACTTAACTGGTGCCTCAGGTTAACCTACTCTCCTGACTTTCTCAGTAAAAGACACTGAATGATACAGTGAGCTGGCTATTCAAAGCTGAAGTCCTATGATCAGCTGCTCCCACTAGTTGAGTTGTGCTTATTAGGTGATGTTTGTCCCCAACTACTGTCTGCTGGTTGTACTTCCTATTCTAGTTATAAAAGTTAATATATTTTATTTGAACCAATAAAAATACAAAAGTAAAATGATATTTGGGTCTACGAAAACTTAGCTGAATTGTTAGGAAAGTTTTGAAAAGTGTAAGTAAAAACAACTGTTCAGTTGGCTATGGCTAAGATGATCTTTAACGACTGGTAGTAAAACTCTTAAAACTAAGGATTCTGTGTTCAGATCACTTGCTAAGCAATCCTTCTCCACTCTAAAGAAATTGAAATTAAAACCCCCATGTTTATCTCAATAAAAAAACATTATAAGCATGACTTACTACTCAAGAGAGACAACTCTCTCCAATTAACAAATTTATCCTCAAAGAAAAGGACTTCACTCTATATCAAATGATTGGCGAAGAAATGTAAGCTTACACTAAGTTCAAATAAAATGGTAGGAACTCCTAGCTCCAACAATGAAGTAACAAGTATTGGACTTACCCTCCCAATATAAGCAAACATATAAGTGGACAAAATATACCAAAAAAGCAAAAACAAAAAAAAAAACTGGTTCCAGATACTGAGTAACTGATAGAACAAACCTCTGATCCTTAAGAGAACAAAACTCATGAAGTGTGAGCCCCATATTTCTGTCTGACAGCACCTTCCAAGCCAATGCACAGGTAACTGGAACCGAAATAGAGAGCAGTGGCTTCACAAGACAGAAGATCCATAAAATTTCCCCTACTCTATTATCACATAGGTTTGGCTTCAAGTTGCCACCAGTATCTTAACAATATATGAAGTTGTTTTATTATTATTATTATTATCATTATTATTATTATTATTTCTGGTCACACCTGCTGCATACGAAAGTTCACCAGCCAGGGATGGAATCTGAGCTGCAGCTGCAGCCTACTCCACAGCTGTGGCAACACCATATCCTTAACCCACTTCACCAGGCTGGGAAACAAACCCATGCCTCTACAGCGACCTGAGCTGTTGCAATCAGATCCTTAACCCACTGCACCACAGCAGAAACTCCTATGGATACTTCTTTTTAAGAAAATAAAATGTTTTCCTATTCAACGGCTATAGCCAATGAACTTTGTGCCTACTGGCACAGATCTTGCTTAGTAAAACATCAGCTAAGTCAGCTTAATTTTAAACTTGTGAAACTAAAAAATGAGATTAGACATTAAGGTGTAAAAGCTGAGCTTTACTTTTTTAATAATACTTATTGAGGTTTAAAATGATACCACTTTTCCCTCTTTGGATTTACTAAATTATACATAGTGCCTCCTCAAATTATCCATCCAATAAGGATACATTCTCTTTCAGGAGATGTTTTTATATAATCTGTGCAATATCTGAGATCTTAATATTAACAGCTGATGATTATTAGTCCCATTATTTTGCTTTCATCAATGGCCACATTCTCATTACACCTTTCCCAGGCAAACAGTGACCTTTCTCCAGGGATACAATCATAGCAGGTGCATCTTCTGAAATGAGACAGTCTTGACTGATGTTTTCAACCCACTATTTACCCATGAAAACCTCTCAAGTCAGGAACCAGGGCAGAACAAATAAGCCCTCAGAAACCACTCACCAGGTGCTGCGTCTACCCTAGGTTGGAATTTTCAAGTGTTTGACTGAAATTTACTTTTTGGTCCATGTTTTATATTTGCTGAGCAATCAAATTTACAAAATGATTTGTAGAGTTTTTCACAAATATACCACGTTTGTGAAATGAGTACAAATCACTTTACAGTAAATAACAAGCAGCTCCATAAGATAAAACAAAATAAACAGAAGGAAATGGTGCTTTTAACACTACAACTAATGGAATGAGTGCTCCTGAACCACCCTTCTTCTTTCGTTTTTATTAACAGTAACAAGCCAATAATATCAATAAGTCTCCCTAAAGGTCTTAGTTAATAAGCAAAAAAAAAAAAAAAAATATATATATATATATATATATATTCATGTTCTTAATATACAAAAATGAAAAATATAAAGAATAGAACATATACTGCTCATCACATGCATTTTTAATAAATGGAGGAAAGAAGCCCTAAAGAAAAAGAGCTGTCAGGTAAAAGTATAGTAGGTTGAACTTTTGAATGCATGCAGAGGGTAAAGAAGGGTGAAATGGAAGCTTACACTTGAGCTAGGTGAAGTTTATATCCTTTGCAGACATGTCTACGCACACACACACATACACACACACACACACAAATTCTTAAGTACTGAAAATATCTGAATTATAACTAGTTCATAAACAGTAAAACTAAATATTCCTTTCTTGTGAGCCAAAAAAAGACCATCAAATCAACAAAGAAGCTGTATTTTAGAAAGCTATTGTTTAATTATTGATATAGCTAGTAAAATTCTGATTGTTCTGGAGGCATTAAAGTTCTATTTACTGTGTCCTAGAACTACTTCTAGTATTTTTTCCAATTAGCTGAGGTATTTTTTTGGTGGGGGGTATAACTGACACACATTAAAAGGCACAGATTTTAAGTGTGCTCTTCAGCATTTTTTTAATTACTTAATGAATTTTATTACAATTATAGGTGTACAAAAATCATCACAACCAAATTTTATAGCATTTCCATCCCAAACACTCAGTGCATCCCCCAACTTGTCTCATTTGGAAACCATAAGTTTCCAAAGTCTGTGAGTCAGTATCTGTTCTGCAAAGAAGTTCATTGTGTCCTTTTTTTAGATTTCGCATGTAAGTGGTAGCATTTGATGTTGGTGTCTCATTGTCTGACTGACTTCACTTCGCATGATAATTTCTCGGTTTATCCACGTTGCTATAAAGGCAGTTATTTATTTCGTTCTTTTTAAGGGCTGAGTAATATTCCACTGTGTATACGTACCACATCTTCCCTATCCACTCCTCTGTGGATGGGCATTTAGGTTGTTTCCATGACTTGGCTTATTGTATAGAGTGCTGCAACAAACACTGGAGAGGAATACATGTGTCTTTTCAAGTCATGGTTTCCTCTGGATAGATGCCCAGGAGTGATTGCTGGATCAAATGGTAATTCTATTTTCAGTTTTCTAAGGAATCTCCACACTGTTTTCCAGAGTGGTTGCACCAATTTACATTCCCACCAACAGTATAATAGGGTTTCTTTTTCTCCACACTCTTCAGTGTTTTTTTTTTAAGATTTTTATTGTTTGCACTATAGTTAATTTACAATGTCCTGTCAATTTTCTATCGGTTTTGATGGATGCATACCCCTATGTAACTATATCCCAACCAAAATTTGGAACATTTCCAACAACCCAGTATATCTTACAGTGTCTGCCTCCAGTCAGTTGCTCCCTGGAACTCAATCATCCAATGTAACTAACCATTTTTAACCACCCTCTGCCTGATTTGGCCAGAAACAAAATCTGAAAAATTAGGCACATGTTTCACTACATGCAGTAACTCTCTCCTCTTCCTAGAACTCGTGAGGAGTAAAGCTCCAGTGCACACACTAAGAAGGTATTTCTGACTATAAAAGAATAACTTTGCAAAATTTTCTCTTAGCCAGCATTTAACTCATGTTACTGATGTATCAAGTCACTCAAAATAAACTTAGCAGTATCAATGATACCGATCAAAAATTCCTTGATGCCACTGTATATATAATTCAAGTTTAAATAAAACAACATAGGCTTAATTTTTTAAAATATATTTTTCAAAGGCAAGTTTTTCCTTCATGCAACATAGGAGTCACTGGTATTTTTAACCTAAAATAACCCACAATAGGGAGTTCCCATCGTGGCGCAGTGGTTAAGGAATCCGACTAGGAACCATGAGATTGCAAGTTTGATCTTTCGCCTTGCTCAGTGGGTTAAGGATCCGGCATTGCTGTGAGCTGTGGTGTAGGTCGCAGATGCAGCTCGTTCTGGCATTGCCTTGGCTCTGGCGTAGGCCAGCAGCTGTAGCTCTGATTCAACTCCTAGCCTGGGAACCTCCATATGCTGCGGGTGCAGCCCCCCAAAAAATAATAATAATAAAATAAAATAAAATAAAATAACCCACAATAGAATTTATTTATGACTACGATTTTTAAAACTTAAAATATTCTGAGAGTACTATGGTCTTACTTTTGAACAAATTAACAGTTCTTTAATAATAGGGAAAAACAAAATTACACAAGTTAGATCTGATGATTAGACTTCAAATCTGATTTTTTTGTTTCCATATGAATAATAAAACTGATTTAGTTTCTATATTCTAACCTAAGCATTAAAAATAACTCTAACTTATTTAACAAAGCCTAATGAACTGTTTTTCTAATGAAAACAATGAAAAATTGTGACTTACAGCACTGTATTTTTATATCTATATATTTCTGCTTTCCACAAAAGAGTTTTAAAAGCAAATTAGCCAAAATTTCTCCAGGTATTTTTTAAATATTATTATAATAAAGATTAATGTTGTAAAGCAAGGCCAGGCACACACAGCAGACAGAGAATAAAGGTAAGTCTTTCAGCTCCACCTGAATCAACCACTTTGAAACAAACATCCTAATAACTCTCTTACAGAAATGTTTAAGATACAGTGTTCAAGTATTGAAAAGTACTTGAACGAAACAGTAATGGGAAACAGAACTCACTAGAATGTAAATCTGATTTAAATGAGCAACAAAAAAAGAAGTAACATAAGCTTCTAGGAAGTCGGAGGACCTAAAGGTACAATGTGAAAAATACGAAAAGCATGCCAAGAGGTATATTATAAAAGCTGACTATAAACAGACTAAATTATTAGTCATTTCATTTTGTGACACAATTTTCACCCTAAAACAGGCTTTAGCTACAAAGAAAGTTTTTCTTGTCGCCTTAATAACAAACATTATTACAGTGAATATGTTCCACCTACTTAAAAAGAAATTTTTAAAATAAACAACCATGGAGAATTCTGACAACTCGAGAGATTTCAGAAAACCATAACATAATTGTTTACATACACACACAAATTAATACTGATCAATGCATCTCCAAAACAGAATAATCTATTTTTGAAGGGTGAGGAAGTAATAAATTAAAATGTAGAATAGTCTTTCAAGAGTTTCAGAAATGAAAGGCATGACAAATGAGAATGAAAACTGAAACGAACAAAGGCATTGAGGGGCTACGGGAAATTTTTGTTTGTTTTATAAAGAGAGGACGTGGACGTGTTTGTGGGCTAAGCAGAGATGGTATAAACCAAGATAAGAAAGATTTAAGTGATGAGTTCTCCCGGTGTGGCTCAATGGTAATGAACCTGACTAGTATCCATGAGGATGCAGGTTCAATCCTGGCCTCACTCCGCGGGTTAAAGATCTAGAGTTGCTCTGAGCCATGGGGTAGGTCTCAGGCACAGCTCGAATCCTGCATTGCTATGGCTGTGGTGTAGTCCACAGCCTGGGAACCTGGGAACTTCCATAGGCTGCATGTGTGGCCCTAAAAGACAAAAACAAACAAACAAAAAAATATAAGCGATGACAGAGGAACTGTGGGCAAGACTGACAAAGGGTAAGGAGGGAAAAGCTGAAAAAATGTTAACAAAATAAAAACTTTCTATTTTCAACAAAAATAGATATTTTTCAGAGTGTACATTTTAATAGTAATGAAATTAGTTCTGCACTAAAAACACATACAAGAGGCTTCGCTCTTGGAACAAATGAAAATAAGTACTCTGGTTATTTTTACTCATTTAGAGGAACCACTTCTGGCAAAAATAATTATTGTAGAGTTTTATGAAATTTCCTCTCAAACCACTGGTCTTCCACAAAGATAGAAGGGTCAAACCATTAAGTTTTAAACACCAACATAGTACCTATGCCAAGCACAAATTTCTTCTCTTAACTGAATATCTACAGCTTCATCCTCATTTTGCTTAACAAAACTATGTCAATTCTTCAATTTCTGCACTTATTCAAACAGTCGAGACCCTACTGTCTGGCATGCACTTGATAGGGCATTACAAAGCTAGGGCAATATGAAATTCCATAGATGAAGTCCTATGGGGTGTATACTGGGGGCAATGAGAATCTTCAGGGGAACTTAATCATGGCAGTGACATGATTCCAACTGTGGCTGACAGAAACATTGGATGCAGGGAGATGATTTAGGAACTCATACAATACACCTGCTGGAGACAGACGCTTTGAAGACAGTCATTATAAAGATGAAGAAGGCATTTCTTCTTCTTCTTTTTTTTTTTTTGTCTCTTTTTAGGGCCACACCCATGGCATATAGAGGTTCCCAGGCTAGGGGTTGAATTGGAGCTGCAGCTACTGCTCTACGCCACAGACACAGCAATGCCAGATCCAAGCCATGTCTGCGACCTACACCTCAGCTCAGGGCAATGCCGGATCCTTAACCCACTGAACAAGGCCAGGGATTGAAGCCACGTCCTCATGGATACCACCCAGGTTTGTTAACCGCTGAGCCACGATGGGAACTCCCAAGAAGGTATTTCTAACCCAGATTCAGCAACTCTTGGTCACAACCAAATATGAACAAGCAAGAACATGAGTTTGAGCAAGAAAGAAAAGGCATCAAATGCACCTAAAATTCTATTAATATCTCCAGCTTTTCTATGCTTATATTTAAACACACACATATGTGAATGCTGTTCACCAGTGAGAAAAGTTAGGCTGTCATTTCCGAAGTACAATGGTATGACAGAGAAAAAGCCTAAATTATGGATTCAATAAACAAAAGACAGTTCTGTCGCTGAGTTGCCTAATTATGATGTGAGGGAAGTTCTTACCCTCTGTTTCCTTCAGCATACATTTTTTATTGCACACATCTTACTGAGTTACAGGTAGTAGTGACATGTCTATCTCCTACTGAGCTGGAATTCCTCACTCAGTTTTTTCAGCCCAGCCCCTCAAGTAACATCCTACACAGCCTGGCCTCCCACTTACTCCTTATTATCTTCTACAGAGATCCTTTAATTCTAACAACAGGAAGTACTGATCCTTCCACAAAATCATTTTCAACACATTCATGGGTTTGCCCTTGTCCCTTTTCCGCCTTCATCACCCTTCTCCATTTCCATACTCACTTTCCATCTTCCTGAGTTTGGTTAAGATCAGAGATGACATTCAATGGGGACAAACCATCCCCACAGAGGCATCAGCTTCTACAGCCAGACATTCCATCTGATTACAGGGGAAGTTCTTCAAACTGTCGATGACGAAGCCATACCCTTTTGCAGATATTTTTTTCATCACTCCTGCAGTTTTAACATTACCTCCTCTGTGCAAACTTTTCTGACATCTCTTCTGTTATCCCTGTAATCACGTTCACAAACCTATCAGAACACATATGACAGTGCTTCCTACCAGTCTTATGTCCATCTCCCCATCAACACTAAAACTCCTTGAGATTAAGGACCATGATTTAGCTCTGCACAGTCAGGACTGTGAAAAGAGCCCGATATATATCTGATACACAAAATGCTTAAATACAGTTATGATGTTATTATGACCTGGCCCTTAGCATTTAAAAGTAGCAAGAAAGGGGGTAGGGAGGTATAAATTAGGAGTTTGGGATTAGCAGATACAAACTACTATACATAAAATAAACAGAAAAGATCCTACTGTATAGCACAGGGATATTCGATATCCTATTATAAACCAGAATGGAAAAGAATATGAAAAAGAATATGTGTTACATATGTGTAACTGAATCACTTTGCTGTACACCAGAAATTAACACAATATTGTAAATCAACAATACTTCACTTTTAAAAAGCAAAGTAGCAATACCAACAATGTTCTCTGTAACTCATTTAAGTACTATAATGTTCTCACAAATATTTAATTTACTTTAATAATACTGGGGTGGTATTATTGAAGGTTCTGATCAACTCTTAGATTTAGGCACAGAAAGATTCTGATTAACTCAAATCTACTACACTCACTCTGCTAAGGAAAATCCAAAGCCACAGAAGGGCAGCTTGGAAAACAATTTGATTCATTCATTATACATTTACTGAAAACTTCTGTGGTAACACAGTCATAGCCTTATGTCTGTAAAGATACGCCACCTTAAACATAAGAAATGGTTGCACAGTACATAATTACATGTCAATTACATCTCAGTTTTTTTTTTAAAGTAATGGTTGCAAATTCAGAGATAAATTCCTTCTGAAATAGTTCATGAAAAAGGCAAACCTCTCCAATACGTGCGTGTGAGACAGGAAAGCACGCTGATAATGAGAAGTAATGAGGGTCCTAAACAAACACCAATGGAAGAATCAGGGCTTCCTGGACTGGAAGGAAAGTCCCATGTCAAGTTAGCAAAAGGTCTGAGAGAAGAACCACACACCTTACTGTTTATTGATACATTACGATCTCATCAGTATAGTAACAGAAATTTTGTGGTCATGAATTTACTACAAGTAACAGTTTTTCAGGTCACCATTCTAAAGAAAGATCAGATTAGTAATCCAAGTAAAAAGCTAATAGAGCCCTCTGACAACCCAGCCAGGAGACACTGGTATACACAGTCTCATTAGGAAAATTCAGGAAGAGGTGGGGACAACATTCCATGATGCCTTAGTGTACAGACTTGGGAGTTCATTCTCTCTAAAAAAACCAATTTTGAAGCAAAATATCTCTAAAAGTCTAGCTTTCTAGCTTTCCCCCCATTGCACCACTACCAAGAACAATGAAATCTCTATGACTAGAAAACTCTCATCCTATGCCTTCAGATTCTCTCTAGTAAAGCCAGTAATCCAGCAAAACTGTTACCAAGCTTGAAGCAGAATGTATTAGAGGCATCTTTTTTGATGCGTAATAGCTGATTTATTGAAGAAAATTCTGTAATTTTTACAAAAGTGTATAACTTTAAAACCACAAGTTTAAAATGAGGCTGGTTTAAGTATAACTATAAACCAATATATTTTGACATGAAATAATTTAAACCATTTTCCTGACAAAGAGCTCTCATCTAAAAGTACTGATGGGCAAAATAAATAAATAAATAAGAATAAAATAAAAGTACTGATGGGCAGAGTTCCTGTTGTGGTGCAGGGGAAATGAACCTGACTAGTATCCATGAGGGTATGGGTTTGATCCCCGGCCTTGCTCAGTGGGTTAAGGATCCGGCATTGCCGTGAGTGTGGTATAAGTCACAGATGCACCTTGGATCCCGCGTTGCTCTGGCTATGGTGTAGGCCAATGGCTGTAGCTCTGATTCCACCCGTAGCCTGGGAACATCATAAGCTGAGGGTGCAGCCCTAAAAAAGCAAAAAAAAATTAAAAACAAAAAATAAAAGTACTGATTGGCTATAAATGCTTTTAATGATTTTTCGGAAAAAATCAAGATAATCAGTCTTAACCACAGAAATACAGTAGTAACATAGTTCCCACTAGACTGCATTATACCTCTCTGAGAGGTTTTTTGGGTTTCGTTTGTTTGTTTGTAACGGTTAAATAGATTCATCTAAACTGGCGATAGCCATTACCCATGTGCTGGCAAATGACCTTGTTTTCTTTTCAGGTGTTTAATCAGCTTAGTTCAGCGAAGGTGAAAAGATTTTCATAATCTTGTGACTTGTGCTCACTGTCGGATTAATAGACTTTGTCATCTAACCTCCTTACCTTCCTTCTCTGACGCCCCACCCTGTAAAACATATTTACTCATTAGATCTGGAATACCTTTTTTTCCCCCTCTCTTTGGTTCTTTTCCATTTTCTTTTCCACATTCTTTACTTACTAAATACTATGATATTACAATCTTAGGAAGAACAGTGCCAAGAAACACCTATTCTACCTGCTGAAAATAAAAGCAAAACTCCATAAAGAATTATTAATTTTCAAGTGGCAGAAAATTTTGTACCCGCCAAAGCCTAGAGTTCCCCAGGTTTATATTGTCTAAGAAAGTTACCTGCCCAATCTCTAATTAAGTATAAAACTTACTTGCTAAAATTGAAAGGAAGTACATATAGAAGTAACTTTTGAGGTAAAACTATTAAAAGGATGTGTACATTAAGTAAGAAAAAAAAGGCTCTCTCTGCAGCAACATGGATGGACCTAGAGATTATCATACCATGCGAATTCAGACAAAGACAAATTATATGCTATCACTTATAGGTGGAATCTAAAAAATAGTACAAATGAACTTACAAAACAGAGATGGACTCACAGACATGGAAAACAACCTAAGGTTACCACAGCGGTGGGGGTGGGGCAGGGGGTTGGAGATCAAAAAAAGAAAAACATACAGACTCTATAACACCCACACTCACCCTATGATTAAACTGCAGGCTGAGGAGGGCTTCTTGGATTTTAGTACAAATTCCTCTTTGATATTAAGATTCCTTCTTCGTGCTGTGATTTCCAGCGATGGCGAATTCAAAGGACAGCTGGTTTTATCTTTGGAACCAACTACTAAGAGTGATTTGGTACTTGGAGCATCAACACAATGTTCCTAATGCTGCTCTTTGAGCTCCTTAGACTAGACTAAGTCTCTTATCATTTCCAAATGACCACTCTTCAAATATCGAAAGACCACTATCACATTCCTACGACTTCACTCTTCCAAAGTAAATGTGCCACCGAAATCAACTGGTTTTTTATTCAGCAAGATTTTTTACTCTTGGGAGTTCCTGTTGCGGCTCAGCAGTAACAAACCCGACTAGTATCCATGAGGGCACGGGTTCGATCCCTGGCCTTGTTCAGTAGGTTAAGGATCCGGCAATGCCGTGAGCTGTGGTATAGCTTGCAGACTTGGCTTGGATCCCGAGTCACTGTGGCTGTGGCGTAGGCCGGCAGCTACAACTCCAATTCAACCCCTAGCCTGGGAATTTCCGTATGCCACATCTATAGCCCTTAAAAACAATTTTTTTTTTAACCTTAAAAAAAAAATCATTACACAAAAGCAACAGTGAGGTGACTGACTCAAAGCACCGGGTCCACAGCTGCAGCCCAGCCCCACAGAAGCGTCACATAACACAGTGGAGTCAGAGATGCTCTGAAACATTCATCAGACTGCTCTCAACTCATCACCAGACTTAAGGGCCTGGGCTAGATACTCTACGAATTCTCCCTAAAGGGTGACAACCATGCCTGGAGACGAGTGACGAGCGTGATCTGACCGAGCGTGAACTGACCAAGAAGAGTGTGAAGGGCAGGACTCCTTGCTAACATCCCCTTCTTCCTAATACTTAATTCCTAAACAGTGTCAGTTTCACCGGAGGCTCCCTCAAACTGCTTAGTCACTTGAGACTGTCACTGTGGTGAAAAGATGAGTCAGCCGTTCCACTTTTATATAACTGACTTTATGACCCCAACGTAGGATTTCATATTTACCAACATCAAATTCAGATCATCTCAAAGGTGTGTGAAGGAATTTATCTATAGGGAGAGGCATCAAAGAAAATTCTCAAAGCTCTGTAAGGTTTGCTTATTCAATCATACTGGCTCTTCTAATCTGAAGTGTAGAATGAGAAAATGGCCTTTTAGCTGAAAGCTTCAGATAGCAATTTGGAGCACTTTGACCCTGACTGAAAAAAAAAACCCACAAACATATACCATCAGATGTTATAACTTTCTGTTAGTCACTTAGGCATTATTCTGGCTCTTTCTTCACTTGATAATAATAGTTACACAAGTAGAGCCTTATAAATAAGGCTATTCTTATTGAGACACTGTTTATGTCATAAAAATTAATGACATAAATACTAAATTGGCTAGGAAAAAAACAGGTAAACTTATAAAAGGATTATTTATCTATGTCTTTGAAAGCCTTTTGATCAAATATAAAAATACGTGTAAAAGATGTCTAACCCTCCGATACAGACTGCAATGTAATTAATACTTCAGAATAATGGCTCATTCTACTATCATGAGAAAAATTAACACACAAACCAACGAAAAAAAGCACAAGATTCCTTTAGCCCAATCATCTGCCTTCCAGAAGCATGTTGTGCTCTTGGCTAGAAAGTACACAATTCAGGCCAGATTGTACTTTCAGAAACACTTCCTCTTTTAGCTGTTGATGTATCATAGATATCAGAATAGCACTGAGCTTTGAAATAATCCGCTGATGTCATCGATTTTCAGGCGAGAAGGTAGGCTCTTCCCACAGTGCTTGTGCCTAAGGCTGTGTGGAAACAGGCTCCTGGTTGCTTAGGAAATCGCTGGCTTTTGACTATTTGTTTCCCACTCTACTTGAAGCTGTAACCTTCTGTCTGCTTGAGATATCATCATTCACCTTCAGAATCAGGGCATGTCACGCTCCTTGAAAAGAGGTTCTTATCTGAAACACCTTTCAGAGATTCTTACCAAGTGAAGGAAGAGTGGGAGTAATGGCTAAGTGACTAACAGAAAAATATAATATCCATGCATGCCAACAGTGTCTCTGGCCACTTTTTTAATGCTTTTTTTTTAATACCAAAGAATTTTATTAGGATGTTTTGTCTTTCCAAATTACTAAAGTAACACATGCGCACTGTAACAAAGCAAATAATTCAGAGTTGTATAAAGTTCCACTGCCTTCCCCCTTCTTACTCCAACACTCAGATAATCTGTTTTATGACCTTGAGATAATCCATTTTAAAGCCTGATGTTTTATGAATCTGTCCATACAGTCTTACACAAAAATATACATACATAGTAACCACTGTTTTGAAGTACAACCCATTACAAATCTAGGATAATCTTATACTGTTCTGGAATTTGCTTTTTAACTTAGTATTATTATCATAGACATCTTTCCAAGCCAATATACATAGGTACACTACAGTTGTGAATGGCCGCACCATATTTCATGGTATAAATATAAAATAATTTATATACGATACCCTTACTGATGAACAGTCTTTACCGTTTGCTAAAACAATGTTATACTCATACACATTTCTCTATATATTCGTTGTGGTTTTTATTTCCCACATGTAGAACAGATGGGCGTGATACGTAAAAAACATACACATTCTTTTTAAAAAATGTTGTCCAATTGCTCTCCCAAGAGACAGAGCCCACAGTATTACTGAAGTTCAGGTAAAAGACACACACTAAGTATTAGTGTTAGTGTTAGTGTGTGTCTTTTACCTAAACTTCAAATACTAGATGTTATCAACCTTCTAAATACTGTCAAGCCAGTGGGTAAAAAACAATAAATACCGTTTTGTAATTTGCATTTCTGGGGGGACAGTTTAAATATTCAACTGTTATTTTTGATGTAGTTCTTATTAAAAGTTATACCCATCACTTGTTAAGAGACAAGACATGCTTTTTCTATATTACTTTTTAAAATCCTGAAGGGCACACACCTTGTACTCTTTGTAAATGCCCGCAAAACCACAAATGTTGAATAACTTAGGAGATTTAACACTGCAGTTCTATTTGATGAGTTAAATTGTGGATATTATCAGAATTAAACTACAAGATCCCAGTTTTTAATCATCTGAACTAAATGTCAATCTTAACATTCAAGAGGTTTTGCCAACTCTCCACCCTAGCTATCATAGTCAAGTTAACAAAACATTAACAACCAAGACAGCAGTGAAAATCAATACAGATTACCACTAAAGGGCAAAATGAGAGTGACAATGGGCCCCTCTGAAATGAAAGACAGGCAGGCTGCCCTGGGATGGTAAGAGTTAAGACCTGAGTATCAAAAAAGAACTAGGTGTGTAGATTAGGGAGAAGAGTCATGGTCAAGGAACAGAAAGGACTAAGTGTCTAAAAAATTAGTGACTGTAGGAGAGAACAGCAGCATAGTAGGACAGAACATAATGTTTGAGAATGAAGAGGACTGGGGGATAGGAGGCAGGAATCAAGAATCTTGTGCAGGAGTTCCCATCGTGGCGCAGTGGTTAACGAATCCAACTAGGAACCATGAGGCTGCGGGTTCGATCCCTGGCCTCACACAGTGGGTTAACTATCCAGTGTTGCTGTGAGCTGTGGTGTAGCTCACAGATGTGGCTCGGATCTGGCGCTGCTGTGACTCTCGTGTAGGCCGGCAGCTGTAAGCTCCGATTCGACCCTAGCCTGGGAACCTCCATATGCCGCATGTGTGGCACTAAAAAGAAAAAAAAATAAGAAGAAGAATCTTGTGCACACACATGGGAAGTATTAGACCTATTATATATCCAAGGGTATGAGAAAAAGCAACCCAAGAGCTGAGTCCCGGGTCCAGGAAGGGGCCAAGGCCAAAGATAAGGATTTAGGAGACACTGGCATAAAGCCACTGGATTCAGTAAGATCACCTAGGAGTCACCCAGAAAGTGAAAATAATTCAAGAGTGCCTACACAGAGATATAAATTCCAGTTAAGCACCAAATGTTCTTCATAAAAACAGTGGTATTACACCATGATTTAAAGACAGGATTCTGAAAATGAGATATATCTAAAGTTTTAATATGTATCATTTTAAGAAACCTTATACTGAGTTACTTAGCAGGCCAAAAAAAAGCACATTAAAATGCCAATAACAGCCTCTCAAATATTTTTGCGAGGTCAGATATTCATGGGGGAGGTGGTAGCATTTTAAGTGAGTCTCGTTTGGAGTTCCCATCGTGGTGCAGCGGAAACAAATCTGACTAGCATCCATGAGGATGCAGCTTCAATCTCTGGCCTTGATTAGTGGGTCGGGGATCCAGGGTTGCCCTGAGCTGTGGTGTAGGTCACAGACGCGACCTGGAACTGGCGCTGCTGTGGCTGTGGCATTGGCAGGCAGCTACAGCTCCTGTTGGACTCCTAGCCTGGGAACCCCCATTTGCCATGGGTGAGGCCCTAAAATAAAGAAATTTTTAAAAATGAGTCATGTTTAAGATAAAGAGATATAAAACATTCTGTCTTCACGAGTAAATACGGGTAACTATCCATCACAAAGCCTTAGCTGATGCACATACTATACTGGGTAATAAAAGAAATTTGTAAAAAAGATTTCTTGAGTCAGACAGTAACTTAAAAACACACTTTAGGATTCTGATTCCCATGTCCTTGAGGATGAGCAACTCCTTTAAATTTTATATCCCAGGTGCTTCCCTTGCCCCACCCTAGTCTCAGCCCAGTGGACCCCATTTAATTAGTCTAAAAACATGAGTTTCACTTCACTTATTAGAATGATTAAAATAATGAATGTGCATATACCGATTAAAATGTTGACATCTAAAATAAAACATCCCAATTTAAGGTTTGAAGAAGACTTGAAAATTTACAAATACCGTGACCTAACAAAAATGAAAGTAAATAGATCTCAACTAATTTTAATCTCTTAATTTATCTTACATCATATAACTGGCTCTTGGAGGATCACTCTTGAAAATTAAGAAATAGTTCAACACCGTAGATGATAAAAATCCAATGTAGACTTAACTTTCCAACCTCTTTACAAGTTTGCTTCCTCTTTCTGGCAATGAAAATAACAGAAAGAGTGACTTTAGAATGAAATTGAAACAAATCCACCCAAAAAAAAACATTCAGAGGTCAGTTTTGTTTTGAAGCCATTAAGTAAGTACTAGGGATTTTCCAAGTAACTAGTTGAAACTCTTAAAATACTTGATGGCTTGGAAAAAAGTATTTGTATATTAAATACAAGTTGAATGTCTTGCTCCATGAATAAGCAAATTTAGCAGATAATCTATTTCCATGATTTGTTAAATGTATTATTTATAATAATATATGCGTTATTACTTATGTATTATTTAATACACAGATATATTATAAATATGAAATGTATAAAGTCTTGACTAAATCCCAAGTAATCAACATAGAAGACCTCATTAGTAATGAATTCATTCTAAAATAAAATATAATGAACTGAATAAATACAGCAGTAAAGGTAATATAAGAGTAAAACGATATGGGCTTAAGAGAAATGCAGTTTGCTCAGTAACAAAACCAGATAACTTTTAAAGATCATTCATATTCCTCAGGTTCTGACTGACTTATTCATATAATTAGCTGTTCATAGAAAATATGGCTTTCAATAACAACTAAAAAGATCTTGTTCTAAAGTTGAGAAAAACAACTGTGATAATTTAAAAAATTAAATATTTTCATTCCAAAAATACTTTAGTTAAAATCAACATTTCCATATCATTTTAAATCAACTAAGTAAACCTCATGGCCTAAAAATATAATTTCAAATTCCTGTCTCCTATGTAGCAATAAAATCAGGATAAATAAAAACAGCAAAGTCTATACTTTTCATGAATAACTGAACGAAAACTTGAAAAGAGAATTAAGTTCAGTATATTTATTCAGTCGTAGAAGAAACAGCTAGCACATTTTTAATGCGAGATATGTAGCTATCTCATCGTCCAATATGGGCTAGATAAATAAATAAAACCAAACGAAATGCACAAAGATTAAAGAAAAACACTCATTAGAAAGTAAAACAGCAATCAAGGTAACAGAATTCACACAGAATTCAAGAGGAATAAGAGGCCATGGACCAAAAAAAGCCTATAAGGACAGAAAAAGAAGAATGGCAACAAATCAAAGTGCACCTAAAACTGAGACAATGTCATCATTATTAAATTCGGAGTTTGAAAGAAAAAGAGTCTTACTTACCTGAGGGAGGGATGCACACAACATATAAAGCAAATAAGAACAAAAGAGAACTTGGCTTCCATTTCCAATGACAGCTCCACCTTCGCCCTGAGTGAAACATCCTGCCACGGAAAAAAGCAAGAGTCAGGACACTGAGCATTCACTAAAGCCCTGGGACAATAAAAGTTACAGGTTCCCAGCAGGGACTGAGAAAGAGGAACCTTTTTCACTCTTGCTTCCAAAGGAAAAAAGAAACTTTTAAGATGATACACTAATCACCTCCTTTAAGCTAATCAGGCCAAAGAAAAAAATTCATGCGTTTTATCTGCCACTTAGTGGCACCTTCCTTATCAGAGAATTATATAACAGATGATTTGTGTATGAAGATGGGGAAGTATTCAAATAATTCAAGAAGAAAATCATTTATTAAAAAACAAGCCCTGGAGTTCCCGTCGTGGCTCAGTGGGTAATGAATCTGACTAAGAACCATGAGGTTGCGGGTTTGATCCCTGGCCTTGCTCAGTGCATTAAGGACCTGGCGTTGCCGTGGGCTGTGGTGTAGGCTGCAGACGCGGCTCAGACCCCGCACTGCTGTGGCTGTGGAGAAGGCTGGCAGCTACAGCTCCTGTTAGATCCCTAGCCTGGGAAACTCCATATGCCGCAGGTGCGGCTTAAAAAAGACAAAAAAAAAAAAGCCCATTTTACCTTCAACCTTCAGCGCCACCAGTCTCATGCCCATCTGAGTAGCAAACGGATGTTTTTATAAACCGCTTCTATAATCTCCCAGAAATTTAAGTTTTAGGGAAATGTTTTCACTTTATAACATCTGCCACCTTGAAAAAGGAAATATTTAAAATAAAGTGCCCAAGTTTTCTTCTTTCCCCCAAAATTAAGTACTATAGCACTAACATTCTGAAAAGATTAATTTCTTTATATATAACAACAGCTATCAATGTTTTTAAATGGCTAGTAAACACCAAGTATTACAGAAACTAATAAATGACACTAGATGGAGGGATGGTGCTTTGAGAACTCTCAAATAATTCTCTGTACAATGGTCTTATCTTTAAACTTAAAATTATACTTCATGATTTAGATGGGCCCACCCATAGTATCTTGGCTTACACCAGTGGTATGATACCTTTCATTGACTCAGCCCAATCAAAAGAGACAAACCAGTGAAGGGGGCAGCATGTATAAGTCAGTCACCAAAAGGAACCATAAAGGAACTGGTGAGCAGAAAAGTCATGAGGCAGGAGGATAGGTAAGTGGCAGTAAGAAATCTCCAGATCTTAAAAGCCCCAAAGTGAATTTCTTTGGTTATAAACGATAATTGAGAGTCATTTCACTTCTAAAAAGAGAAGAAACTAATAAGACACTTTAAGATCACAGTAATACCAGAGCAACTAATAAGATACTTTAGGATACTTCTTTACCTGAAGAAGGCATTACTTGAATTGAACGTATAATACCAAACAGAAAACCAGAAAGCGGTAAGAGAAATACCTGAAAAAGCAAAAGAGACATCAGACTGATTCTTGCACTTGCCTCGAGCCGGCATTTTCAATCTATCTTTCACTGTTAAAGACCACTTAATAGCAAAGAGAACAAGCTCAAGAGTTAGACAGACTGGGCTGGGTTTACTGCTTATGAACTATGCAACCCTTGAGAAATTGACTTGACAACCTTGTACCTCCTAGTTTTCACCTGTAAAATAGGAACAGCAATAGACTTTAGTCCATAGAGTTGTTAGATGATTAAATCAAATCATGTCTTCAAAAAAATGTGCCTGACACTCACAAGTGCTCAACAAAAATTAGCTATTATTATTACTATTATCCTGAGCTTTCTTTTTTGGCCATACCCACAGCATGAGAAAGTTCCCCAACAAGGGATCAGACCGGCACCACGGCTACAACCTGAGCCACAGCAGTGACAAAGCCAGATCCTTAACCCACTGAGCCACCAGGGAACTCCCATCCTGAGCTTTCTAATATAAGTGTGGTTATTCCCTCAATGGGGAAATTAAAAGAAAGGACTGAAATAGGACCAATGTAGTAAGCACCACCACTCTACTGACTTTGTGACTACTTCTGGGATCATCTTGAAACAGAAATGAAATGGATTATTTAGGAGTTCCCATCGTGGCGCAGAAGTTAACTAATCCAACTAGGAGCCATGAGGTTGTGGGTTCAATCCCTGGCCTTGCTCAGTGGGTTAATGATCCAGTGCTGCCGTAAGCTGTGGTATAGGTCATATACGTGGCTCGGATCTGGCGTTGCTGTGGCTCTGGGGTAGGCCAGCGGCTACAGCTCTGATTTGACCGCTAGCCTGGGAACCTCCATATGCTGCAGGTGTGGCCCTAAAAAAAAGCAAAAAAAGGGGATTATTCGTGTATGCCATGATACAGAAATTTCAAATAGTATCTGATATTTATCACATGATTTTATATTCACTAAACTAAAAGTTCCAGCATGCAGCTCCTAGTGGAAATTGCACAGAAGAAAAAAAGCTAAAATCTAAAGAGTATTTTTTGTATAGAAAGTATATTTTCAAATACATCCACCCAAAATATTTGAAATTAAAAGCAGTGTTACTGTTTACAAAAAGCCAGATGCTACAGTAAGTCCTAATAATATAATAATAATAAGTGTGAACTCTGGAATAGCACAGAGTTACATCCTGGTACCTTTATTTACTGTGTGGTTTGAAGGGGAAGTCCTTCAGCTCTGAGCCGATTTTCTCTTCTGTAAATAGAATATTATCCACCAAAAAGAACTAGATGTAACACTGCATAGAACTTAGGGCTTTAAAAAAGGTAGCCACTAAACTTTTGGAAGAATGGGTCCATTTCCCATAGATGCTGAATGAGGTGTTTCCCATTTATGCTGGGGGTGAATGAGTGAGCTTCTGAAACAAAAGCGCGATTATATGTTCAAAGAAGTTTACAGCTGGAAGGACCAAAGATGAACTTTAACCTCTTCATTTCACAGAGGAGGAAACTGAGGCCCAGAGAAACAAAGGGCCAGGCCAATGAAACCCGGCTGCCAGCCTTACAGATATTAACAGAAGAAAGCATCAGTACAGAACTCCTAGCTTCTTAATCTCTGTGGCATATGATAATCCTCCTTTATCCATATGTGAACAGTGGCCCCCTCTTACATCCCTGTGCTCTCTAATCAACACTCAGGAATTATTTTCGTTAGGTTGACAACACTCAATACTGTTGATAACATGTGCTCATGCAACTTTCCTTTGCTATAAAAGGTTCTGACATTTACGGATTCCATGTTCAGTACTGAAGCTGTTTTATAAAAGCTGCCTGCAATCCTAGCAGACAAGAGCTGCAAATGACAACCAAGGGCTTAATGCACTCTGGTTTTCAGAACGCCATCATTCTGTACAGAAAAGGAACCCAAGGCAGGGCAAGCACTTGTAACCAACGTAAACCATATGACATGGCCAACTTTCATCCACTTTACTGTTTACTGAAGAATAGAAACAAATAAATTTAGAACAGAGGAAGGAAAGGACTATGTGTCTTCTCAGGGGATCACTTAGCAAAGACACATCCCTGGGATTTAAACAACTTTCTCAGAATGGAAAATCTTGAACAGGGTTACTAAGGTTCTAAATAGGAACTACAAAAAAACACAGTACAGTCTTATGTCACTTGGGTTTTGGCCTCAAAGTTCTACTGAAGAAAACAAGAAAAACTTTTTGTAAGTAAAAGAGACTCAGAGACTTCTATAACCTGAAGTTATGTAATAAAATCAATCATTTCACAGACGAAAAAACTATGATGCTAAACTACTTGCCCAAGACCATATAAGCAGTGGTGGCAGAGCCAAAAGACCTCCTATGTCACCTGGCTTCCAACTCAACTGCCCTTTAAAAAAAAAAAATACATTTTACTGGGTTGTAGGTAATTTTCAATGTTGTATTAGCTTCAGGTGTACAGCAGGCTTCAGCCATACACATACATATACATACATTCCTTTTCAGATTCCTTCCCCATATAGGCTATCACAGAATACTGAGTAGATTTCTCCAAACTATATGGTAGGTCCTTGTTACAGATATTCTATATATGGTAGTGTGTATATGCCAGTCCCAATTCACCAGTCCATCCCTCACTGCAACGTTTCCCTTTTGGTAACCATAAATTTGGCTTCAAAACCTTTGAGTCTATTTCTGTTTTGTGGAAGTTCTTTTGTACCATTTTTATTAGGTTCCACCTAATAGGTTTTGTACCATTTTTATTAGTTGATATTAGTGATCAACTGTCCTTTCTGAGAACCAAGCTCCCTCTACTGCAAACTCATTCTCCTTTTCAGTGTATACAGGCTACAAGACAAAATATACGTGGATCCTGTGTCAGAAAGCTTTAACCATTTATAGGAATGGTTTTAAATGTGGCTATGACCCATTATAGAAATAATTTAATCCAAATGCATCACTGAAATAATCTTAAAAACCTTCTGTCTGCCATCTCTTCACTCCTACTGACTTCTCTAAAAGTCACAACTAAAGAGTAATTAGTGAAGAAATTTTGAAATTGGTGGAAAAATTAACATGGTATTAGTTCTCTTAATACCAGCAATAGTCAGAATTAACTTCCTTCTCCATATCCCAACTCTATTTATATGACAGATCTTTTCAGAAAGGGGCAAGAGGAGTGGCACAGAAAATACTGTAATTCTTTCAGGATAAAAATAATAGTAATTTGGTTTAACCAAGCCTGCTTATAATCACGTTTTGTTTTCTGGTTAAAGATCATGTTCCTGAGCCTAAAGAAGGAATAAAAAGAGAAGTGCTATTCTATTACTCAATTTAAATTATTCTATTAAGTTGGGCTCACCCCCTACTTCAAAAAGGTAGAAAGGTTTATTCTTCAAATCTGCACAAATCTTGACCCTTACTTGAGCTATAATCTGCACAACTGGCTTGTACCATAAATGAAATTAAAGGGCAACCTTGAGAAATATACACACACGCACACAAATATATGTAAAAGTGGGAAAATCTGAAAAGAGAAACGTGTATCGTATCAATATCCTGGTTGTGATACTGTACTCTAGCTCTGCAAACTATCACCACTGGGAGAGACTGGGTAAAGGGTACACGGGATGTATTATTTCTAAACCACATATGAATCAACAAATATCTCAAGAAAAATCTCAATTAAAAAAGTAAACCTTGAAACCCTGATGTATGTAACTTACTTTCAGAGGGTTGAGGGAAAAAAAACTGTGTGTGTGTGTGTGTGTGTGTGTGTATACGCGTACATGGGGGGAGGGGGAAAGAAGAGGGAAAATGATAAAACAAATGGGGTAAATATTTACAATCTGTGTAAAGAGTATACAGCTTTGTTCTTTGCATTATTCTTGCAACTTTTCTGTAGGTTTAAAAGTATTTGTATGTAAAGTTAAATACACAAATACATATTTACACTGAAGTGTATCAGTGTTTATCTTATGACTACTGAGTATTATTGCCTTAATCATTGCCAGCTTGATAAAAGAAATAGTGTCTCACTTGGATTTCCTTTATTTGGATTGGCGTGTTCAAGTCATTTCCATTATAAATAATTTTCTTGGTGATTTGTGATTCTTTTAACCAATTCTACACTAAATATGCTAAGCCTTGGTCATATTTGCTATATATGTTTTCAATCCAGAAAAATTAAAGTTTTCCTTAAGACATTCCAAATAATGCCATCCTGAATAATGCTCACAAAGGAAGGTAAGATGACACTCAGAACACTCAAGTTTTACTGGCATTTTTAGTTACAATTGAAATGTCCTTCAAATGTGATCTCCCCAGTTACTCAGTGTGCTTCTTAATGCTGATCAATGGAGATCGTGGAATAATGTCATCTAACTAGAAATGAAATGGAAAGATAAAGTTTTTGCCCAAGCATGCCACACACATTGAACAAAATCTTTTACTATTTAATCTAATGTCTAAACAGTCTCTAGAAACCTTTGATCCTCCCATCAGAAATGTAAACTTCGTAAGACATGGGCAGTGAGAAAATGGTCAGGTCTAAGGAAGTGGTTGTCAGTTTATTTTTAATACATAAACTGATTCTCTTTCAAATCATTATTTCCAGAAATCAGAGTGACGTGCCCAGTTGGGCAGTAAAACTACAAGCTTCTAATATTTCCCATAAGCCAAGAGACAATAGCCTCTTTCACCATTCACATTGGAAAAGCACAATGTCATGTAATTTATATAAGCCATAAATGGAACAGTAGCCTCATGCAGCTTGAGACCAATTGATGCAAGTCTTGCTAAATCTATTAAATTTCTTAAGATATGAAAAATATGTAGTCATTACAACTCCAAAATATACTTATAAAGTCTGTAATTCCAGAATTTGAGTATAACAATATACAAAGAGTATATATACTCTTTATGCACAAGGGGTAGGCAGAAATATACTTAAATACTCTGTGTACGTGAATCTACTAAAATTAAAATTTAAAAGATAATACAGTTTACGTTCCCTATTTCAACATTTTTCAGCAAGATAGTAGGAATACTTACCTTTGAAAGTTTGGTATTACTTGCATATATTCTAACATACTAGTGTCTAAAAAGAATCTAATCATCTTAAATCATTCCATACGAATTATAAACAGCAAAATGGAAAACAGAAACAGTTATGATCTGGCAAGAAATGGGAAAACATTTAGTCAAAATAGCTCAATAAAGAAACTCAAACCAGAGCACTAAACTCTGTTTTATGTGATAAAATATTCGTGGTTTTAATTTACACTGACGTAAGATTTTTTTTAATCATATAGAATTCAAATGGACTATATAACAATTTCGTAATCAGGAAATTTTTACATGATCAGTTTCACATCTTTTACTTTAAAACCTGGTATTCATTTTTTTTATGTATAATGTAGTTTTTCCCCCATAGGATCTGAATTGCCTAGGAAAGCTGAAAGGAAGTTAAACAAATATCTGGTGTTAAAAACTCTACTATATTTTTAGGAAAAACTCAAGCTTAAAACAAACTCACATTCATTCAAAATGTGTTGCCTGTATATGAGAACAAGTCTTATATGAGACCATTGGCTGTATCCCAAAATAAATTCTTCCAGGTTATACTTTGTTGATTCCATTGGCATAAAGGAAACTTTAAAACTCACAGGTGTGGAATGACTTCACATGCAGTTTAATAAAAATAAGTGGTTCCTTTCTAATTACACTGCTCACTACCAGGAACAGAGCTGCAAAGTGCTAGGCTTCTGGGCACTATCCTGGTTCCTATTTTGAAAACGTGTGCTAGCAGGAGGGAAGCAGCTGGTAGAGGAAGGGGAAGAAAGAGCCTGATGGGCATGTCTTTTCCCAGTTATTAGGAAATTTAAGTGGAAATAAATAAAGTTCCAGAAGTTGGGGGTGAGGGTGGGGAGTGAATATCAGTTTCTACAAACTCTTCTATATTAGTTAGTGGAAGGGAGTAAAATGTCTGTCAGGGTGTCTGCCCAAGATTAAACAAAACACCAGAGGGAAAATTACATATTACAAGAAAAAGTAACTTCTGAGTTCGCCACAAAAATAAGCTTGGCCCTTTGGAGCACAACCTTCTTTTTTCCATTCTAGAACGCCAGGCGGTGTTCGGTGGCCCTCCCGCAGGGTCGCTATGAGGCGTCTCACCACTTAGATGACAATTTCATAGAAGGAAAACCCATTAGGTTTCTTTAAGCGTTGCATCGCCCTATAGCCTTCACTTCTACTTCTCTACAAGTCGCTTCACGGATCCTACCACGTAAAATGACATCTTTCTTAATTATTTTTTAATCTACAAAGTACACGGAGAACCTTTTCTGCACGCTTCTATTTCTTTTTTAACCATTCAAATAACCCAAAGATCCAAGAATAACTTCTACAGTCAAGGGTGACAATGTGTAAAGTCAACATTTTCTCGGCATACTAGTACCTTCCAAGCCCCCAGGTGCTGATCCAGAAGAGCGCTTTCTTGGCAGGGCCAGGGCCCTGGATGGAGCAGCCGCGCCTGTGCCTCCTTGTTTAATTTGAATCGAAAACGTTTTCCCCATTCTTGAAGCCCTGCCCTTTTTATTATGCTTTACGCCGCCCAAATGTGAGGTTTACCTCGCTGGAAAAACAGCGAGCCGCACACACATGTCACAGCTCCGTCTGGCAACCCCAGTTCACTCCTCAGTGCCTCGAGGGGCGAAGTGAAGACAAACCGGTTTATTCTGTCAATGCGGCCGAAGCCCTTATAAAACCTTTTAATGGAAGGGGGGGAGGGGGACACAGGTAAAGGTGTGAAGGAATTCTGAGCTGAAAAGGGAACTTACATATTGGCATTACTGCGCTGAGGTCCCCAGGAGCCGCACGGTCATTCTCCGCCACCGTCCCCGTCTCTGCTGCTCCGAGTTCCCCGATGGAGCCCCTCAGGCGCCCGGGCCGAGCGCGGAGGCCGGACCCTCCTTCACGCTCTTTCTGGAGAGTTCATCGGGGCTTCCCGGTAGCCGCTCCTCGCCCGCGCTCCGGACGGCGCAAGGTGGCAAGGCCCGCGCTTCCCGAGTTCAAGTGCGGACTGCGGAGGCCAGGAGGCGGGCGGGGCGGCAGGTTCCTCCTTATAGAGAAGTTGGAGAAAAGTTAGGGCGAAAACGTCGAAGAGGTTGGGTCGGCCTCTGAGCTGGTGCTGGGTGCTCTGGGCGCCCTGGGTGCTCCCAGGAGGGTGCGGGTGGGCGAAGGGGGCCGATTCGGCAGGTCCTAGGCTCCGCCGGCGCGCGGCGGCACGTGGTCACCCCTTTGTGGCTTTCGTACCCCCGCAGGCTCGCGCTGCTCCCGGGGCCGATCCACCCCGCCCGCGCTTCCGGCGCCGAGACTCTGCGGGAGCTGGGGGCTCAGGTGCTGGGGCCCCGGCGGCTCGGCTCGCGGCGTCTGGCCTGGCCTTCGCGGCCCTGCGGCGGCCCCAGCTTCGGCGCTCCACAGCGGGGGCTGTCCCGCAGGCGCAGCCGCCCCACCCAGGATCCCGCCTGGGGGCAGAAGGGAGAAACCTCCCTGCGGGGCGGAAGAAGCGCTCCCGGGACTGCCAGGGGCACGGTGCGGGGACCCGCGGTAGGGTGGGGGGGTAGCTTGGCGCTGGGCCGGGCCCAGCCGCCAGGCGGGGGAGGGGGCGGGGCAGACCCGGAGGTCACCTGATAGCCTGGCTCCCTGAATCCAGGAGGACCCCCCCCACTCACACCGGCCTCAAGAAACGCCAGTGGCAATATGGGCATCTCCCTGCCCGCCGGGTGCCGCGCTGCCAGCCCACCTGAGTCCGCATGGGACCCCTCTGCCAAGTTCCCGAGCCACTGACTTGCCTTTCTTTTACTTTTCTGTCCCTTTCTTTTCTTTCCTCGTCTCTCATCTCTCCCTTCTTTTATTCCTTTTCTTTGTAGTAATCAGCATGGGCTTGTCTTCAGAGGACACTCAGCCGCCCCATACATCCCCACAACTCTTGGTCTTTGCTGGGACAGAGGAAGTGAGTGCCTCTCAACATGCCCTTCTCCAACCAAGGATGAAGACCAGCCCTAACAAGAGGCTGAGCTGGCGGCAGTGGCAATATACCTATGCCCACCACCGCTCCCACCACAGAAGCACACCCACTACCTTCTCCTACTGAGTTGTTGATACTTGTTCCATCCTTTAGGCTTTAGAATGTTGTCTTTCTTTGAAATGCATCTAAATACCCCAGGGAGTGGTAACACTAAAGCTTTGCCATTGCCCTTAGTTTGGATTGTTCAAATCCCTTCTGGAAAGAAGTATCTATGCTATGATATGAGATGGAAACAGTCTGAGAGATGTGAGAGTGGGTGCAGAGGGATTCAGTGAAAGCCATAACTTGGCAGGGCTAGCGACAAACTTCACCGGTTACCTGGGACCCTCCTCCTTGAACCCTCTTCTGTAGCTTCACTGGGACTCAGGGATAGGACTAGCTAAATCCTGCCTCCTTTTAAAATCTGCACCATTAAAAAAAAAAAAAAAAAGTGAAGGAATATTATTAACATGAGGCCGAGAAGATGTTCACATAACATTCAGCAGGATAGATTTGCAAATGCAAATCCAGTTACTCAGTGGGGAACTGCCTGGACTCCACTGCTCCTATAAAGTAGCTGCCAGGCAAAGGGATCTGGACACACCCCCTTGGAAATGAGAAGAGAAAAAAAAAACAAACTCAACACTGTCGAAGAGTTCCATACCCAAGAGTACCGCCAGAGTTAATCCATGAAAATGCCTGAGGCACACCTTTGAATGCTGGTGCTGTGTACACATCCAGAGCCAGAGGAGCCGAGTTTGAAGTATGAGCCTGCACACACATGCATCCACACACAGGCAGCACACACAGTACCAAAAATGTATACTGATTGGCTAGTGATAGAGAACTGTTGGGATGAAAAAAAAAAAAAAAAGGCAGCCCTTGAACACAGACAGCTATCAGTACAAAGGAAGCTGGAACACTGCCACCAAATCCAAAGGCCTGAAAACCCAGGGTGTGTTCTGGTGATTTTTATCAGTATTTATTTTGATGAATAAACAGCATGGTTAATAGAGACATTCAGTTGTAGCACTTAAGGGAAACTAAAGTTCCAGTGTCCAGCCCTCTCATATTACAGATAGGGAAACGAGACCCAGAGAGGTGAGAGCTGCACAGACTAGCTAGAAGTGACCAGGAGCTAGGACATAGGTCTTACAATTCCAATAAGTCTCTATTATAAGACACTGTCTCAAAGGAATTTGAAAAAAAAAAAAAAATCAAGGGAATTTGAGTTCCATTTATAGAATGTTATTAAAGCAAAAACATTTATTATTTCACAGTTCTCAGGTTCAGGGATCTGAGCACAACTGAATCAGTGTCTCTCATGAGACCTGCAGTGAAGGTGTTGGCTAAGGCTGTGGTCTTATCTGAAGGCTCAACTGGGGAAGGATCTGATTCCAAGCTCATGAGTGTAGTTATCCCACTCCTAGAATTTTAAAGCTTAAAGAAACCAGGAAACATAAGGGCAAACAAAGAAATAAAAATAACCAGGAGTTCCTGTTGTGGCTCAGCAGTTAATGAACCCAACTAGTATTCATGAGGGCAGGGGTTTCATTCCTGGTCTCACTCACTGGGTTAAGGATCTGGCGTTACTGTGGCTGGGGCATAGGCTGGCAGCTGCAGCTCTGATTCGACCCTTAGCCTGGGAACTTCCATATTCCGCGGGTGCAGCCCTAAAAAGACAAAAATAAATAAATAAATAAATAAATAAATAAGACCAGCTTTTTCAGAGTTTTCCAAAAAAAAACAGAAACAACAGGAGGGACACATCAAGGAGCCTTTAGGTACTCATGGCCACATGAAGTACCGTTTTGGTGGGAAGCTAAAATCTCAGCACACAGTACTCATGAACCTCTACAAATGAGTTTTCTCCAAATGGACTTATGATCCATATGTACCAGAACCAGTACCTTGGGAGAAAAATAAGAGTTCTTCAACAGTGGGGGAAAAAAGAAAAGAAACAGCAGGATGTATAAATGAACATACAGAGAGAGGTTTCAGAAATTGGCTTACATGACTGTGAGGTACAGTCCTAAATCTGCAGGATAGGCCAGCAGTCTGGAGACCTAGGGAAGAGTTGCAGTCAAGTTCAAAGGCAGTCTGCTAGCAGAATTCCTTCTTGGAGGAGACCAGTCTTAGTTCTATCATGCCTTCAACTGATTGGATGAGACCCACCTTAAGGAGAGTAATATGCTTTACTCAAAGCCCACTGATGTACTAATTCCTGTAGTAGCACAGGGGTTAATAAATCCGACTAGGAACCATGAGGTTGCGGGTTTGATCCCTGGCCTTGTTCAGTGGGTTAAGGATCCATCATTGCCTTGAGCTGTAGGTTGCAGATGCGACTCGGACCTGGAATTGCTGTGGCTGTCGTGTAGACTGGCAGCTGTAGCTCCAATTCAACCCCTAGCCTGGGAACCTCCATATGCTGCAGGTGTGGCCCTAAAATGCAAAAAAACAAAAACAAAAAAACCCACCACTGATTTAAATCTTAATCTCATCTAAAACACACCTTCACAGAGACATCCAGAATGATATTTGAACAAATATCTGAACATTAAGGCCCAAGCAAGTGAACAGATAAAATTAGCCGTCATGGTAATGGAAAAAAATGTACATCTGGAAGATAGGAGTAGTATACTTAATGTGCTATTATATGTTAAATGTTCATAAACTTATGTACTAATATTTCTATACAATTACATGAATCATAGCTAAAATATTTCAAGAAGTCAATGCTGTCATTGGTCAGTACCTTAGTAAATTATGTATTTTGATATTTCTATCTTCAAACAAAGGATTTTTTTTTATTTTCTTTGAAAGGAAAATGGAGTGCTAGAGATAAATTCATGGGCTTTTAATGCAACAACCTGAGTTTAAAACTTGGTCCTGTCATTTATTAGCACTGAACTCTCGTGGTTTATTAGGTAAATTATGTAAGCCTGACTTGTAGTAACACTTGCAATATTTAACTTATAAGGCCATCAGGCAGACAGACTCAGTAAACTAATGGCACAGAGCATACAGCATATTTCCTGGAATTTGGTAATATTGGTTGCCTCTGTCTGCCGCATATATCATCCTAAAAAGGAAAGTGCCAGGGCACATTCCTCTGCATACAGGAATCCTCTGACAGCATTCCACACAAAATGAATATTGAACGTCTGTTTGAATCCTTAGCATTGACGAACACTCAACTATGAGAAACTTCCTCTTTCTGTTGATTGAATCAAACATTCATGCCATCAACTTCCACTCAGAACAAGGACATGCTATCTTCCACAAAAAGCCTTTCAAATATCTGAAGACAGTTATCTCTCTCCTCAGCCTTCCCTTATTCACTTCTCACAGTCATTCAGTGCCTGACTTCTCACTACCCACATGATTCACCCTCCCTACTGACACATGAGTCATTATTAGCCCTTTGATAAAGTGCTCAACATGGATTCCACACCTCACCCCTGATAAGAGGGGGATCCTTACCTTTCCCGAGCTAGACATCACTCTTGCGTAAATAAAAGTTAATATTGACCTTTTATACAGCCACATAAAATATTTATATTTGGGATAGGAATAGCTTTTATTATATTGATCTTCTACATGTGCCAAGAAGTGTATAAATTTTATCCTAACAAATCAAGTTGCTCAAGATATCATCTCAATGTGTTAATAATTCAACCCAATATTTGTCTTTTTTTTGGAGGGGGTGGTGTGGGCCGGCCTGAGGCATGAAGTTCCCAGACCAGGGTTCACACCAGAGCTGCAGTCGCAATTTACATCACAGGGATTAACCCACTGTGCCACAAGGGAAGTTCCTGGAATTTTCTTTTAAGTACTGTGGTATGCTATTAAATGGGGATCTGACAATTGGATGTGGAGTTGAGAATGGATTTAAAAGAATAATAGAGGCATGGTGGCCACTTAGGTGAGCATTGCAGTAGTCTACAGTGTTGGAAGTGAAAATGGAGAGAGAAGTAGATTTAGGACAAGTTTCAGAGGTTGCGGTTACAGGGATTATAATGATTTGGATGCAGAAGGATAAGGAATCAAGGAGGACACCTGGGCTTTAGTTTTGCATTGCTTCATGGGCAGTGGTAGGGAAAGGTTGGCGCTGTAGAAAAGATAGTTTCAAAAGATGGGGGAGATGTTAAGTTTGAGATGCCTATAGATGTCTAAGCGGTACCAAATAGACAATTGACATCTATTATCTGGAGTGTAAGGAGCAGATGTGGGAACCATCAGCACACAAGTGCTATTTAACGCTTTCAGAATAAGTACGAGTACTATCCAGAGAGACATACAGAGAAGGAAGGGAGCTGAGACCATGTCCTGGGACAAACCAACATACAAAGAGGAAGAAGGGCCAGCAAAGAACACCGAGAAGGAGTGGTCAGTGTGGTTGAACAAAGCAAGAAAATGTACTGTCATAGAAACCAAAAGAAGAACATGTTTCAGGAAGGAAGAAGGGTTCAGCTATATTGACATGCTGATGAAGTGTTTGGGTGTGGCAATATAGAGCTCCCCAGGAACTCACAGGAGCAGTGTCAGTGGAAGGGTGAGATCAGAAACCCTAGTGGAGGAGCCTGAGAGAAGAACAGAAGGTGAATAATTGGCAACATTCAAAATTTTTTATCAAGTTTGCTCTCAGAGTTCTCTTGTGGTGCAGCGGGTTAAGGATCTGGTATTGTCACTTCAGTGGCTTGGGTTGCTACTGTGGTTCAGTTTCGGGGAATTGGGAAGCAATCCAGTGTACATATGGGAGACTTGGTCTCTAACAGTCCCCGTCACACTACCCAAGAATGGGGTCTAAGGGCTCCCGTCGTGGCGCAGCAGTTAACGAATCCGACTAGGAACCATGAGGTTGCGGGTTCAATCCCTGGCCTTGCTCAGTGGGTTAATGATCCGGTGTTGCCATGAGCTGTGGTGTAGGTCACAGAAGCGGCTCAGATCCTGCATTGCTGTGGCTCTGGTGTAGGCCAGCGGCTACAGCTCCGATTAGACCCCTAGCCTGGGAACCTCCACGTGCAGCCCTAAAACAACAACAACAACAACAAAAAGAATGGGATCTAGAAGATAGTGACTATATTGATGGATCACTTACATCAAGCGAGAAAGTGAACTCGAGGTGGGACCACTCAAGGTGGTTAAACAACCTATTGAAAACCCTTGATAAGACTGAAGAACTGTTAGAATTCAGATGAAAAGGCAAGTGAGCTTTGTTCACTTTTTAGAAAGAAAAAAGTTGACTTAGATTTTTATATTTTCCTAAGCAAAATGATGATTAAATTTTTAACTAAGAAAGTTCCCGTGTGGCTCAGCTGGTTAAGAACCTGACATAGAGATTCTGAGGATGAGGGTTTAATCTTTGACCTTGCTCAGTGGGTTAAGTATCCTAGAATTGTCTGGCAGAGTCAGAACAATTGGAAACAAGGAAAAGCACAATCCCAGACCAAGAAACATGGCTGTTAGCCTATACACGAGAAAAAGGAGTTCTCTTGACTATAGAGGAGTCAAATTTGGTTAAAATGATGCACATGGAATCCAACCTTGGAATAGAGGTCTCAGAGAATGAGAAAATCTAGAGGTTATAAGCCCTGAATGAAAATCTAGAGGTTATAAGCCCTGAATCCAGCAGAAAAAGCAACGAACTTGAGCCTCCACTAGAAGGCAGGGCATAGTGGGAAAAACACACACTTGGGAACCACATAAGCATGGATATAAACCCAGTCTCTACCACTCACTCGTTAAATGGCCTTGGCAAGGACTGGCCTCTCTGAGCCCGATTCCATGTCTACAAGTGGAAATAAATGATGTCCAGCTTCAGTAACTGTAATGATACTTAAGAGATAGTATTTGTAACATCGTCTGGGGAATTCCCTTGTGTTGTGGCCAGTTAAGAATCCCTTGTTGTCACTGCAGCGGCTTGGGTCACTGCTGTGGCCCAGGAACTTACACGTGCCATGGGAGCAGTTAAAATAAATGAACAAATGAATGAATGAACGAATAAATAAATGGGTCTGACCGAACTGGAGCTTAAAGGTGACAGGAACTATTTGTTTGCTTATTTATTTATTTATTTATTTAGCTTTTTAGGGCCGCACCCACTGCATGTGGAAGTTCTCAGGCTAGGAGGGGGGTCAAATAGGAGCTACAGCTGCCAGCCTGCACCACAGCCACAGCAACTTGGGATTCGAGCCATGTCTGTGGCCTACACCACAGCTCACAGCAACACCAGACCCTTAACCCACTGAGCGAGGCCAGAGATCAAACCCACAACCTCATGGTTTCTAGTCAGATTCATTTCCGCTGTGCCACAATGGGAACTCCAACAGGAGCTATTGTTATTAATAATAATTTCAAAGTAGAATTGGACTTTTCGGTGGAAGAAAAAAAAGATCTCCTCAGTGCCTCAGTGAAGAAAGCAAGATTTATTGTCAGAATAGTGAATTCAAACCAGTTTGGATTTTGTGACTCTGTTTAGTGCCTGACTGTTCCCAGCCTGGATATAGTTTGTACCCTGTGTTCCTTGTCTTGTGATGTAATAGATTTTGCCTATCTCTAATGTCATGTTCTGGCTGACCTGCTATGAAGTAAAGACACAAATCTTGAACTGTGGAGATGTGATGTAATGATTGAAGATTACTTGGTGTTTCCATATTTACAGTGCAAGTGGACAGGCCAGGTAAACTGGGAAGCCCACCTGAACTGAAACCCTTAAAACACAATGATTTTGTTTTACTCTCATCAGAAACTGCCTGAGTTCTCAATAAACCAGTCCTGTTTCTGATAAACAAGAAAATTACACCTCTTGTCCTCATAATTTCTCTAAAGTTCTATTTGCATATTTGCCATCTGTTTTACATGATTTTTTTGTAATTTCTTTTTTTCTTTTTTTGGCCTTTTTAGGGTCACACCCACCGCATATGGAGGTTCCCAGGCTAGGGGTTGATGGCCTACATCACAGCAACAGCAATGCTAGATCCAAGCCTCGTCTGCGACCTAAACCACAGGTCACGGCAACGCCGGATCCTTAACCCATTGAGCGATGCCAGGGAACGAACCTGCATCCTCATGGATACTAGTCAGATTCGTTTTTCACTGAGCCACAACAGAAACTCCATTTGTAATTTCTTGTTTATTTTATTGAATCCCAAATTTATTTTTCAAATTACAGCTAAAATGGTATATTGGGTTACATCAACACTTTTATTATAGTACAGACATTACATCATTTTATCGTTTTATCCATTCTTGTGTGTGTAGTTCACTAGCATTAAGTATATTCACTTTGTTTGTCAACCAGAACCACTCTCCTTCTCCAGAATTTTTCATCTTCCCAAACTAAAACTGTATATGCATAATAACTTTGCACTCTTTGTTCCCTCTAGCCTCCGGCAAATTTTCTAGTATTTCTATATCCGTGAATTTGACTATTCTAGATACCTCCTATATTCTTTCTTTTTCTTTTTTTTTTTTTTGCTTTTTAGGGCCACACCCCCGACATATGGAGGTTCCCAGGCTAAGGGTCTTTCATAGTTTACATTATGATTCACTCTAGATGTACATTCCATGGGTTTGGATAAATGTATAATAACATGTATCTACCATTATAGTATCATGCAGAATATTTTAAATGCCCTAAAAATCCTCTGTTCTCTGCAGATTCATCCCTTCCTCCCCATATCCTTGGCAAATACCATTCTTTTCACTGTCTCCATAGTTGTCGCTTTTTTTTTTGGTCATTTTAGGGCTGCACCCAAGGCATATGGAGGTTCCCAGGCTAGGGGTCTAATCGGAGCTACAGCTGGCGAACTACACCACAGCTCACAGCAACGCCGGATCGTTAACCCACTGAACAGGGCCAGGGAGCAAACCCGAAACCTCACGGTTCTTAGTCGGATTCGTTAACCGCTGTACCACGACGGGAACTCCTACATGTATACATTCTTTTTTCTCACATTATCATGCTTTGTCACAAGTGACCAGACATAGTTCCCAGTGCTACACAGCAGGATCCCATTGCTTATCCATTCCAAAGGCAATAGTTTCGGAGCAGAAGTTTTTAATTTCAATGAAGTCTGGCTTATCAATTATTTCCTTCCTGAATTATGCTTTTGGTGTTTTATCAAAAAAGCCATCACCATACCCAAGCTCACCTCTCTTCTCCTATGTTTTCTTTTAGTTTGTGTTTCACATTTAGGTCTGTGATCTATTTTGAGTTAATTTTTGTGAAGGGTGTATTGTGTGGGTCTAGATTTCTTTTTTTTTGGCTCGAGCACCATTTGTTGAAGTGTATCTTTTCTACATTGTTTTGTCCTTTTGCTCTTTTGTCAAATATCAGTTACTAAATTTATGTGGTTCTATTTCTGGGCTCCGCATCCCATTCTATTTAGCTATTTGTTCTTTTACTAATACCATGCTGGCTTGATGACTATAGCTTTATCGTAAATTTGGATGTCAAGTGGTGTCAGTTCTCTAATTTTAACTTCTCCTTCAATATCGTGGTGGCTAGTCTGAGTCTTCTACTTCAGAATGGTTTGTCAATATACACAAAATAATTTCATGGGCTTTTGATTGACTGTTACACATATTTCTAAGAGTTTAATTCTTAGAGTGTGGGGCGGGGAGCGGGGGTGTCTGCTAGAATTGCACACATGTTTAAAAAGTGGCCAGAAAATCCAAGGCTTTTGAAATAAAGTGAAATTTGATCAGAAACAGGACAGACTTGGCAGAGGCCATCCTGATTTCCCATATAGGTAATGACCCTTGTGCTATCCTAATTTCAGCTTTCATAAGAGCTGAGAATTATGGATGTGGATAATAATTTAACTATTTCAGAACTTAACTGATATCATTGAAATTTTGTTACATTCTTTTTTGGAGAACCAAAAAGAAATTCAACCTGGAGGAAAACGATACAAATTCAACTTACCTCTTTCACTCCTTTTCAAGTCTCTTAGCCAGCATGAAATATTTGAACAAAAACAAAAAAAATGATTGGAATGCTACCTGGTAAATGAGAGAAAGAGAGAAGTGTACTTCTGCAGAGTTAACAGCAAGCAAAATCTTATTTCCAATAAAAACTTTTGCTTTGTAGACTATTTTAATATGCCACAGAATGAATAATTATGTTCAAAAAGTAGCAATAAAATTAAAGGAGACAAGAAGGAGGTGCCTGCCATGAAAGCCAGAATTATAAACTTCGTTTGAAGTTGTAAAATATCATTAATCTTTGAGTGAAGGGAAAACAATCCTCCCTCTATTCTCACATAGACAGCTGCTAATAGTTAGGTTGTTTCAGGAAAAAAAATATTTTGACATGGAAAATGCTAGTGCATTTAGGCATGGGCAGCTAGAATCCAAACTGATTTAGCCAATAAAATGTTTTGAAAAATGAATTTAATTAAAAATATTTTTAATCAGTATATTCAACAGTAGTACCCAGTGTTTTCTTTCTTAATTCTTTCAGTACCATATAAATAAATTTATTATCAGTTTCCTTCATCCATTTAAAAATATATGGCTGGCATCAAAGAAATCATCATTTATATCACAAATTGTTTTTGTTTGTTTGTTTTACTTTATCAGCAACCCCAAATAAGTGTGTTAAACTTACCATAGCTACTGTTTGAATGCAAAATGCCACTTATGATCCCTAAAGTTGCACATAAGTTATATATTTCTATTTTTCTATGTGGCCATTGATTTAAGTTGAAACCCTTGCCAAAGTTAACAAGGGCCCATGATCATTTTCATGGTTTTCCCAAGTGCAACTGAATCATGGATCTTGCTTTCCCAGCTCAGCTAGACTCAACAAACTTTCACTCTTATAATCAAGGCATAGCTCATTGCTTTGGGTAGGAACTGACTCTGGTGGAGCTCAAGAGAAGTATTAATCAATTCCTGTTGGACACTGTTTGTTCATCAACCTTTTTTCACCACACTAACACAGAGAAACAGTAAAGCCATATTCTAAAATGGCTAGATTTACTCTTCAAACGTAGGTGAAATGGCCACTGCCCCTTAAAGGAGATACTACCTTTTCAATGAATCATTACAAAAGGAGACAAGATAGGATAAAATTATTTTCTGTAATCCTTTATTTTTAACTCTCAGAGCTGGATTAATTAATTCTAAAATTAATATTTTGGATGTAATCTCTTTTAGTCCTACAATATCATAGCTATGGAAGCATAGTAGAAATGAAAGAAGCACTGATTTGACAGTGAAATTGAATATAGATCCTACCAAATTCCAGAGAAACTCAGGTGAACAGAGTGTGACATGGTCCATGGGGACATTAAAGCAGGATTTTCTCATGTGTCCTGTGACTATGCATCGTAACTGCAAGCGGTTGTAACTGCTACCTAAAAAGTATGAACCTGGAGTTCCCGTCGTGGCTCAGTGGAGATAAATTTGACTGGTATCCATGAAGATGCAGGTTCGATACCTGGCTTTGCTCAGTGGTTTAAGGATCCAGTGTTGCTGTGGCTCTGGTGTAGGCCTCTAGCCTGGGAACCTCCATATGCATAGTCACAGGACACACTTCCACATGCAGCGGGTGTGGCTCTAAAAAAGACAATAAATAAATAAATAAATAAAGATAGGTCAATAAAAATTATCCCATCTGACAAGTAGAAAAGAAGGAAAGACTGAAGGAAAAGAAAACACTGTGTGACAATATCAAATGGTACTGCACACATGTAATTAGAGTTCTAGAAGGAAAAGACTGAAGAAATGGGCAGAGTAAACATTTAAAGAAACAGTGGGGAGTTCCCGTTGTGGCTCAGTGATTAACAAATCCGACTAGGAACCATGAGGCTCTGGTTAAGGATCTGGCATTGCCATGAGCTGTGGTGTAGGCTGCAGACTCAACTCGGATCCTGTGTTGCTGTGGCTGTGGTGTAGGCCAGTTGCTACAGCTCTGATTAGACCCCTAGCCTGGGAACATCCATATACTGTGGGTGCAGCCCTAGATATGACAAAAGACAAAAAAAAAAGAAAGAAAGAAAAAAAAAAGAAACAATGGATGTGTGTATACGTATAACCAAATCACTTTTTGTGCAGCAGATATTACCATAACATTGTAAATCAGCTATAATTCAATAAAACTTAAAAAAAAACCTGCTTAAGTTTTTCTAAATTTGTTGGAAAACATAAACTTATAAATCCTAGCGGGTCTGCGAAACCCAAGTAGAATAAAACAGAGAAAATTTTACTCAGGCACTTCAGAATCAAACTAGTGAAAGCCAACAATACGAAGAAAATTTGAAAATAGTGTAAGAAAAATAAATGTAACCTAGAGAGAGATAATAGTATGATTAACGCTTGCCCTTTCATCAGTAACGATGGAAGCTTAAAAATATTGTGTTGATATATTCAAATCGCTGAAAGAAAAATTATTCAAGATTTCCATAGTTAGAGAAATTATGTTTTGTAACTGAAGCTAAAGAGATTTTTAGATTAAAAGATTGAGTGAAATTAATGCTACCAGAACTACATTACTTTAAATGCAATAGAAAATCCTAAGACTGAAGGAAAATTGCAGCAGATGGTAATTCAGATATACCAAAAGGAATAAAGAGCACTAGAAAAGACAGATATATGATATGTGAGTTAATAGAAATATATATCTATATTTTTTCTTTTTAATTGGCTTAAAATACATATTTGCATATTTAAAAGCCAATTTATGCTACCATATTGTTGGGATTATAATATACAGAGAGATGAAAATAATGCAAAGAAGGGAGAGATAAACAGAGCTCTAACATCAAAAGTTTGCTATATTCAACTGGAAGTCATTCGATACTAATGAGGGGCAATAATAACTCAGATAGTCAGTGTAGGAGCATGGGCTTCCGTGCATTCTTTGATATGGCTATTGATTAACATTTGTGGCTTAAGAGCTCCAGGGAGTAACATCCCCACAGGCCTTGTTTACTATAGGGAGTGTACCTACACCCAGATGGACATTAATTTCTAACTCTCTGTGACTCAGTCTACGGGAAGAGAAGCACAAAGAAACCAGGAGACTTAAGGGACATTTCCAGCCCTAAGATCCCTGTTGGACAAAAACTGATATAGGTAATTGGGCAAGGCCAATGGGAGAAAACCGCATCTTTCTGGACCCCATTTGGTAACCTCCATCTTTAAGGGATAAAAATGCTTATAGGACAACAGAGACTGGGGGCTCTTCTTCCCCCTCCCAGCTGTCCTGGGAGCTGTTTGTTTTCCTAATAAAGACTTTGCTTGCTTGCTGCCTGTGTGTTCACTAAGTTCATTCTTCAGCTCCGTGAACAAGAACAGATTCCAATAACATCTTTCTGGCATCACTAACTAAGCAGATTTTGATAAGTTAAAATTTCATGTTACAATACCTAGAGTAATTACTAATAAATTTTAAAGACATGTGTTATAAAGTCAAGATAAAATTTATATTAATATACTGCAAATATTTACTTAACACAGGAAAACAGGGAAGGAGAGGTAGAAATGAAACAAAATAACAGCAAAGTGGCAGGCAAAATCCACATTATAAATAATTTTATTAAGTGTAAATATTTAAAACACGCAAAATAAGAGGTGGAAAATGTCAAAACTGGATTGAAGAAGGTACCAGTTGTGGCTTAGTGGGTTATGAACGGACTAGTATCCATGAGGATGTGGGTTTGATCCCAGCCATTGTTCAGTGGGTTAAGGATCCAGCATTGCTGTGAGCTGTGGTGTAGGTCACAGATGTGACCCAGATCCTGCATTGCTGTGGTTGTGGTGTAGGCCTACAGATGTAGCTCCAATTTGATCCCTAGCCTGGGAACTTCCATATGCCACAGGTGTGGCCTAAAAAAGCAAAAAAAAAAAAAGCAAACAAACAACCCAATTGAAAAAGCAATTTCTGCTCTATGCTGCTGAAAATAGACACTAAGTACAATCACACAAATAGGTTTAAAGAAAAGAGATAGAAAACAATGTACACACAGACGATAAGCATAAGAAAACTGGACTCACTATCTGGATATCGGACAAAATAAACTTCTATCCAAGAAATATTACTACAGAAAAATGGAACATTTCATAAAACTAAAAAAGTATAAAACAGAAGATGCAACAATTTTCAATGTATATGCACTAATAACAGAGTTCCCAAAATTGGCCTATGTGAAAGAAGAACTAGATAAATTTAAAACTTTAGCAGATGATTTGGTAGGGGAGCAGTATTTGCCACCCAAAAATGTCTTTTTTTTTTTTTTTGGCTTTTTAGGGCTGCACTCGCAGCATATGGAGGTCCCCAGGCTAGGGGTCCAATCGGAGCTATAGCTGCCCACCTACACCACAGTCACAGTAACACCAGATTCAAGCCGCATCTGTGACCTACACCACAGCTCAGGGCAATGCCGGATCCTTAACCCACTGAGTGAGGCTAGGGATTGAACACTCAACGTAATTGTTCCTAGTTAGATTTGTTTCCACGGCACCACAATAGGAACTCCCTAAGCTGGTTATTTTCTATGAAACATTTGACATGGGAGAAACTCTCCAAACCAAGCTGGTGTTACTTTCTGTAAGAAACACTTATAAGAGAAACTTGCTTTTGTTTAAGGGTGTCTCCCTCCATTACCAGGAAGAAGAGGATGATCAATAGTCTAGAAACGTTTCTCAGTGGAAAACAATGACTTAAATTTGCAACCTTAGACTTATTTACTGTGCTTTTCCTGGCAACCTGCCATAACTGATTCTCCCCACCCTCGCCATCCTCTTTTGGCTTTAGCCAAAGATGGTATTTAAGGTGAAGGCTTTAGCTTTTATTAGTGACTTAGTTTTCCTGGGTCTTTCCCATGTATACATGTTATTAAAAATTTTATTTGATTTTCTCCTCTCAATCTATCTCATGTCAATTTAGTTATTAAACCAGACAGAAGAACTGGAATGATGGAGGAAAATTTCTTCCTCCCCAATAATTTCAATACTCCTCTCTCAGTATCTGATAGGGAAAGAATACAGAAAATTGGGAGGATATATGCAAGACTTCAACAACTATCAGCTAACTGACATGCATAGAAAACACCATACAGCAAAAACAGATAGACAATTTTTTCAAACATACCTGTAGCATTTACCATAAAACAATTTTTGATAAATTTATCGGATTGAAAGCATGTAAGTGGATTCTCTATATGGGGTATGGGAATTCCCCCTCCCCAATTTTCCCTCCTAGTTCTTTTAGCTGATCAAATAGTTAAAATGACATAGGCAGCTTAACAGGGGAGAAAAAAAATCAGATTTATCACGTAGGTATGAGAAATTCACATAGGCACGAAGAATTCCAAAAATAGTAAGTGAAGATGAGGTATATTATGTCATTCTGGACTAAGGAGAAGGAGGTAGGGATCTGAAACTCCAAAAGGAAGTAAGATAATTCACAGGAATATGAAGAGTTAATGTTTGATAAATAAATGTTGGCTAAGCCATCTAGAGACAATGGGACACAGAAAGGACTTTGATCATAGGGGCCTCCTAAGTTCCTACCTGACTACCACACCAAGTTCATAGTTTACTATAGTTATCTATGGTGTTATCTCTTTCCTGGAATACTCCTTCTATCTTAAATTCTTTTAGGCAGTAAAGGGGAAGTTCAGAGTTTCTTCTGGACCTTGTTTGATTTCAGATTGAAGTAATCCACATGCCAGAGTGACATACATTGTGGTGGCCTGCCCCAAACCCCATCATTTAACAATAGAATTAAACTTGATTTCAAACAGAAACATAACTGGAAATTCCCTTAAAATTTAGAAATTAAACAATATGTAAATTAAATATTTGGAAGTTAAATTAACCCACTGGTCAAAGAGGAAATCAAAAGGAGAACCAGAAAATACTTTGAGATGGATGATAATGAATGCACAATACTGCAAAATTTGTAGAATGAAACGAGAGCAGTGCTTAAAGGGAAATTTATAGCATTCAATGCTTATATTAGAAAAGAAGGAAGATGTAAAATCAATTATATGGGAGCTCCCTTGGTGGCTCAGTGGTTAACGAATCCGACTAGGAAACATGAGGTTGTGGGTTTGATCCCTGGCCTTGCTCAGTGGGTTAAGGATCTGGCATTGCCTTGAGCTGTGGTGTAGGTTGCAGATGCAGCTCGGATCCCGCGTTGCTGTGGCTGTGGCATAGGCCTGCGGCTACAGCTCCGATTAGACCCCCAGCCTGGGGACCTCCATATGCCGCAAGTGCAGCCCTAGAAAAGGCAAAAGGACCAAAAAAAAAAAAAAATATATATATATATATATATATTTATCAGTGATGTAAGTTTTCAACCCAAGAAGCTAAAATTAAATCCTTTCTAAGTAGAATGAATGAAGCAAAAAAAAAAATTGCAGAAATCAATGAAATAGAAAAGCGTATTAAGAAAAATAAGTGAAACAAGGTGGATTTTTGAAAATTTTGATAAAAATGATAAAACTATAGGTAGTCTGATCAATAAAAAAGAGAAAACACACAAATTATTAATTTATTAATGTCAGGAATGAAAGAGATGAAAGAAATTGTTGCCCTCCCCCCAAACCCCAAGTTCATGTGCCAGAGGTGCAGTGAGGCCAAACAAACAGAAACATCAGAATTTTGAGAAGAGAAATGTTTATTGATGGGCCAAGCAGGAGAATAGTGGCTTATGTTCAAATAACCTGAATTCCCTAACAGTTTTGGGAAGGAAGAGTTTTTATAAGCAAAATTAGGGATAAGGACTTCAGGATATGTGACTCTCTTCTGATTGGTTGGGGGTGAGGTAATAGGGTGTTGTTCCAGGAATCAAGCTCAGCCTGAAGTTACCTCCCTCCACTTGGGTGGGGCCTTAATGCCTGTAGAAGACCACAGAGACAGATAGCAGATTGTTATGTTTATCTCTTGAAGAGGAACTTGGACCCTTCACTATTGTTTCTTTTTTCTTCCTCTTTTTTTCTTTTTTTTTTTTTAGTGGTGTACTCGTGGCATATGGAGGTTCCAAGGCTAGGGGTCTAATCAGAGCTGCAGCTGCTGGCCTACGCCAGAGCCACAGCAAAGCCAGATCCGCGCCGCATCTGCGACCTACACCACAGCTCATGGCAATGCTGCATCCTTAACCCACTGAGCAAGGCCAGGGATCAAACCCACAACCTCATGGTTCTTAGTCGAATTTGTTTCCTCTGCGCCACGACAGGAACTCCAAGAGTGCCTCTTTCGAGTCAGATGAAAGTAGTTTCACATTCTGCTTCTACTTGTTTTATAACTCTGAATGTTTAATCTCTGCTTACCATCTATGAAGTGGTAAGAATAATAAAACTCATCTCATGAGGTTTTTATGACAAATAAATGAGACAATATATACACATGGCTTAAACAGAACCCAGAACATGGAATAATTAAACAAAATTTAGATATAGATGTTTCGAAGGTCTTGTTAAAATAGGACATGGCTTTTATCCTACACTCACCAATGGATAGTTGAATCAGATAGTGAAATATTCAAAACTTTAAGACTAATCTGGAGTTCCTGTCACGGCTCAGTGGTTAAGGAATCCAACTAGGAACCATGAGGTTGTGGGTTTGATCCCTGGCCTTGCTCAGTGGGTTAAGGATTCCCTGTTACTGTGCCTCAGATCTGGTATTGCTGTGGCTGTGGCTTAGGCCAGCAGCTACAGCTCCAATTCAACCCTTAGCCTGGGAACTTCCATGTGCCGTGAGTGCAGCTCCCCCCGCCAAAAAAAAGACTAACCTGGCAGTGCAGAAAGTGAGTTGAGTTCCCTTGTGGCTCAGTGGGTTAAGAACCCAACTAGTATCCAGGAGGATGCAGGTTTGATCCATTGCCTTGCTCAGTAGATTAAGGATCCAGCATTGCTGTCATTGAAAGTTGTAGTATAGGTCTCAGATGACTCAGACTTGGCATTCCTGTGGCTATGGCATAGTCTGGCAGCTACGGCTCCAATTCAACCCCTAGCCCAAGAACTTCCATATGCCACGGGTGTGGCTCTAAAAAGAAAAAAAAAAAAAGAAAAAAGAGAAAAGAAAATGGTTTGAAGGTTTTAAATAATTACTTTTTATCGCTATAGTCTAGGTAAGGAAAATGGCATTAAGGCATTTTCAGTGAAAATCAATGTTTTGAACACTGTCAAAATAGAATGAAGGGATCTTGGATTTTGAGGACAAAGGAAAACATGGATAGTTCTGAGCTTTGTATGTGGATGAATGGAAGGATGGTAATTCCAGAATTAGAAAAGAAAGTGTAGCCATTCTTTTCCAAAAAAAAAGATCAGTAAGGCATTTATGGAATTAAAGTGATCCAATTCTCCCTTATCTTCATCAGGTTTGCCCTGTATGTACTGGAACTTTCTGCTTTTTAGGCAAGTCATTTAACTTCCCTTAGCTTAAGATGACTTAACTGTATTTGAGACAGAAAAAGTGAGACAGAAACACACACAGAGGATAACGACTTATGCAAACATGAATATTACTCTTATTATTCAAATAGCATGAAATCTAATCTCAGAGTATATTTGCTTAAGGGAAACTGTGTTCTGGTTTATAGCATGTTTTTCCTGCAGCTGAAGGCAGCCTCTACGTGTCCAGAGTGTGCTCTGAGGTCATAGTTCAGGGGAGCATCATTTGTTCTCATGAAAGAAGAGTTTTTGTACTCCTTCCTCATGCCTTCATTGAAGAATTAAATACTGTATACGATGACTTGCCTCAGGTGCAGGCAAATCTGCTATGAATTAGAAGGAAAATAAAAGAGAATCAGAGAAATGTATAAAATATATCTGTAAGCGCTCCTATCGTGGCGCAGTGGAAGCGAATCCAACTAGGAACCATGAGGTTGCGGGTTCGATCCCTGGCCTTGCTCAGTGGGTTAAGGATCCGGTTTTGCCATGAGCTGTGGTGTAGTTTGCAGACACGGCTTGGATCCTGCATTGCTGTGGCTCTGGCATAGGCCGGCGGCAATAGCTCCAATTAGACCACTAGCCTGGGAACCTCCATATGCCGCAGGTGCAACCCTAAAAAGACAAAAAAAAAAAAAAAGATAAAATTATCTGTATGCTAAACAGGAGAGGAAATATTTGTAAAAACCACCACATGCAAGAGAGTATATGGGAATATCATGACATCGGTGCCGAATCTTCCTAGATTTGATTAGGAGACTGGCGTCATCTCGCTTCTGATTAGACTCATGGGAAAGTCTTCAGGAAGGAAGTGACATTAAATTGGCTCTTAAAAATGTGAACTTTCATGCCTAAACTTCCCATAAAACTTCTTTTTTCTTATATAACCTCTCTCCCAACCCCGCGGGGTCAGACCTTCCTACTTTTTCTGTTCTCATTCTACCCCCGCACCAAAAATCTCTTGCCAACTAAAAAGTTGAGAAGGCTGCAAATAAATGTCAGAACCGGGAGCATTACAGCTACCTTTGTCCCTAGGTATTTATAGTTTAACATGTAGCAAACAAATTCAATATTAGCACAGGTAATTTTCAAGAGAAGATCTTTGTCAGAAGCCAGGAAATCATCTCTGCCCTATGGATTTTAACTGGTCCATGATCAGCAGCTACATTCCAGTCATATGAATCAGCAAGCTACCAGAATGGCAGGAGTTCCCATTGTGGCTCAGTGGAAACGAATCCAACTAGGAACAGTGAGGTTACCGGTTCAATCCCTGGCCTCACTCAGTGGGTTAAGGATCTGGCGTTGCCGGGAGCTGTGGTAAGTCGTGGATGCAGCTGCGATCCTGTGGCTGTGGTGCAGGCCAACAGCTGTAGCTCCGATTCAGCCCCTAGCCTGGGAACCTCCATATGCCACAAGTGTGGCCCTAAAATTTAAAAAAAAATGGCAACAGGCATGTAATTTTTGGGGGGGTCATCTTCAAAAAGATCAAAGGAAATTAGCACCTTATTATTGTAGAATATACCAAGAACCCAAATAATTTGTAAGAGGATGCGAAAAAAATCTAGGAAAGGCTTTCCTTGGACTGTACCTGGAGGAAACATTTGGCCAAAGAAAAAATATCTCTTAGGTATCTCCGAGGGGTACAGAAATGTAAATCATGGACACTTGATATCTGAACTGTTGAGAAACCTGAATGTTAAATTGGCTGCTGGGCAGCACGGTTGCCATTGCCAAGTCATTATGAAATTCCTCCTTAAAATATCCCATTGATTGAGTGAGGGGACAATTTCGGTAAGTGCTCAGAATTGCACTAGAAATTTGTATACTCTCTCTGTACTCGAGGCTAATGAAAATATGCCTGTTGAAAGTTCCTTAAATTTGGGTTTCTTTGAGTTTCATTTCATTTTGTGTAACAGGAAACTTTATTCTTTGGCCACCTGGACTTGGTTTCAGCACTTGTTTCTCTATAGGCATTAAATGCCGAGGCTTAATGGTCAATCGGTAAATCAAATAAATACCTAGTTTTCCTCCCTTGAGGTAGGAGTTTCTACCAGAAATGTTGGCTGAAATTTGGTCTGAAAGTTTATTATGCATGAAAAACAAGGAACTGGTGGGTGGTCAGTACAATGAGGTGATCACAACGGAAACCAGAGCAAACTGAAAAAGGCTCCTCATGGAAACCACTCTACGTTTTAAAAGTTGAAAACATGTAAAGACCCTGTTGAGCAGTGAGCTTCTACAGCAAAAACAAAATAATTTAATGTCACTTCAGAGCAGAGTTTTTAGTGGTTTAGCTGAAAAGGTAAACAACAAAAGATGATGAAAGTATAAAATACCATTGACCTAAATTTGTAATTCAGTTAAATGAGTGAATTACTGATGAAAGCTGAATAATGTACTTACTTTTAAAAACAAGAATGATGAGTTCAAGTCATGGCACAGTGGTTAATGATGACTAGTATCCGTGAGGATGTGGGTTTGATCCCTGGCCTCGCTCAATGTGTTAAGGATCTGACGTTGCCATGAATTGTGGTGTAAGTCACTGATGTGGCTCAAATCTGGTGTGGCTGTGGTATAAGCTTGGGGGATACAGCTCTGATTTGAGCCCTAGCCTGGAACCTCCATGTGCCTCAAGTGTAGCCCTAAAAAAAAAAAAATGCAAAAAATAAAAATGATGATCTTGATCTTGGTATAGATCATCATCCAAGTACAGCACTACCTGGATACAAAGACATGCAACACTTGACCCCCTATTAAGAAGATATAGCCTCTCATCAGTGATGCTAATAGTGTATTAGGAAGTTATATGAGGAGCTCATGGAGGTCCCCAGGGTTCTCAGCAGGACGTAAAAGACAAGTAAAGACCAACTTCATGACCACTGTGATCTCTGTTTCATGAACACTCTGAACTCAAACAGTTGGATACATAGTCAAGCTTGCTTTAAAAAAGAGAAACCCAGAACAGTATTGAGTTCACTGACTCCTCAAAGTTCTTTCCCTACCTCTTTCTTTCTGTGAAATTCAATTCTTAGTGCTTGAGTGCCCATGAATATATTTAGTATTTTGACCAGCTTCTGGGCAAAGTTGAAAAGAAGTGAAAGATGTGATTCTCATCTGTGTTTTTTGATTCCCCTTCTGATCTAAAAGCGGTTTCTGTTGTCCTGCCCAACTTTCCCCATGATTTTCCGATGACGAAGGGTATTATCAGGTGCTAACTTCTTCTCAAAGTCTTCTCATCTTTATCCTGCACTAATCCCTGTATTCCAAGTCCCCGATAAATTTCTTGAAGGTTGGGGCTGTCTTACTCTACCTGAAGTCTGAAGTCTCTAGCACTGTGTCTTGTGCATAGCAGGTATTCCCTAAATATTGGTTGAATTTTAACACCCCATCAGGAAAACAAGTCCCAGACCCATGAAGCTGTAGTCACAAAAAACATTACACAGTAAAGGAGGAGTAGGGAACCAAATGAGTGGGGCAGATGCAAGATGATGCAGGAGTTCTGAGGAAATTGAAATCCATGTGCAAGGCTGAGGAAAGCATCATGGAGAAGAAAGGAGATGAGTTGGGTATTGAAGGAAGGTAGAAATTGGATAAATGCCAAATAGGGGGAAGGACACATATATTTATAGGCAGAGGTACTATCATTAAGAAAGTACTGCAGCAGAAATTAGTAGGAATCATGAGATGCTATCAAATTCTAAGAACAGGAAACAATGATAATATTTGAATTTTATGGAAAATTTTAAAACAGGGAGATGAAATAATCAATCTTCAATCTTGTATGAGAGGTTTTTTTGACTTTTTTTCCCCCAATGCCTTAGAAAATAAAATGTTTAAAATTGATGAATATATACGGACACTCCTATCTTACCTTACTTGGACCTCTACTAGGCAGGTAGCCCACTTTATTTATAGCCACAGCTCAAAGCTGGATGCACAACAGAGCTGGGTAGTTCTCCCAGAAGAAAGTAACCCTTGCCCAAAGGATCTATGACTTGATCATCCCTCACTCTTTCATAGCAGTGGGCACAGTGCACAGAGGATCCTACACACAGGTTTTTTTTTTCCCTTGTGTTGTACCTTTGCATGTGGAGTTTCCCGGGCCAGGAATCAAACCTGCACCATGACAACTACCCGAGCCACTGAAATGACAATGCCAGATCCTTAACTTGCTGCACCACAAGCGAACTCCAACAGTTTTAGAGCTTTGGATTATACAACCTCCATTGAGGATTTTTTAATTTTTTAATTTTTTTTTTAATTTTTGCTTTTTAGGGCCGCACCCGTGGCATATGACGGTTCCCAGGCTAGGGTCAAATCTGAGTTACAACTGCCGGCCTATGCCACAGCCACAACAACGCCAGATCCAAGCTGCATCTGTGACCTACACCACAGCTCACGGCAACGCCGGATCCTTAACCCACTGAGCAAGGCCAGGGATCAAACCTGCCACCTTAAGGTTCCTAGTCGGATTCGTTAACCACTGTGCCACAACGGGAACACCTATTTAGGATTTTAGAAACATATTACTGAGAGACTTAAAGCTTATTTAATTCAGGTTTTTTAAACAAAGAACTTGAAGGCTAGAACAGTAGAGTGATTGGCTTAGATGACCTAGAAATATAGATAAAATGAGGCCAAAAATCCGGGTCTCTCAACTTTATATCCAGGTATCCTCCCCTTTCTGCCTCATGGCCACACTTCATTAACTAAGGGTTCACATGCATTAGATTTTATATTAAGTGCTAGCAGCTCTTTGTTCTCCAGCAAGGAGTCTTCCAAGCCGAACAAGACAAAGAGCCATTTCCATTCTACCATACTGCAATGTAAATCTCTAAAGCAGGATCCATGCCTTCCTATTCTCTCTCTCGTTTGTGTGTGTGTGTGTGTGTGTGTGGCAGGGAACACAAGGGCAACCAATAAAGTATCTTTTCAGTGTGTGCATTATGGGCTTCAACTTGCCAACTCATGAGTTGAGGAATCACATGCCCATTAAACTCAATATATGTGACTCAGAAACTTTTTAAAGGGGTCTCCTCTGGCTTTCCAGAGCACAAGAGTTACAGGCTGACATCTGATCTATTTTCCTTCCACATCAGGCTGACTCTCTTCACATATGGCAGCCACCTTATCACTTCCCCAATCTCTGTATATCACGTAGAAGTAAATACTGGTGTCTGAGTATCAGTTCCCACCTAAGAAAGGCATCTTTGGGGCTGAATTTTGGAATTTATAAATTTAAAAAAAAACTCCTTTTTTTCTTTTTTTTTTTTTTGTCTTTTGTTTTAGGGCTGCACCCTGCGGCATGTGGAGGTTCCCAGGCTAGGGGTCGAATCAGAGCTATAGCTGCCAGTCTACGCCACAGCCACAGCAACTCGGGGTCCAAGCCGCATCTGCAACCTACACCACAGCTCACAGCAGCGCCGGATCCTTAAGCCACTGAGAGAGGCCAGGGATGGAACCCGCAACCTCATGGTTCCTGGTTGGATTCATTTCTGCTGAGCCACGACGGGAACTCCTCAAAAAACTCTTAATTAGGCAAAAATTGCATGCAAATCTGATCAAGCTTACCAAAATATTTAGAAAACAAAGATGTGTCTGGTTAAAAATGTCACCCCTAACACTGTCCTAATTAACAATTGGGTTATTCCTGTAACTTGGCATTTAGGAGGGAGTAAAATTTTTTAGAAAAATATACTTTTAGAGATGTCTAATAAATATTTGATCAGCACATATTACTAAGAGCTTTTATGTTTTGGTGGCCTGGCTGAAGAAAAGTTAAAGGATACTGTGGACCTGACTGATTATTTTGAGAATGTGTAAATAAAAGAAAACGATCAAACATGTGCTCTGATTTTCCCATGGAATCTATTTCACCGTGCACCTGAAACAGCAAGAAAGGGGACAGGGTACAACCTTTCAAAGAATGACAGAACCCTTGAGGATAAGACAAAAACTGGCTAGAACCAACTAGGTCTAAGATGGGAGACGGTTTGACTTCCAGTGGAGTCAAACTGGCACCTCATTATGTACTCATTGTAATATATTAGCACTAACTGACATGCCCGCAGGTGCCACGACAGTTCCGAGACTGATGATAAAAGGCCAAAAATTGGGCAGTGGCCCAAATCCTGGAAATCCCTGCCACTTCCTTGAAATAGCTGGAATAATTCTCCCACTCCTTAAGCTATGAAATTATACAGCCCATAAAAACTAACCATTCCTAGAGTTCCCACTGTGACTCATTGGGTTAAGCATCCAACCTGTATCTTTGAGGATGCAGGTGTGATCCCTGACCTTGCTCAATGGGTTAAGGATCCAGTGTCTCTGTAGGTCAGATCTGGCATTGTTGTGGCTGTGGCATAGGCTGGCAGCTGCAGCTCTGATTCAGTCTCTAGCCTGGGAACTTCTATATGTGGCAAGTAGAGCTAAAAAGAATTACAAAGAACAAAGAACTAACCATTCCCATCTCCTTCTGAGATGGCCCACACTGTCTTTGGTGTGCGTGTTTCCCAAGGCCACTCTGTTTGAAATGGACTGCATTCTATCTATAGAATGTCTTATCTTCCAGGCAGCTCTCTGAGAGGGCCCACACTATCTCTCTCAATAAATCTACTTCTTATCTATCATTTTTCCTCTCACTGAATTCCTTCTGCACTGAGACATAGAGAACCTGAACTTAAGTCCTGAGACCAGGAGTCACAAGCTCCAGAGAAGAACATTCTAGGTGAGTTCCCAGCAGAGATATGGGCTTAAGGTGGAAGACATACATTCAGTCAATAATTAATTCAACAAATTAGTATCTAGTCTATACTGGACTTTCAAAAATATACTGCTGAAAAGGAAAAAATATCAATCTTCCTTTCCCTTGGAGTTTCAGTCTCATGGTGGATACTGAAGATGAACTAGCTACCTCTTATTCTGGTACGGAAGACTGAAATTTTACTTCTCTGACTTTGAACTGCTGGGATCTTTATTCTTCACTGCACTGTTAATTCAAAAGCTTGTTCTTCCTTATCTGACAGTATCTTTTTAACCCAGAGCTAACCTTGACTTCGTTTATTTATAACAAGTTGTTTGCATACCTGCTTTTCCAACTAGCCTTTGAACTTCCTAATGTCTCTTGCTCCCATCATAGTACAAGGTACAAGCTAGAATCCGATAAACAAATGTGTACCGAATAAAAGGTAAGACAGGACATTGAAACTATTTGTTTCGGATCTGTAAACTAAAATTTCCCTCACCCCATTACTTTTCCCAGTGCACTTTCCTGAGGTAACCGCTATCTTAAAGCCTGGAGTTTTATGTCTAGGCTTGTTTTTATACATGAAATGAATTTGTATGTCTCCACAAAGAGTATGTACTACTGTCTTTTATATTTCAAAATGTTGGCTAAATGGTGGCATTCCACACATATTCTTTTTGCAACTTGATCTGTTTCTCAACTTTATATTTTTTAGTTTGACCAGGTTGATCTCCATAGATATCGTTTGTTTAATTTAATGCAGCATAAGTCATACTGAATAAAGAAAACATTATTAATATATAGCCATTTTCCTACTAAGTTTTCCCTCTGCTTAAACATTACAAACTGTGCTTCAAATGAACATTCTCTGACTTCCTCTTTTGCAAATATGAAAGTCCACAATCTTTCCAACTTTATAGTCTCAGGTCTTTTTATTATTTTTTTAAAGCCGTATTTAGTGTAAAATTCATTGTATCTTGTTGTTTAATTGGTAGGGCTTTTCTTTTTCATTTCTTTTTAGGGCCACATCTGGAAGTTCCCGGGCTTGGGGTGGAATCAGAGCTGCAGCTGCCCGCCTACACCAGAGCCGCAGCAGTACTGGATCTGAGCCACATCTCTGACCTGCAGCAATGCTGAATCCTTAATCCACCCCGCAAGGCCAGGGATTACTCTCACGTTCTAACGGACATTATGTCGGGTTCTTAAATTGCTGAGCCACAATAGGAACTCTTGGTTGGTGATTTCTTGATGAATGCTAAGGTTAAGCTTCTTTCATTTGTTTCCTTTCCAGTTTCTTCTGTTACCTGCCAGTTGATAACCCATGGCAGGAAACAGGTTCAAAGATTCACGTTCCCATATGATTTTGTGAACCTATTACTGATAAATGATATTATCCAGAAACCATTTTTCCAGGTACCCTAGCACCTTTTTTTTTTTTGTATTTTTTTCCTTTTTTTAACCTTTTCTAGGGCTGCACCCGCAGCATATGGAGGTTCCCAGGCTAGGGGTCTACTCAGAGCTGTAGCCGCCGACGCCACAGCCACAGCAACGCGGGATCTGAACCGCGTCTGCAAACTACACCACAGCTCACGGCAACGCCGGATCCTTAACCCACTGAGCGAGGCCAGGGATCGAACCCGCAATCTCAGGGTTCCTAGTCGGATTCATTAACCACTGAGCCACGGTGGGAACTCCCAGGAACCCTGGCATTTTGATCGGACTATGTGACTTGCTCTAATCAATGGAATAGGAGCAGAAATGATGTGTTTTACCTGGATCAACATGCATAAGAAGTGAGTGTGATTTCACTCTTTTTTCTCATTTATCTGCATGCAGAAGCTTCTGAAGCCCTAGGAGACACAGATCTCTCCCACATGGAAGGAATCTGAATACCTGAGTGACCACGTGGAGGAAAGCTGGCCATTAACCAGGAACACTTTCTTTGGACTATTGTAGGAATGGAAAATGAACTTTTGTGTTAATCCATTGAAATTTGGAGGTTTATTTTTAGAGAAGCTAGCAGCATTGCCTTAACTAATACTAATCCTTTACTTGCTTTTCTGTTAGATTGTATTTTTGTATTAATATTTAGTAGTTTTCTTTTCTTTTTTTTTTCTTTTCTTTTCTTTTCGGCTACACCCACTGCATGTGGAACCGGGCCAGGGATCAAACCTGTTCCAGATAGCTGCAGCAACACCAGATCCTTAACCTGCTATGCCACAGGGGAACCTCCTAATGGTTTTCTTATACTGGATGAACGTATAAAGTTTCAAATATCTTCTCCCAAACTATAGCTTGTTTTTCTCCACTCTTAACTATTTCTTGACGTACAGAAGTGTCAAATCAAAAATATCCATTAGAAATATTTTTCCCAGGAGTTCCCGTCGCGGCTCAGTGGTTAACGAATCCGACTAGGAACCATGAGGTTGCGGGTTCTATCCCTGGCCTTGCTCAGTGGGTTAAGGATCTAGCATTGCCGTGAGCTGTGGTGAAGGTTGCAGACGTAGTTCAGATCCCACGTTGCTGTGGCTGTGGTGAAGGCCGGCAGCTATAGCTCCTGTTAGACCCCTAGCCTGGGAACTTCCATATGCCACGGGTTTGGCCCTAGAAAAGGCAAAAAGAAAAAAAAAAGAAAAAGAAATGCTTTTCCCTTTATGGACTGTGCTTTTGTCCTGTTTTGTTTTGCTTAAAGAAATCTTTCCCTTAATGTCATAGCAATTTTCCCATGCCCATGCAAAACTATTTAAAAATTAAAATTTTTTTCAAAAATTTCCAGGATTTTTATTAATATTTGACATGCACTCCAGATCTAATTTCACCTTTTTTTCCCATAGTTAATTATTTCAGAACCGTTGATTAAGTATCCACTGTTTCCTTACTTATCTGTAATGCCTACTGTAAACCCTTCTGATCTTGTAATTCATCAAGTTCCCATTTATACTAGACTGTTAGACTAGAAGAGTGAGCTGAGAAAAAACTGACCTTTGTTTCCCTCTATGCACGTAATACAAATACATGTATTATAAATACACGTACTATAAATAAAAAAATGATATGAAATATATTTTGTGTCTTGTTTTTTTCTGTTCAATATTATCTCATGGGAATATCTCCAAATAAACCAGTATAACAATACTTTTTATCGGCTGAATAATATTTCATGAACCAAGTTCATGACTAAGAACAAATGTTCTTAAAACACTGAAAAGGTGGTCTATAATTTCTTCAGTGTTCCCCTACTAATGGATGTTAACATTTTGCTTGTTTTCTTGCCACTAAAACATGGTTACAATAAATAGTTTCTTATATATATATGATATATATATGTATATGTGTGTATACATATGTGTGTGTGTGTGTGTGTGTGTGTGTGTGTGTGTATTTCCAAATGGTCTTTTTTTTTTAATTTTTTAAATTTCTTTTTAGGACCACACTCATGGCATGTGGAGGTTTCCAGGCTAGGGGTCGAATCGGACCTGTAGCCACTGGCCTATGTCATAGCCACAGCAATGTGAGATCTGAGCCACATCTGCAACCCACATCATAGCTCATAGCAATGGCAGGTACTTAACCCATTGAGCAAGGCCAGGGACTGGACCTGAGTCGTCATGGATACTAGTCAGGTTCATTAAACCACTGAGCCAGAATGGTTCAAATCCTCCTCTGTGATTTATTTACTCAGTCTATGCTGTCGAATATTCTATTTAGTTGTCTGTCATTTTCCTTTAAATTTTTAATGGTTCTTTGCATAGCATATGCATTAATTCTTTAACATTTACATTAAAAATATTTTCCCATTATTGTCATGACTTCCTGATTTTATTTGTAACATTTTTGATATGTAAAAAAATTTAATTTTGAAAACGTTACACAATTTGGAATTTTCTGATTAAGAATATTTTCTCCACTCCTGTTTTACATGAACTTTTCTAGATTTTCCTACAAAGCTATTCTCATTTTATGTTTTGCCTCTACATCTCATTTGCTAAGCATGATAAGCACAGTTTTCTTCTTCTCACAGTTTTTGGATAGTCCAGGTAGTGTTCAAAATTGAAGTCATTGCTTTAAATTTAGAGGTACCTTACTTGAAAATGTGTCCAAAGATTTTTGTTTTAAAGAATACTGAAAATAATTTTCAAATTATAGCGAACATACTGCATAACAAGAAGTTTATTCTAAGTTTCCCAACTTTTTGGAAACCTTGTAGAATATAGCTTGAATTTCTCTCTTTTATAAGAGAATAGAATGCAGTCCATTTACTTTTATTTTTTCCTTACATAATACTTTATTTTTTTTTTT
>PVHT020000077.1:15573898-15671255 GCA_004024745.2 Catagonus wagneri
TTATTCATGTATTTTTTTGACTCCAAAAACCCTCTGTTACATATAGTGCACCCATTTATATTGTTTATTCTTTTTTTAACAATCTTTTATTTTGAAAATTCCTTTGCCAGTTTCTAACATTGATTTTTTTTTTTTTTACTAAAGTGAAGTTGATTCACAATATAGTGCCAGTTTCTGCTGTACAGCAAAGTGACCCAGTCACACACACACATACATATATATATGTATATATACACACACATTCTTTTTCTCATATCATCCCCCATCATGTTTTATTCCAAGAGACTGGACACAGTTCCCTGTGCTGTACAGTGGGAATCCACTGTACATTGCCAATCCATCCTAAATATGATAGTTAATCCCAGATTCCCAGTTTATCCCCACTCCCTCCTCTTCCTCCTTGGTAATCACAAGTCTGTTCTCTTAGTCTACGAGTCTGTTTCTGTTCTAAAGATAGGTTTATTTGTGCCATAATTTATTTTATTTTATTACTTTTTTTTTGTCTTTTTGCCTTATTTGGGCCGCACCCGCGGCATATGGAGGTTCCCAGCCTAGGGGTCTAACAGGAGCTGTAGCTGCCGGCCTTCACCACAGCCACAGCAACACGGGATCTGAGCCATGTCTGCAACCTACGCCACAGCTCACGGCAACGCCGGATCCTTAACCCACTGAGCAAGGCCAGGGATCAAACCCGCAACCTCATGGTTTCTAGTCGGATTCATTAACCACTGAGCCACGACGGGAACTCCATTGTGCCATATATTAGACTCCACATATAAGTTACATCATATGGTATCTGTCTTTCTCTTTCTGACTTCACTTAGTATGAGAATCTCTAGCTGCATCCATGTTGCTACAGAAGGCATTATTTTGTTCTTTTTAATGGCTGAGTAGTACTCCATTGTGTATATGTACCACATCTGTTTAATCTATTCATCTGTTGATGGACATTTAGGTTGTTTCTATGTGTTGGTGATTGTGAGTAGTACTGCTGTTAGTATATGGGTGCATGTTATCTTTTTGAATTGTAGTTTTGTCTGGATATATGTATATTATTTATTCTTGATCACTCTTATTAGAAGTTTGTTGATTTTAGTAGACAACTTTTGGTTTTGTTGATCCTAAATATTTTGTTTTCAATTATACTAAATTTTACTCTTGCCAATATTTTCTTTCTTCTACTTTTACTTCTACTTTTGAGTTTGATTTTTTTTCTAAACTATATGTTGTTGATTATTCATTGTTTTATACCTTTCTTTTCATGTTCATATTTAAGGCTACCTGATTTATGGATGCTTCTTTAGCTGTGTCTTATATGTTTTACATATGATATCATCATTATTGTTATAAATAGTTTCTAATATACATTGTAATATCAGAGACAAAGTTATCTAGAAGAGGTTTTTAAAATTAAACTTCTAATTATATATATATAATTTCATTATTTTTAATTTTTTTTGTGAAATATATGTTCAATATTTACATTTCTTGTGAGTGTAAAGAATATGTATTCTCGGGAGTTCCCTTCGTGGCTCAGTGGTTAACGAATCCGACTAAGAACCATGAGGTTGTGGGTTCGATCCCCGGCCTTGCTCAGTGGGTTAAGGATCCGGCGTTGCCGTGACCTGTGGTGTAGGTTGCAGACGCGGCTCGGATCCCGCGTTGCTGTGGCTGTGGCGAAGGCCGGCGGCTACAGCTCCTGTTAGACCCCTAGCCTGGGAGCCTCCATATGCCGCGGGTGCAGCTCCACATAAAGGCAAAAAGACAAAAAAAAGAATATGTATTCTCACCTTGTAAATCAACTACACTTCAATAAACTTAAAAAAAAAAAGGAATGTGTATTCTCAGTTGCTGGGTACAGAGTTTTCTACATGTCCATTAGATAAGGCTTGTTAATTGCATTTTTCAAATAATATATATTCCTACCAATTAATTGTTTATTTGACATCAACTGATTATTGACAGGTGGGCTAAAAAGTCTTACTGTGATAGAATATTTATAATTTTCCTTATGTATTTAATTAAATATTTTATTTTTGCGTTTGGGAACTGTGTTTTTAATTGCTCACAAGTTCAGCCTTCATCTGCTCCCGTCTCGCTCAGTTCTCCAAGCCTTGTTATGTTTTTCCATGATTTTTTTTCTCATTAATGACATATGAATAATCCCTTATGCTCATGTTTATTTTATCAGTAGGACTACATTATCTTTCCTTGGTAGTGTTTTCAGGTCTGTCTTTGTCTTATATCTTTATTTACATGTATTCATTATAATAGTGCCTATTATAAAGAATATTTCAATGGTTTATTACAAATTTTATAAAAGAGATGGCTTCCACTTTCATCCATAAAAACCATAAAATTCAAAAGTTGTTCAAAATATATGAGATAACAATTTCAGGCATTAGATAAGGAATAGTTTAAGTATGTGGTCGCCAATAAAAGAAAATCTCATAGGCTAAGCCCCACTTCACCTTGGCTCTGTGCCTGTAGATAACTTTCTTACTAAGCCATGAGGAGGTGAAAGGTAATCAGAAGGAATACTGAGGCTCCACTGAGCCGAGGAAGCAGAGACAGGAGTTGTGGGTGCTGAAGAGGTTGGATGAGAAGGAACAGTGGAAAAGGTGTTGCACATAAGACTCTGGAAATCTGTGTGGGGAACATCCATTGATCCTTGGTGTGGGACTGGGCATCAGACATGCAAGGTGAAACTAATCAGAGGACAGCTACCCAGTCAAGATCAGAAGAAAGGTGCTCTTAGAGGTCAAGCCACAGTGTAGGGTGTTTTGTTAACAACTCTGTTGTGTGTTGTGAAGGGCAGCCAGATATATACCTCGCTGTTACAAATGGTCACACCATCACTTCTGTTCAAGTCTTCTTGTTACTTTCACCTTTTCCTTCCTTCCTTCCTTCCTTGCTTGCTTCCTTCCTTCTTTCCTTCCTTTCTTTTCTTTTGTGAAACTCATTCTCCTATCAAAATGTGTGCCAAAACTCTCTGGGAGTATTGTGAAAATAAAACATAAAGAGGACAGGCCCGCACTTGTGGCATATGGGAATTTCCAGGCTAGCGGTTAACTTGGAGCTGCAGCTGCCGGCCTGCACCACAGCCACAGCAATGCTGGATCTGAGCCACATCTGCGATCTCACCACAGCTCACTGCAATGCTGGATCCTTAACCCATTGAGTGAGGCCAGGGATTGAACCCACGTCCTCATGGACACTAGTCAGGTTTGTTACTACTGAGCCACAACAGGAACTCCAGAGTAAAACATAAAGATATTTATTTGCCTGTTTTAGAAAAGATTGATCCAAAATATCATTAAAAATATAAAACTGATTTTGAAGACTGATATAAAACCTAAACATCCCTAACTAGTTATTTAACTAGGACTTATATAACTAGACCCCTTTTCAACACATACTGTCAACGTAAAAAAATACTACCATTCAGAGACTGATGTGGTCACCTGCTACCACATTCTGGAATAAGGTAAGGACTGGAGACAAAGAACAGTTTCCAAGAGTTAATAGAGGAGTTCCCTTGTGGCTCAGCAGGTTAAGGATCTGGTGTTCTGACTGCAGCAGTTCTGGTCACTGCTGTGTTATGTGTTTAATCCTTGGCCCTGGAACTTCTACACAGAGAGAGAGAGAGAGAGAGAGACAGAGAGAGAGGGGCTGTGGCTTGGGTCACTCCTATGCTGCAAGTTGGATCCATGGCCTAGGAGCTTCTGCATACCATGAACACAACAAAAACAACAACAACAACAGAAATGGGAGTTCCTGTTGTGGCACAGCAGAAACGAATCTGACTAGTATCCATGAGAATGTGGGTTCAATCCCTGGCTTTGCTCAGTGGGTTGGGGATCCAGTGTTGCCATGAGCTCTGGTGTAGGTTACAGACATGGCTCGCATCCCACGTTGCTGTGGCTGTGGTGTAGGCTGGCAGCTGTAGCTTTGATTCAACCCCTAGCCTGGGAACTTCCATATGCCACTGCTATGGCTCTAAAAAGAAAAAAAAAAGGAAATGAAAGTTCTGCTTACGGATCACTAAAAATAGGGAAGGCATGTAGGGTCAGGATGAATTATCAATCAAGTCAGATGAACCTCTAAACAAATCCTACCTCTACTAGTCTGTGCAACACCTTAGTAATACTAAACCAGACATAGTGACTGCAAATTATATAAGTGGGTCTCACTAATCCCAAACTAAATGTATCAACTCAATTTCTCCTTAGTTGGATTTAAATAGTGACGTGGTTACTCCAGTTCTACTTGTCAGTAGGGAGTCTGAGAGATCTCAGGTGGAATGGAAAGAAAGAATATTCTCAACCAGTTAGCTAAAATATCTTACTTTTGCAAAATTGAGAACATAATGTCCATGTGAAGCTATTCCTGGGGTACCCCTAAAATTCTGGAGTGGTTCATGGGAGGGAAGGAGAAGTCAAAGCTTAAGCTTGATTAGCTTCATTGTCCATCCTCTGCTTGGATCCAGATGCCTGGGTTTGAAACCTAGCTGTGTGACCTTGCACAAGTTACCTAATCTCTCTGGGCCTAAGTTTCCTCATTTGTGATGTAGGAATAATAATAGTACCTGCCTTTAGGGTTGTGGGGAGAATCAGTTTATACATGTAAATGAATAATCACAAATGCTTAGCACATAGTAAAGACTTTTTAGTTTAGCATAAATTAGAGTGTATCTGTATGAAATTTTACCTTTTTAAACTTTTATTATAATATAATTCATCTGATCCTTTCAGTGCCCATGTGGTATAGTTATTCTTGCTTCCATCTTTCAGGTGAGAAAATCCAGGTCCCAGGAATGAAAGCACTTTGCCTGCCCAGTATGTTTGAAATGTCTCTCTCTAGGCCTTCTTTGCATGCATTTCTTATTGCACAAACTCTACTGTAACCTATTATTTGTCTCTCTCCTCTGCTTAAGCATAATCACCGATGGATCACTCTTAGTGGATAACGTCAGATGTACTCTTTATATGCCTGTGTTTCTTAAAGGACCGGAATTTACGGCCACCCTGTAGCTTCATTTGTAAACTCCGTAGATGGTTCTTCAACACATAGAAAGAAATACAAACCTCTCTAGACAGAGTCATGGTGAGGACAGTTTGCAATTCCCATCATTTTCTTAAAGAAAGAGGCATCCTTTTACTTTGTGGGAAAAACTGCATAAATCTTCTGACTACATGAAAGCATGGGAATTACTCGTAATGAGAAAATTAAAAAAAAAGAAAAAAAAAGAAAAGCCTTCCTTTTAACTAAAGCCAATGGAGAGAGACAGAGGGCTGCCTGCTAGAACTCAGGCCATCTCTACCTCCTTTGTTGGCCTTTCTCTAATAACTGGAATTTCCTTTGGTAATCATTTATTGTAGGTAGTTTCCCTCCTCCAGACTCCTATTTTTAGAACACACTTATTGCTCGTAATTTCTTGCCAGCTTGTGAGTTATTTGTAATGTTTTCCACCATCAAGAATGCCTGTTGTGGTTTGTTTTTAATAGACTTATTGCCTATTCCCCCTGGTAAAATTTTATGACGGAATTTATAGCTACTCAATTACTTTTTTTCACGTGTTTTTTATTTGTAAGTCTGCTGGGGAACAGTGTATAGAAGACACATGGATTTGGCTTGGTTTCTGATTGTTTTTCTCTGGTCACCCGCTGGAGTCCTCAGCCTACACAGTGGCCAACCTCACACCCCCGCCCACGCCCCCCAACCCCCAGCCTTCCAGGTTATGCTGCAGCCTAATACAGAAGGAATTTTGAATAAAAGTAAACCTGGAAAGTTCTCCTTTACCATCAATACTATGCTTGGTTCATTTCAGTCTTATTCCCACTGCAACTTTGAAGCACCTCCGCTGTGTGGGAAAAAGCAAATTGGACTGGGCCTCTTTTAAAACCTGAGTAGACTAGAAATTTTTTAAGGTGTGGATTTTCTTTGTCTTAAAAAAACAAAACTAAAACCCTTTCATGCTTTTGAGAAAATTCTTGCAGATTTTTAAACCAAATAATGTTGCCTCAAATCAAATACCAGTTCTTTCTCCAGTTACAAAGTGGGTTTATTCTGGATCCATAGCATATTGCAGTTCAGGGTCTGCAGCTCTGAAAGCCATATGCAAGTCCCCTCAGGACAAGAGGGGGGAGAATGCTTTTAGAGAGGGAAAAAGAGAACTGGGAGGGCCTCAAGGAAACAAAGAGTCTTTCGCTTTTCATTGGCTGAGCTGGTGCCAGGAAAGAAGAGAACTCTTTCCTCTTGCTCTTGGGGTCTACTATCTTCTCAGGCAGTAAGAGCCCCTCCCTCTGGTCTCCCAACTCTATTTAATTGAGGTTTCTGTTTAACAGTTGTTAAAAATAAGAATAAAAATATGCAACTCCTTTTCAAACTAAGAAAATCTGTGACAACACGGATGCACCTTGAGAGCATTGCATGCTGAGGGAAATAAGTCAGACAGAGAAAGACAAATAGGTATCTTACTCGTATATGGAATCTGAGGAAAAAGCCCAAAACAACCAAACAAAAAACTTGAATTTAAAGATCCATCAGCCTTCTGTTTTGGGGGTCCTACATTTGCATCTGGAGATTCAACCAAACACAAATCAAACATATTAAAAAAAAAATTCCAGAAAAAATGAAACTTGAACTTGTTGTTTTGGCAGCTATACCATTTACATTGAATTTACTATCTGCATTGCATTTACATTGTATTAGGTACTGGAAGTAATCTAAAAATGATTTAAAATACACAGGAGGATGCACATAGGTTAGATTTAAATTCTGTGCCATTTTATAGAAGAAACTTAAACATCCACAGTTTTTGCTATTTTTGGGGAATCCTGGAACCAATTTCCCACAGATACAGAGGGACAAGGGTATAGAGATCAACTTAGTGGCTGCCAGAGGTAGGGCGTAGAAGACTGGCAAAATGGATGTGGTTGGTCAAAAGGCACAAACTTCCAATATAAAATAAATGAGTCAGGGGATGTAATGCACAGCATGGTGACTGTACTGAATACATACAGTAAGTGGTCTCATCACAGACAGACAGACAGAAAGGAAGGAAGGAAGGAAGAAGAAATGAAAGGAAGAAAAGAGAAAAGAAAAGAAGAGAGGGAGGGAGGAAGGAACAAAGGAAATGAAAAAAGAAAGAAAACTCGGTTTGTGGAAGATCTAGGTAGTCATGTTGTCAAGAAAAAATATGTGCTTGATGAGTCTTCAAGGAGCAGGTCCTCTGTCCACTTTTTTCTCTTTTACTGTTGTATTTGTTTCCATCTAAACTTAAGAGGACATTTTGTTATTTATCTGATATTTATTTTTTTTTTGCTTTTTAGGGCCACACCCATAGCATATGGAAGTTCCCAGGCTCAGGTCAAGTCAGAGCTACAGCTGTTGGCCTTAACGCCACAGGCGTAGTGGGATCTGAGCCACCTCTGTGACCCACACCTCACCTCACCTCACCGCAATGCCAGATCCTTTACCCACTGAGTGAGGCCAAGGATCAAATACGAGTCCTCACGGATACTAGTTGGGTTTGTTTCCACTGAGCCAAAATGGGAACTCCTTGTTTATATTTAAGTAGTAAACACTGATAAAAATTGAACCTTTTTTTTTGAGTAAGATAAAACTGGGGACTGGTATTAGAAACAACAGATAGAAATGCCAGTAATAATAATAGTATTTGCATTATTTACATCTTCAGACTTTTTGGATCCTTAAAACAATCTTCACTGAATACATTTAACAGCCTAGAAATAAAGGGTAAGATCCAGTCATACTCTTTGCCCCGCAATAATAGAGAGAAGAAGGAAAGAAAAAATATGCTAGAGAATTCATAAAAAATGAATTGATCTTTTTTAAGGTGGGTGCATTACAAGACCCAATTTCCTAGAAATTTTAAAACAAGGCAAGTTTCTGCACTGTTAATGGAAAATTACAGCCACTTAAGGGACTTAAAGTTTTGAATGTATCATTTGGGAGAACTTTAATGAGTAGGAATGTCTTACTCATTCTTCCATGATCTCACTATTAATAGCAGTAATTCAAGTGTACCATAAAGGTTCAAATAATGTGTATCCACCGGGAGTTAAGGTCCTGTTTTTCCTGTCCGCTGAAGAGGGTAATTAAGATCCTGAAGGACACAGGGTAAAGGGTACAGAACATGATTTCAAGTTTTTATTTTTTATTAACCCACTAATTCCAGCGTTCTTAACCTTTCTCCTTCCTTCAGTTATCATTAGTAATTTGGAAGTGCTTGCACAACATCTCATGGTCCTTAGAAAGGGCCTAACAGCAGGTGAATAAGAGTTAAAAAGGATTATACTTTAAATATCATCCTTCTGGGACAAACAGTTGTTCAAGTACTGACCCGTTCCATGCAGCTCCTGAGGATCTGGGTAGAAGGAGACAACTGGATACTTAAGTTTAGTTAAAGTCATAATATTCTACTTATTTATTTTTTAAACATTTTATTGGAATATAGTTGACAATAATGTTGTATTGTTTCAGGTGTACAGCAAAGTGAATCAGTTATACATATAAATATATCCACTCTTTTTTCCCATTTAGCTTATTATACACTATTGAGTACATTGCCCTACGCTCTACAGTAAGTCCTTGTTAATTATCTATTTTATATGCAGTGGTGTGGATATGTTATTCCCACCCTCCTAATTCATCTCTCCCAACCACGGTTTCCCCTGTGGTAACCATAAATTTGATTTTGAAATCTGTGTTTGTTTCTGCTTTATGAATAATTCTTTTTGTATCATTTCTATTAGATTCCACGTATACCTGATATATGATATTTGTCTGTCTCTGTCTGACTTATTTCACTTAGTAGGATAATCTAGTTAAAGTCATAATAAAGAAATTCTCTTTACACTAAACGGCGAACAAGAGAAAAAAACTCCAATGAAACTTTCCTCCGGAGTTCCCATTGTGGCTCAGCAGGTTACAAAACTGACCAGTCTTCATAAGGATGTGGGTTTGATCCCTGGCCTCTCTCAGTGGGTGAAGGATCCTGTGTTGCTGTGGCTGTGGTGTAGGCTGGCAGTTGCAGCTCTGATTCGACCTCTAGCCTGGCAACTTCCATATGCCTCAGGTTTGGCCATGAGAAGAAAAAAAAGGCAAAAACAAAAATCCAAACTTTCCTCAGTCAGAATGTAAAATCAAACCAGACTTGACACCACCAGTTCTACAAGCTGGTATCACCCAAGAGAGAATAACACAGAGCTCCTTGTGAAGGATGGAAATAGTCAACCCAGCTCCGTAGCCAGAGTTCATACTTTCCAGTCCTTGGATATTCACTGCAGTTGAGTTCACTAAATTTACCAAAGGCCAGTAATATGCTAACGACAAGAGCACTAACTTACTTATTGTACTGTAATAAGTAAGTCATGGTTTCTCCCTGCTAAGAGCTTGGCAATTGGCTACCTGAGGAGCTGAATCATGAATTCTTCCTAAAATAACTGTCATTGCAGCTGGGTTCACTTGGAGTTTTTTTCTTCTAAAGATAAAAGAGATTCGGTTTCTTACCTGCCTAATTGTAGGTCTTATTTCTGTATTTGCGATTTGGGTTAATTGTTGGGGGATGCAGTTATTGAATGTTTATTCTGGGTATATTAATTCATTTATAGCCATTTTGCTTAAGAAATTTTGCTTTCCATGAGCCTTAGTGCCTCATACTTAAGACTTTATTCCTGGGTATTTCGAGTATATATATTTCCTTTTCTCTTTTTCCCTTGTCCTGACATTTTCTTTCTCTCTCCCTTTCTTTTTGTTAAGAGTAAACAGAAGGCAGAAAGCAGAAGGACCTTACTGCAAAGCTAAAACTAAGGTTTAAATAAATGAAAATATCTTGGAATTCCTGTCGTGGCACAGTGGAAACAAATCTGACTAGGAAGTATGAAGTTGCAGGTTCGATCCCTGGCCTTGTTCAGTGGGTGAAGGATCTGTCATTGCTGTGAGCTGTGGTGTAGTTCGCAGACAGGGCTTGGATCTGGCATTGCTGTGGCTGTGGCATAGGCCGGCAGCTGTAGCTCTGATTAGACCCCTAGCCTGGGAAACTCCATATGCTGCGGGTGTGGTTCTAAAAAGTAAAAAAAAAAAAAAAAAAAAAAAAAAATTAAAGTGTTTTGGAGTTCCTGCTGTGGTGCAGTGGTTAAGAATCAGACTGCAGTAGCCTGGGTCATTGTTGGAAGTGTGCGATTGATCCAAGGCCTGGCAGTGTGTTAAAGGATCTGGCATTGCTGCGTTGCCACAGCAGCGGCAGATCAGGTTGCAGCTGTGGTTCAGGTTCAATCCTTGGCCCAGGAACTTGCATATTTGACTGTGAAAAACAAAAAAAATATTGAGTTGGCTATTTGGATCGTTTATGGTTCCATACAAATTTTAGAGTGCTTTTTTGTTCTATTTCTGTAAAAATGCCATTTTTTTAAATTTTGATAAGGATTGCATTGAATCTGTAGGTTACTATGGGTTTCATGGACATTTTAACAATATTGATTCTTGCATGAACATTAATATATTTCCATTTATTTATGTTTTCTTCACTTCAATTTCTCCCTTTCTGTCTTACAGTTTTCATTTTACAGGGCTTTCATTTTGGCTAAATTTATTCCTAGGTATTTTATCCTTTTTGATGCAATTGTAAATGGGATGGTTTTCTTAATTTCAATTTCTGCTAGTTCATTATTAATGCACAAAATGCAGCAGGTCTTTGGGTATTTTGAATCCTGAAACTTTAATGAATTTGTTATATACTCATTTTTTCTGATGGAAGGTTTAGTGTTTTCTGTATATAATATCATGTCATTTACAAATGGTGACATTTTTACTTTTTCATTTCAATTTAGGAGTCTTTTATTTCTTTTTCTTGCCTAGTTGCTCTGGCTAGGACTTTCAATACTATGTTGAATAAAAGTGGTTAGAGTGGGCATTCTTGTTTTGTTCCTGAACAGCTTTCAACTTTTTACCATTGATTATGATATTAGCTCTGGACTTGTTATATATGGCCTTTATTATTTTGAGGTATATTTTCTCCATACTTTCTTTGTGGAGAGTTTTTTTCATAAATGGATATTAATTTTGTCAAATGTTTTTTTCTGTACCTGTGGAGATAATCATATAATATTTTTGTCCTTCATTTTATTAATGTCATATTTCACATTGAGTGATTTATGCATGTTGAACCATTTTTGCGTCCCTGGAATAAATGACTTGATCAAGGTGTACGATCTTTGTAACAGCATTCAGTTTGTTAACATTTTTTTAAGGATTTTTGCATCCATGTTATTATCAGTGATATTGGTCTGTAATTTCCTTTTCTTGTGGCATCCTTATCTAGTTTTGGTAGTATGATATTTTCTATTATATTAAAACTAATTTTTAAAAATCAGGGCTGTCAAATGAAAAACTGCATCTCCAAAATATATTTTTCTCCCTTTTGTCACCATGTCCCATACAATGCACAGATTTTAGGAAGTTTTTAGTTATACGAAAATGCCAGTGAAATGCTGGTCTCAGATGAAGGTGACTATTAAAGATGTTTTTAATACAACAATTAAAAAAACTATTACAGTTGTTTTTCAGGTATGAGAATATGCAGTTGCTTTAGTGAAAAATAATTTAAAATTCTAGGAAGAACAACTTAAAACTGCTGGTTAATAGGGCATGTGAACATTGTGCAGTTAAGTGCCTCGTCAATTTTGCCCCAAAGCAGACAAACCATTTTGCTATTGACAAAGTTACACTCATGTTGCTTTCTTCATGGCTGTGGTTTCCCATAAGGGAAGAAATATCTCTTTGTGAATTATAAAGAAGGATTTTCCCCCCTGATATACTTCAAAACAGCAGATAAGAATACACTGGTAAAACTGTATTGTTTACCTAGATCTTTACAGAACACAAATATCATTATCAATTTAGATTAGCTAGGTATTTCAGAAGGTTCTTATTTACACTTAACAAGCAGGAAAATGGAAACTCTTTTAAAAGTCATTTTTGTATACCAAGATAAGAAACTGATCCCAAGAGTTGCAATAAAGGAATCACCAGAGACCCTATTACCCCTGGGAACGAGAAAAACATCCTTTTTTTGGACATATGTCCTCTTTATTGGGTTTTCATTTTTTTTTAATAACAATTCCCTACATGATATTTTAGTAGCTGCTGGGTTCATTTGGAAGCTCGTAAAGTAATAATGTTGATTAAGTGGATTAAAATCACCCTTCCCTTGGCTCTCATTCCTGCATGAATAAGTTTCTTATATGAATGTATTCCAGATATGGAAAGAGTGGAAGCCAGAAAAAATAAGAACTACTGAGAAAGAAAAGTGGTGAGAAAAAGCCAAGTTTGAAGGAGAACTGTACTTGTGATTTTGCTACAAAAATTTTTACTGGAACATTTGGACAACTGTAAAAATATATATATTTACCTTTGGGATCCTGGTAGACATCGACTGGTGTCAATGTCAAATTATCTACAGTTTTTCTTTTAGCTGTAGCAACAGACCCTACTACTAGGCAAGATTTTTAACCTATATTCGTGCATGAGATTCTTTTGTGAAGTTCTTGGAATAACATTTTTAAATGCATAAAACAAACAGTATACCAGTTTTTTATTGCTGCCATAACAGATTACCACAAACTTAGTTACTTTGTGGCTTAAAAAGCATAAACTTATTATCCAATAGTTCTGAAGGTCAGAAGCCTTGATAGAAGTTTTCCTGGGCTAAAATTAAGGTGTTGACAGGACTGTGTTCCTTTTTCAGAGGCTCTAGGGGAGAATCTATTTCCTTGTCTTTTCCATTTTCTAGAGGCCACCCACACCCCTTGGCTCAGGGTTCCCTTTTTTCATCTTCAAAGCCAGCAAAGGCAAATCAAATTTTTTTCACATCCATTTTCTCACCACAACTGGGAAATCTTCTCTACTTTTAAAGAATACATGAGATGCACCCCAGTGTTCATTGCAGCACTATTTACAATAGCCAAGACACGGAAGCAACATAAATGTCCACTGACAGATGAATGAATAAAGAAGATACAGTATATATACAATGGAATAGTACTCAGCCATAAAAAGAATGAAATAATGCCATTTGCAGCAACATGGATTGATTTAGAGATTATCATACTGAAGTAAGTCTGACAGAGAAAGCCAAATATCATGAGATATCACTTATATGTAGAATCTAATAAAAATGATACAAAAGACCTTATTTATAAAACAGAAATAAACACAGATTTCAAAATCAAACTTGTGATTACCATAGGAGAAACTGTGGGGGGGGAAGGAATAAACTAGGAGGATGGGACTAATACATACAAACTACCGTATATAAAATAGATAATTAACAAGAACCTACTGTACAGCACAGGGTATTCAATAGGCTGTCATAACCTACGTGGGAAAAAAGAATCGATATATGTGTATGCATAGCTGATTCACTTTGTTGTACACCTGAAACAGGACATTGTGAGTCAATCATGTGCCAATAACAAAAAAAAGAATGCATGTGATTAGATTAAGCCCACCAGGATCCTCTCCCCACCTCAAACTCCTTAAATTTAATCACATCTGCAAAGTCTCTTTTGCCATGTAAGGTGACATATTCATAAATTCTGGGGATTAGGACTTGGACATATCTGGGGACCATTATTCTACCTAGTTAGAATTATGGAAAAAATAATTATGTGGAAATCAGTAAGAAAACATATTAAAAAACCAATTTGTGGTATAATAATGTATATTTGTCTTTATTAACATATTAAAATCTAGAACAGGTCTAATAATCTTCATAAATTGAAAATAGGAGCATAAATGATTTGTTTACTGTAGGAGTAACAACCTGCAATGACTGTGATGAAGTATGAAAATATCTGTAATTTTTATTGGTAATAGAGTCACTGGGATTGCTCACACTGCTGTGGTTTGCTGTTTAGAGTGAAAATTATAGGAACTTGTAAATTTCAGCCAGATGTTAAAACAGTAAATATGTTTTTTTCTCAACCACCAGACCCTTTTCTCTCTTATTAATTTGGCATTTGATCACACATTACCTTGAGATGGTTGATATCTTTTCATGTGTATGTTTCTTACACCCTGATGAGCTTGGAATCTCTGTAAATAGAAGTAATGCATATCTTTGCTCTTCAGTGGAGTTTTGAGAGCTGTAAAGAGTACTAATGAGTGAATATTTATGAAGTGATTGACCAATTACTCAATACTCAATTTACACACGTGTTTTGGCGAAAATGACACAGTTCAAGAATATGGTCGGTTAGCTGAGTCTTTTTGAATTAATCCTCAGAACAAGATATATTATATGAAAATAAACTTGGCCTGAGAGTTGGAGTTTTTTCTTTTTTTCCTCTTTCTCTAGCCAACTTTGTGATCCTGGGTGAGTAAATGCATCATCTCTCCTGGGTCTCAATTCCATCCTTTGAAAACTGGTAGGACTAGATTAGATCACCTCTAGGGAACCTACCATCTTTAAGAGTTTGTGAATCAAAGAGTTTCTATAACCTTCATCAGCATTGCTAAAACTTTTAACACTTCATTAGGACTGAATTCAAGTTTCCAGGGTTATCCAGGTTCCTCAAGTAGTTTAAAAATTGAAATGCAGAGTTCCGTCGTGGCGCAGTGGTTAACGAATCCGACTGGGAACCATGAGGTTGCGGGTTCGATCCCTGCCTTTGCTCAGTGGGTTAACGACCCGGCGTTGCCGTGAGCTGTGGTGTAGGTTGCAGACGCGGCTCGGATCCTGCGTTGCTGTGGCTGCGGCGCAGGCCAGTGGCCACAGCTCCGATTAGACCCCTAGCCTGGGAACCTCCACATGCCGCGGGTGCGGCCATAAGAAGGCAAAAAATAAATAAATAAATAAATAAAAAATAAAAAGTAAAAGTTGAAATGCCAAGTTCCCACTGTGGTGCAGCAGGTTAGGGATTCCGCATTGTCACTGCAGTGGCTTGGGTTGCTGCAGAAGCACAGATTTGATTCCCCAGCCTGGTGCAGTGGCTTAAGGATCCCGCATTGTCATAGCTGTGATGTAGGCTGCAGCTATAGTTTGGTTTCCATCCCTGGCCTGGGAGCTTCCATATGCCTTGGGTGCAGCCAAAAAAAAAAAAGAAAAAGAAAAAGAAAAAGAAAAAAATGCCTAACACTGAGACTTTCCTGAGAAGGTAAATTGTAGCTATATCAAACACACTCACTTTTTATTTTTTCATCTTTTGTCATTTTAGGGCCACATCTGTGGCATGTGGAGGTTCCCAGGCTAGGGGTCTAATCGGAGCTACAGCTGCCGGCCTACACCACAGCCACAGCAATGCGAGATCCGAGCCGCGTCTGCAACCTACACCACGGCTCATGGCAACACCGGATCCTTAACTCACTGAGCGAGGCCAGGGATCGAACCCACAATCTCATGGTTCCTAGTCGGATTCGTTAACCACTGTGCCACGATGGGAACTTCTAGGCTTCTCTTTTAATTACCCATCTTACTTTCTCTCTTGAATAAGGTACAGCTCAAATATCACCATCCTGATAAAATGTCTGTTCCAGCTCCTCTCCTTTAGAGAAAAAAAATTAAGTTCAATTTGCAATTTGTGAATGTTTTCTTTCTAGCCCTTGAAACTCTGTTTTCAATTATGTTTATTTGTGCACATTTGTATCTCTAAGTAGATTTTGAGCTCCTGGGTGGCAGAAACTTCTAATGAAACTTTGTGCCTTCAGGTTATACAACACAGTACTTTGCAGCTTTTTAACCAAAGTTTGTTACACTGAAGTGGACTGAATATCTACAGTGTCTGTTCATCAGCTCATAGGTCACTCATTGGAAATATTCAGGTCTTCTTTTGTAGTCCATTTTGAGGAGAAATTACTCAGTATGGCAGGAAAAACAAAAACAAAAAACACACCTCCAGTCTTTGTAGACTTTTTGCTTTACGTAAGTCTAAAAATAATTTTCAAGACGATTACTGTCATTCATATGAAACAATTTCATACTTTTTCCAGTACTGTCTTAAGATACTGTTTATAAACAATCCGCTTTTTTTAAAATACATGATTTTCTAGGTATTTCCAAAGGTCTGCCAACCAAACAGATTGGAAAAAACTTATTTCAAGTCACTATGGTAAAATTTCTCAGATTTATTATATATACATAATATATAATTATATATACAGGTAATTTATACAAATATAATATGTATTACACAAATCTACATATTACATAGACACAAACATAACACACATTTAGTAGCATCCTCTATGGTTTTTTTTTTTTTTTTTTTTTCAGCCAGGCCTAAGGCACGTGGAAGTTCCTAGGCCAGGGATCAAACCCATGCCACAGCAGCAACCTAAACTGCTACAGTGACAACACTGAGTCCTTAACTCACTGTGGCACAGGAGAAGTCCAAGGATCCTCTGTGTTATTCTACCTGTGATGCTAGGCTTTTCTCATAAATGGTACCAATAAATAATGAATTAGATGGAGAGCTTTTGTTACAGTGACATGGAATAAATTTTTTTCCAAGCTGCTTGGCTGGCTGGCTTTTGGAAATACCTAGAAAATCAGGGGATGTTTATAAACAGCATCTCAAAACAATATTAGGAAAGAATTAGTATATATATATTATATATGCATATGCAAACGCAATAAGTATATACACTCATTTGAAATAACTAAACACACCATGTATTTTTTATATTCAGCATCAAAAAGGCAGACATACTGCTTTCAGTCTTCACACCTGTGGAAATAAAATTTCTAATCATGAGAAAAACAGGGTCAGAAGATTATTCTCATATCATTCCATATATGAGTCACTCCAAAAGAAGAAAAGGAAATAAAACCCATTGCAGAATAAAAAAGATATATTGGTTTCATTCAGGGTTATAGACTAATTTTAAGGATCATATTTTACTGTTCTATCAATTATCAAGACGAGTATTAAAATCTCCCATTATAATTATGAATTTGGCTATTTCTCCTTGAAATTACATTTGCTTTCTTGTATTTTGATTCTCTGTTAGTAGGTACCTAAACCTTTAGGATCATTACGTTTTCCTGATTAACTGACCACTTTTTCATCATGAAATGACAGTCTCTGTGGCTGGTAATATTCTTTGTTAGATTTTTGCTGACAGTCTTTGCACTGGCAAAAGAAAATTTCATGCCCAAAGGTACAGCAATTATTTTGCTGTCCTGGTTCTCGATTTTAACTTTGTTCACAGGTATTTATTTACTGAATTATTGGTAGATATCATATAAGATATTCAGGGGATATATACTCATTAAGTAGGAATGGAGGTTAGCGTTTAAGTTTTAAAAACATGGTATAAGGTGTCTAGTTCAAATGAGGACTGATTCAAGAAGCAAAAAATCTTACCTCACACTTTGCCTGCAGAGGTCCATGGAAGAGTCAGAGACTTGAGGAATCTTAGGTCTTTAAAGGACACAAGATTATCTAGCCCTAGATGCTCATGTTATATGTGGAACTAATTGTCAGAGAAAGGTCAGGCAGGGTAAGTGTTCTTTAGTCAACGGACAGAAAAGATTACAGCAACAGGGGAACCTGAACCAGTTTCCTGACACAGAACAGAACGCTCTCTGCATTATATCACCCTTAATGGCGGTTTTATAATTTTCAAACCTTCTCTTCAGTTGCCTATCTTTGAAGCAGTGGGTAGAAAAAAATAGTACATAGTGAGAAAAAAAATCAAATGAGTTCTGATTTTCCTCAAAATGTTCAGGTCTCATTGGCAGCTTCTGTAATTTTAAACTTCCATTTTCTCATTCATCTCTAAAAATAACCTTTCAGTTACAATTTCCTTGGACACCACAAGTATTTCTATTTTTTTCTTTTTTTTTTTGTCTTTTTGGGGTCATACCCTGTGGCAGCTGGAGGTTCCCAGGCTAAGGATTGAATCAGAGCTGTAGCTGCCAGCCTATACCACAGCCATAGCAACACAGGATCCGAGCCACATCTGCAACCTACACCACAGCTCAGGACAACACTGGATCCTTAACCCACTGATCGGCACCAGGGATTGAACCTGCATCCTCACGGATACTAGTTGTGTTCATTAACCACTGAGCCATAATGGGAACACCATTATTTCCAGTTTTTAATGTGGCCTTTTTTTTTTTTTTTACCCCTATTCTTAAGTCGTAGAGGTTTAAATAGCTCCAATGGGCTTGAACATATTTCTCCTGGAGTATACATAGACCAAGAATATATAAGCTGCTGGAAAGGAAAATGTATGTTGTTACAAGGATGTTATTGGTTTATATTATAAGTATGTTCTGAGCACATCACTGTTATCCTTCATGATTTCAAGAGATAAGGAACCACGTATTTGAATTATGAGTCAAGACTAGCTGGGGGGCATGGATGGATTCTACCAGTATTCTAATATTCTGATACTGTAGAACGAGATTTTCTTAGATAACAATGATTAACAAATGATTTCAGAAATATTGGATGCAATTATCCTTATAAATTTACCTCGTATTTTAATATTAGAGGACCAAGGTTTCCATATATTGGATGAGTTCATAATAATTTCTTTATTCTTTTACCCGTTTATCTACTAATTTCACCAGTTAGGGATAATCAATATGCAAGACACATCATGTGAAATACTAGGTATTCACAGATGTATAAAAAGGTCTTACCTTCAAGTACTTAGCATCTGATGAATTAAGGAAACATATAAATATATACATGCGTGTACGTAATATTTATATATATATTTAATGTAAATGGTATATAAAGTGAACAGGTAAACAGTAATTCTGCAAGGTTGTTAGAGGGGTATTATTAGTTTTATATATAAAATATAAGTCACAGCACAATAGACAAATCTAAACATTCTTCTTCCTTTTTAAGGGCCCCTATACCACAACACAAATAACACAGCTGATGAGTCTAAAAGGTAAAACCCACTCAATGGGTTACCAACATAAAGCAAGCAACCAGTAGGTTAGAATACCTCAGAGGATCAAAGCCTTCATAGAGATACACAGATAAAGATCAATCTTAAAAGTGAAAATTGAGCCACAGACTATAGAGGAAATTTAGAAATAAAATTCCTTAACACTTTCCACCACCTTCAGAGTGGAAATGACAATTTTGGCAGAACTATCAGTGTCTTCGTCTTCTTGCCTCCTGTCCTACACTTTCCACCACCTTCAGAGTGGAAATGACAATTTTGGCAGAACTATCAGTGTCTTCATCTTCTTGCCTCCTGTCCTAGTCTGCATGGGTTGCTATAATGATACCACAGACTGGAGCTGGAAGTCTAAGGTCAAGGCACCATCAGGGTTGGATCCTGGTGAGTTCTCTTTTTCTGGCTTGTTAGATAGCTGCCCTCTTATTGTGCCTTCACATGGCCTCTTCTCTGTGTATTCACGGAAGGAAAGAACACTGGTGTCTTTTGTCTAATAAGAACACCGGCCCTGAGGAATTAGGGCCCCTGCCTTAAGACCCCCTTTAACCTTATTTATCCCCCTAAAGGTCTTATCTTCAAATATGGTCACATTGGGAGGCAGGGCTTTAACTTATGAAGTTTGGGGTTGTGGGAAGGAGACTATTCAGTTGATGACATCTTCCCACCTGTGCAATCTCACATTTACAAATCTTGGTCTTGATAGGCCATCTACCATAGCAACACTAAATTACTCAAATTCCCTGATTTTTCTAACATTTTTTTCCTCCATGCTGCTGTTCACGCTTTTATTTTTGCTAAGGTCTCCTTGCATCTCTGCCTGGCAAAGCTGCAGGTCAATCTCTTTATCGAAGCCTTCCTTGACTTTCTGCAAGAAGAATGATTGGTGTTTCAGACATAACCCCCAACACAATACTATCATGTCAAACTTCAGTTGATGGTAGATGATCAATACATATCATTTCTGAACAGATGAATGATACTAACATTTTGACAAGATCTCCCAATACTGCTGCACCATGAAGATAGTTCTCCAGGAAATTCATATCCATGGATTGTTATGCAATCATCTCTTTTCCTCCAAATTTTAAGGGATATCTAAAGAAAGGGACAGGTGTTCCTACCGCAAACTTTCAGGCAACAGTTTAATTTGAATAAATAATTAATTATAAACATGGTTATTTTATTTTGATGGTTATCTAATTAGGAAAAATTATGTTTTTTAAAACAAAGAGGAAAAAACCAGGCAGGTTTGGGAAGCCTAGGTCTCCTTAGTGATAAGGGACACTCTCTCTAGGATGACTTTTTTTTTTTTTAAGGGCTGTACCCATGGTATATGGTAAGTCCCTAGGCCAGGGGCTGAACAGGAGCTACAGCAGCTGGCCTGCACCACAGCCACAGCAATGGATCTGGATCTGGAGCCACATCTGCAACCTACACCACAGCTCACAGCAATCCTGGACAGGATAACCTATTAATCCATTGCATCAGTCATTCAAATCTATTTTCTCCCTGGACACAAATTCCATTTGTTCTCAGGCCATGGGCTCCAGTGTGTGTGATCATGTCCTGTGTTCACTGCCTAGATCCTACAGTTAATTGGAACATATTTACCAGATAATAGGAAAATCTATCTGCTACACCTGCCACTAATAATATTGTACAGTGACCTTGATAAATCTCACCTTTATAATAATAATTTAACTGATGATTTATCTACATGGATAATATTACTGTCTGAAATTGTCAGTCTAAACTTCAAAAATTTCTATATTAGCTATGCAGCCTCAGGTAAATTTATTACCCTGTGGCTGTCTCCTCATCTATAAAACAGGGACCAATGGTAGGACCCACTTTTCAGGACCATTGTCAACATTAAATAAATACATGTCTAATACTCAGAATGTTGGCTATTACAATTATAATTATTAAAGTATCGCTTATTTGGAATTAGTCCTACTAAAATTGGCATACTAAAGTATGCTCCATTGACTGAGTTTTAGTCTCAGAAATCCACATTCAAAGATTACAATCAGGAGTTCCCATTGTGGCTCAGTGGTTAACGAGTCCGACCAGGAACCATACGGTTGCAGGTTCCATCCCTGGCCTTGCTCAGTGGGTTAACGGTCCAGCGTTGCCATGAGCTCTGGCGTAGGTTGCAGACGCAGCTCAGATCCTGCATTGCTGTGGCTGTGGCGAAGGCCGGCAGCTACAGCTCCTGTTAGACCCCTAGCCTGGGAACCTCCATATGTCACGGGTGTGGCCCTAGATAAGGCAAAAATGACAAAAAAAAAAAAAATCACAATCAAAAAATATAACCAACCAGGTAAGCATACCTCTATATGAGGGATGCCTTAAAAGTTTGTGATTTAAGAACTTTTCTGCTGGTGGAGGTTTATGTATGGTCCCAAATTAGATGATCTGATCCAACTGCTTTGGAACATAAAATGAATAAACTTAAAAAAAGGAGGATGGGTTGAGAAAGCTGTGCAGATAAGCAAAGTCAGTTATTGTTCTTTTAGAGTTGAAGAGATTTGCAACAATGCTATTAGGATGTTTCTTTACAAAGGACAGTATATAACGTCTTTTTAACCCATACACAGTAACATCAGATTTCTAGAAGTAAAGTCATACTACACTAGGACATTACGTTTTAAGACCTGTAACCGCGGCCTTTTTCTTGGTGTAATCCTGAAGCCTGCAAACTTCCTTGGCCATACTAACCCTGGGAACAATTCTTGGCTTCAAGTTTCAGCTCAGCAGCGATTTGGTGAGATGCCTGTGACAAATCACAGTACAGAGAACTTATCTTATTTTCTCTTCCCCCTCTGTCTGTATTGACAAAACAATGTTATCAAGCAGTTTTACTTGGGATAGTCACAAGAACTTGGGAACGTTATTCTTCAGCCTAAGTGTCAGCAGAATTCTGCAACTTTTCCCACTGCAGTTAACAACTACTCACTCCTTCCAAGTGTTCAAATTAAAATCTTGGGAATCAATTGTCACTCCTCCTATGTTCATACTTCAGATCCAGTTTATTAGAAATACTATGGCTCTACTTCAAAAATTAGCCAGAAACATTATATGCTATGACCTCCACTTCTACCCTTAATCTAAGCCACTGTAACATCTCACCTTATCAGAAATACTGTGGCTCTACTTTAAAAATTAGCCAGAAACTTATTATATACTATAACCTCCACTTCTACCCTTAATCTAAGCCACTGTAACATCTCACCTTAATTACTGCGATAGTCTTTTTAACTGGTCTCCCAGCTTCCACTCTTGTCCATCTTATGGTTTTGTCTCAACACAGTGGCCAACATGATTCTTTCAAATGTTAGGTCACATCAAGGCTACTCATCTGTTTAAAACCTGAGTGACTCTCCATCTTGCCCAGAGAAAAAGCCAAGTCTCTTACAAAAAGCCTATGTAATCCTGAACCTTCTCGCTTTCGCCAGCCTTCCTCACTTAGAGCCTCTCTTTTCTATTACCCTCTCTCGGGCAGAAATGCTCTCGCCTTTCCTTCTTTAATCAAATGTCACCTCAGTGAGGCCTATCCTATCCTACTGATACATGCCTACACATCTGAGCTTTTCTTATCTCATACTCTAGCTTTCTCCAGAGCATTTATCACTATCTACTACAGAAGTTCCTAAAGTGTGGTCCCTAGAGCTTCCAAGGTTTCAGGTGATGCTGATGCCGGGGGTCCAGGGACCACATTTGGAGAACTACTACTTTAGGGGAATCTTCCCTCAAGACCGTTGTTCTTTCTGATTGGGGTAGAGCTACACCACCCAAATTGCATGAATCATCAAAATACCTAAAGTAAACTCAGAAGGCTGGGCTCCACCTTTGGAGATTTTGATTGGGTAGGACTGGGGTGGGGCCCGAGATTTGCATTTCTAACGATTACTCCTTGAAAACCATTGGCTAAATAGAATATATGATGTATTTTTTATTGTGTCCTCCCCATTAGAATAAAACCGTGAGGCAGGGATTTTTTTTCTCCTTCTGTTATTTCCTCATGCAAAGGACAATACCAGGCACATAAGTAGCTGCTTGATAAATACATGTTGAGTAATCAAATGGAAATTACTTATCCTAGCATTATGTCAGGAAATTTCTAACTTTCTCTTGTTAGATTTTATATACAGAGTACAAATGCTATACGACTTTAACTATGAACGAGGCGAAAATGTTTTTCAGGAGTTACATTTTTTGGGGGACTTGTTTATGCAATAATCTAGAACAGTTTATTCTGCTTGTATATTCATTCTACTTTATACTACAGCATTACACTTACGCAAAGAAAAGTAGAAAGACAAAAGATTATGAGTTAATGATTCATTTTCTTTCATCAGACTGTTAGAACAGGGGTCAGAAACCTTAAGGGGCCAGAGTATATATTTTAGACTTGCAGGCCACATAATTTTGCAGTTCTGGAAAGCAAACACCAAACATTAACAAACAGATATGCTTTTGTTTCCATAAAACTTAATTTATGCAAATGACCAGCCCATGGACCATAGCAGTTTGCTGACTCCTATGTTAAAATATTACAAATATTAGTGAAATGAATGAAATGTGCCAGATATTGCAGTTCCTGTCATAGTGGAAACAAATTCAACTAGAAACCATGAGGTTGTGGGTTTGACCCCTGGCCTTGCTCAGTGGGTTAAGGATCTGGCATTGCCGTGAACTGTGGTGTAGGTCGCAGATGCAACTTGGATTCTGTGCTGCTGTGGCTCTGGTGTAGGCCAGCAGCTACAGCTCCTATTAGGCCCCCAGCCTGGGAACTTCCATATGCCGTGGGTGCAGTCTTAAAAAGCAAAATAATAAAAAAATAAAAAGTAAAAATGAAATGGGCCAGATAAATTTCAGGTAAATCTGTCAAATTTTTCTTTCTTAAAAAAAAAAAAGACTTTAAAATAGTGACAATTTTAGCATGCAAAACAGACATCTGTCTCTATAATAATAAACCGAACTAGTTAAACGAATGCTTGTATTTATTTTTTACACAGCACAAAAGTAGGTGACAGAGTAAGTCCATAATTCCCCACAAAACTTATAAACTTAACAACTGAGAATTAATTTTCTTATAATCTTCTGCACCATTCAAAGCTATACACTCTATGGAATCCATTCCACAGCAGCAGAGGAGAACCTTAACTCAAAGCACCAAGTTTCCAGGCATTACTACAAACATTTTGTTTTCATTCTCTAATACATGCAGTCAAACTGCCTATGAAGCAAATACCAATTCACCTTAAGTATCAATGGATTAAAGGGAAAACAGTTGGGAAACCAACATTATTCTTAAGTCTAAATTTGATTCTACCTCTTTACCTTATTTTATTCCCTTCCGTGAACAATCTGACTTTTAATGTAACTATTATTTAATATGAATATAAACTGAAATTTGAACATAATCTCTTGCAGATTCATCTAACAGTTTATGACATTCATATCTGTTTTGTAAGTCCTGAGGAAAACAAAAACATGCTCTCTAATCTAGAATATTCTGGCAATCTTTATTACAAATTAAATTTAGTATTTTATAGCAAAGTAATATGGTCTATTTGTTCAAATTATAGATGAAAAAATTCCTTAATTTATATAGTTTAAGATACAAAGCTAATTCCCAATACATTTTATAGAAGCATGTTTTCATTTTTTGAAGAAGCAGGGTTCAATGGGCATTTTTAGGATCTTGCTCACATCACCCTATATACTCAAGAGATTACTGGATCCACTAAACGGACAATGAAAACTGCTTGAGGCTGCTGCTGAATGCTTCAACAGGATCTGCTACACAGACACAGATTTCATTGTTACAGTCATGGAATTGAAGTCGTCCTTAAAACTGTGGCCCTGACAGGCTGAAGAGAGAGTAATGGACTGTTAGTTTTTTAAGCCAAAAATGCATGGATCTGTCGTACAAAGGCTTCATTCTCTGCCTGTAGTCAGTAACTTGAGGGCCTTCTGTAGATTTTGCACAGCAGTGCTGACATCTTCATACTGCAAAGCACTGCCAGCATATTTGCAGTATTTCTGAGCCCTAGCAAAGTCCTCTGGTGTTAGTCGGATATCTCCTAAGAGAAAAATAGAGTAATTGAGATATTTATAAAGAATATAAAAAGTGTTTTTTTAGGTTAGGTAAGTGCTTATGTTCAAGATTACAGAAAGTATTTGGAATTACAGAAAAGCATGAAGTTTTTTTTTTCCCCAATCCCCAGTTGTATTTAAATTAATTTTCTTTATGCTTTAAAATTTTTAAATTACTAATACAAACCATACATATGCCAATACATAATAACTTATATGAGCAAGATTTTCCTTCCAGAAATAATATACTAGAAGCCTTTATGTTTTGGTAAATTAACTGCAAGAAAAATTATGTTCTTTATGAAATAAGAAGAGGAGCTTTGTTGTTTATGTTAGAATAGCTGAGCTTCTCTTTTCATAGAATAATGCATGTAGTCTAAACCATTTAACCCTCATTTGAACTAGAATATAAACACAACTCTCAAAAAAAAAATAAACCTTATGTAAAAAAAAATTACATAGGTCATTTTTTTTTTTTTTTTTTTGCCTTATCTAGGGCTGCACCTGTGGCATGTGGAGGTTCCCAGGCTAGGGGTCTAACAGGAGCTGTAGCTGCTGACCTATGCCACAGTCACAGAAATGCAGGATCCGAGCCACGTCTGCAACCTACACCACAGCTCAGGGCAACGCCAGATCCTTAACCCACCAAGCAAGGCCAGGGATTGAACCGGCAACCTCCTGGTTCCTAGTCGGATTTGTTAACCACTGAGCCACGACTGGAACTCCAAGGTCAACTAACTTTTTAAAGCACAAAAACAGTTTGCATTTTTGTGCCACCCACATATAACACTCTTCAGATGTAACAAAGATATATCATTAAGCTACACAATTAAACATGTAAACAACCCTGACAAACTACTTGTCCAAAGTTTATTCTTAGCAAGTTTTCTAGTTACACATACCATTAATATAGATAGAGCCCAACTAAGTAATTTGGTTAAAAAAAACACTCTGAAAATATTTCATTTAATCTAGGATTTGAATATACTTGACTATATATTATTTCTAAAGATGAAATAAAAAGCTTAGTTTGTATCTTACCTTTGGAAATAAATATAATTTTCTTTGGAAAGTTTTATGAGGCTTACTAGAACAGATCAGAAAGCTGGGAGTATAGAATATTAAAAAATGGATAATTTTGATTATGTTTCTAAGCTTATAGTTACAGTTACTCTTTAAAGTTGCTTTTAGGAGTTCCCGTCGTGGCTCAGTGGTTAACGAATCCTACTAAGAACCATGAGGTCATGGGTTCGATCCCTGGCCTTGCTTGGTGGGTTAAGGATCCGGCATTGCCGTGAGCTGAGGTGTAGGTCGCAGATGCAGCTTGGATCCCGTGTTGCTGTGGCTGTTGCGTAGGCTGGCAGCTACAGCTCCTGTTAGACCCCTAGCCTGGGAACCTCCACATACCACGGGTGCAGCTCTACATAAAGGCAAAAGACAAAAAAAAAAAAAAAATAAAATAAAGTTGCTTTTAATTTTCCCATATAATACACCATAAAATGCTAATCTTATTTTTATAGCATCAGCTTTAGCACTGTTCTGTTGATGTATCACTTATTTTATTAATAAGATAAAATGTGTATAGTGGCAAGAATTCTGTTCTATTTTAGTTTTTATAAACGAAACTTATCCATCAATAATAAAACTACTTTAAAATACAAATATTGTATTTTTTCCATGAAAGAATTTCAATATTTATAAAATGTCAATAAAATATAGAAAACTGTAATTACAGACATGTAATATGTAGCTTATGGACATGTACAACAAATTATATAACTACAGTAAGATATAATAACATGATATAACCAACTTACAGATTTAGATGCAAATGTAATTTATAGATTGATATAGATATTAGATTTATTTTTAATAATCAAAATATTTTAAAAAACTAAAAACTTCAAACCCTGGTCAAATAATTAACTTCTGCTTTTTTGTAACATTTCAGGCTTTCCTTCACTGATAAAATATTGTCTATAAGTCGCTGATAATAAAAGAATTAAAATTTTAAATTAAATTAAAAAATCTAGAGTCCCCACTGTGTGCAGTGGGTTAAGAATCTGACTTCAGTGGCTCAGGTTGCTGTGGAGGCATGGGTTCGATCTCTGGCCTGGTGCAGTGGGTTAAAAGACCTGGCACTGCTGGAGCTGCAACAGGGGTCACAGCTGCAGCTCAGATTCAATCCCTGACCTGGGAACACCCACATGTCATGGATAAAGCCATTAAAAAAAAAAGGAAAGAATCTACCTCCAAATTAGGATTACTTTATTTCACTTTATTTACTTATTTTTTGTCTTTTTTTTTTTTTTTTTGCCTATTCTAGGGTCATGCTCATGGCATATGGAGGTTTCCAGGCTAGAGGTCTAATAGGAGCTGTAGCCGCCGGCCTACACCACAGCCACAGCAATGTGGGACCTGAGCCGCCTCTGCAACCTACACCGCAGCTCACGGCAATGCTGGATCCTTGACCCACTGAGCAAGGCCAGAGATCAAACCCACAACCTCATGGTTCCTAGTCGGATTCGTTTCCGCTGAGCCACGACGGGAATTCCGAAATTAGGATTCTTTTAAATTAGCATTTAAAAACCAAACAGAAAGTGGAAAAGACATAGAAAGGAAAACACATTTTAGGAAGAGAACAATTGTTCAATTTCAGTTTATCTGATTTATTCAGCACAGTAAATATTTCTTTTTCTTTTTTTTTTTTTTGTCTTTTTGCCTTTATGTAGAGCCGCACCCGCGGCATATGGAGGTTCCCAGGCTGGAGGTCTAACAGGAGCTGTAGCCGCTGGCCTTCACCACAGCCACAGCAACGCGGGATCCGAGCTGCATCTGCAACCTACACCACAGCTCACAGCAACGCCGGATCCTTAACCCACTGAACAAGGCCAGGGATCGAACCCGCAACCTCATGGTTCTTAGTCGGATTCGTTAACCACTGAGCCACGAAGGGAACTCCCATAGTAAATATTTCTTAAGGAATGCAAATGAAAGCTGTTTTTCTATCATTAAAATTTACTAGGAGCCATGATCAGAACTAGAGAGAGCTAAAAGGTGTTTAAAGAGTTTGAGCGGTTGTCTAATATAGTATAGTATCTCTTTCCTAAAATCTGTGCTTAAACTCCAGATGGCTCAGAGAAGAAGGTCTTTATTACAGTGCTGCTTCTCCCCCTCACAGGGCAGGAGAAGAACTGGGCAGAGGATAACTAGAGCTATCAGTCAAGTTCTCTATTCTAGTGGAAAGAGTGTGCGTCAGCACTGGATTAAAGATAACATTATTTGGTGTGAAGAGAAAATCCTGCATGTTTACTTGACATAAGGAATCACTTCCAAGGTTGATTTATCTAATCTCACGACAGAGGATATAACACAATTATAAATATGGATACTCTTTCCTATTTAACTAAGTAGTTCTAGAAATTCATGTGAAGGACCTTGGATAATCTGATCAAATGTACTCAGTTATCTTCTGACTTGAATGGAAGGCACAGCCAGAATCATTTGGGAATCATGTAACCTGCAATAAATCTTAGCGATAAATAAAAGCACAATACTGGACAATATATCCAGGTATCACCAGGACACACTACTTAATAATGGCAACAATATTAATGATAAGAGGTAGAATTATGTCAGGCATATGTGCTAAATATTTTTCATATATTCCATTTAATTCTCAAACTTTATAAGGTAAGTTGTTATACTCTAATACTATATGGATAAACAAAAAAGTAAACACTGTACTTCAAATACCTACTTTTTCAATTTCATTTTCCTCTTCAGAGTAAGCCATGAATTCATTACAAAATATTTAATATATATTATTACTAATATGTAACACAAATATGTAATATGTGTATTAAAAGATAAGTACTAAGCATTAAGGAGAAAAAGCAGCAGGGAAGGGTATAGGAAGTATTAGAGACAGTGATGATGGTGGTAACAGTGGTTATTAAACCCCTATTTTTAGTTTTGTGCTTTCAATAAAAATAAAAATTTTATTTTTCTCTATACAGCCCCAGCTTGCTTTTTTTTTTTTTTTTGCTTTTTATGGCCACACCCATGGCATATGGAGGTTCCCTGGCTAGGGGTCTAATCGTAGCTACAGCTGCCAGCCTACACCATAGCCACCACAATGTCAGATCCAAGCTGCATCTGTGACCTATACCACAGCTCGTGGCAACATCTGATCCTCAACGCACTGAGCAAGGCCAGGGATCAGACCTGTGTCTTCATGGATCCTAGTCAGATTTGTTTCTGCTGAGCCATGATGGGAACTCCACCATTTTTTTTTTTTGGTTGTGCTTGTGGCATTTGGAAGTTCCTGAACCAGGGATTGAACCTGTACCACAGTGGTAACCTGAGCCACAGAAGTGATGTCAGATCTTGAATCTGTTGAGCCACCAGGAACTCCAGATCATGTTCTTTTTTAATATGTGCACAGTATTCCACAGGACAGAGAGACCATAATTTCTCATTTCTCACTTAGAATTATTTCCTATTATAAGTGATGCTGAAATAAAATATCCTTGTAAATACATTTTGTGTCCATGTCTAAGTATTTCTTTAAGATGGACTCCCAAAAATGGAATAGCTGAGACAAAAAAAAAAACAAATTGCAATTCTGAAGGTGACACAATGCTACTGAAAAAAGCTTTATCAATTTACATTCGCACCAGCAGCATACAGAATTCATTCCCTATGTTTATGTTCCCTGCCTGTTTTTTCAGACTATATTAAGTTTTACTTATTCATTTGCAGGAGCTCTTTATATTCACTCTGGACATTAATTCTTTATTTTTAAACTATCAATTTCATCTTAGTCTATTAGTTACATTTTAACAATATAATGGTGGAGAAGGAATCTTTTGCTGTATACAATTTATTAATTTTCATTAGTCAAACCTGTTAAGACATAAACAAATGAGATATAAGAACTGGGGAGTAGTATCATATATATTTATTTTTCCTGATAACCAAGTGTTCTAACATCACTTCTGAATATATTCTTGCCTCACTAACCCAAATGTCACCTTTTCATTATTTTAATTCCCATCCTGTGTGGTCTGACTTCTGGATTCCTTATTCTGTTTCATTGTTCTGTCTGTTCTATTTCAGATATTTCACATCAGGGTTGAGGCAGAACTTTCGTAGATGTGTGGGACTACAGAGGGGAATCTCTAAGTAAGTTTAACAGAAGAAGAATATAGCATTTACTAAGCAGTTTATATATCTACTAGATAAATATTTTCCACTATTTTCTGGGTAATTTGCCAGCTTATTACAAGTTCCTTATCTACCCTTCTTATCTTGGCACTATGTTCTCACAAAATACACACAAATACTCTTAAACCAGGCTGTTCAGGATTCAAAGGTCATTGGTTGCCCTTGATTTTAGGTTTTATATCGCATTTGCTTCTAATAAAATCAGGAAAGGTAGAATAAACTTAATATAACTCATACAATTAAATAAGTCATCTTTCTTGCCCCCCACCCAACTATTATTTTTATTTTTTGTTGTTCCCTAACACCTCAGTTTATAAGCTTATAACGACCATTTCCTGATTGATCAGTTTTTAGAGTTTATCTACTGACACTGCTATGAAAGGTAAGGATTTAGATTACACTATTCTATCTTCTCTTGCCCTATGTCCTCTTAAATTAGATATTTAAAATTTAAAATTTTATCTGCTTATTTTTGTCTTCTAGCTCTCATCTGATTAACTTTAGGGGAAAAAAAATCACAGGTTTTCACCTCTGACTACTCCTCTGAACAGCCTTCTTTTATTCCACCTTTCAACTTTCAGAAATCTCTACCTTCACTGGTCAGTGTTGATTTATATTCTGTCTTGAATAAAAGTATTCTGTTTGTGATAAGCCTGTGCCATTTTAAGGAGAATGTTCTTTGTGTTCAAGTCAACAAAATCTCTTTTCTTATATTTCATAATTCTATTATTGTTCAAAATCATGGCATATTTTATTTCTACTTGAATTTTCTTGTACAATTTCAAGTGTTTCTTGGATTGTTTCATTCTTCTTGGGAGAGGAATTCTATGGCTTCTTATCCATTTCTTTCATATTCTGTAACTTTTTTTTGCCTTTTGTCATTTTACGGCTGCACCCGCGGCATGTGGAGGTTCCCAGGCTAGGGGTCTAATTGGAGCTGTGGCCACTGGCCTGCGCCGCAGCCACAGCAACGCAGGATCCGAGCAGCATCTGCAACCTACACCACAGCTCACGGCAACGCCGGATCATTAACCCACTGAGCAAGGGCAGGGATCGAACCCGCAACCTCATGGTTCCTAGTCAGATTCGTTAACCACTGCGCCATGATGGGAACTCCTGTATTCTGTAACTTCTGACTCTCTATATTGCATGGAATCCATTTGATCCATTTAATTTTTCTTAAAAGAGGGGAGCTCTTTGATTTTCACCTCTAATTTCAGAGCAACTGCTTTTCAAGCCTATGGAAAAGCTATCAACGGAATTTCTCCTCTTTAATAATTTCGTCATTTCTTATATTATTTCTTTTCCTGGTAATCACTCCTTTTCTTTTTTTAAAATTTTACTAAAGTATAGTTGATCTACAGTGTTGTGTTAGTTTCAGGTGTACAGCAAAGTGAATCAGTTATACATGTCCGTTTATTGTTCTTTTCTTGATGGAGCGTATCTTCTATTACTTCCTTAGAAACGGTATGTGGTAGGCAAAACATCAGATCAGTAATACTTATTTGGTGATCACACTCAAGGGTTTGGTTGGGTAAAGAATTTCCTGGGTTATGGTTCTAGGTGGTAAACTAAGCATACATAATTGATTATTCTTCCTTCTGAAACCACATTAAAATGATAAGGTAAAACAAAAGGAAATAAATCCTAAAATTGAAAAGAAAAAGTGGAGAAGATGAGAAAGAGTATAAAAACTGAAAAAGAATGACAAGATACTTAAATAAATTTCTAGAAAAGTCAAAACTGAGTGGAGGTATGCTGTTAGGTAAAACAGAATGGAAGAAATCCCAACTCCAAACATGTATAGAGGCAACTATGGAGCCTATCCAGAGAAACTTCAGAAGGTCTAGTTGTAATGACGGGTGGGAGTGAGGGTCTTTACTGAGTCAGTCTGAAAATACATCTGTACTAATCTCATATTCCTCCCTATTCTGTCAACCTCTGAACATCTGTAAAACTTCAGCCCTAATGGCTTCCCACCTCTCATATGAAACTCTAGGCAAAACAGACAGAGAATGTCTCTCTAAAATTATGGAACTGACTTCCTTGACAGAGACAGGACTGACGAGGTATACGTGGTACATCCCTTGCTATCCTCCTCCAAGAAAAGATCTCCTCATCCATGGTTGAGATGGAGGAGGAAGCTCAATGGCCAATTCCCACTCACGATAGAGAACAGAAAAATCAAGTGGGAAAATAAGACTTGCAGACATAGCATTGGGGGAAATTCAATAACGGCTCCTGCTCCTAAAAATAATCAAGGTCTTTATTCTAAATACAAAAGGATTAATATCAGAAATATGAAGAGAACTCTGAATAAGAAATACCAATGTTATCAAAAACAATAGCAATAGGGAGAGGGAGGGAGTCAAAAAAGCTTAAGAGATTAAAATCAACAAACTATAAAAAGTTTTTTATTACAGTTGAAGAAAAATAAAATCAACAAACCAATCCCCCAACTTATGAACCAACCAATCAGAATAATTACCCTCAGAGATTTTCATCTTTCACTGTGGTAAGTTTCTCACATAACCTAATAACTCATGAAGATAAAGAAGATCTTTTAATCACATCACAACATAATCTTGAACTAAAGTAATCTAGTAGAAGCTTTCATGACGCTTTGGCTACATGTTTGTGCCACAAAATCTAGCAGTATTTGAAAAAAGGAATTGTTAAAAAAAAGGGAATGCCTTTGGATTCAGGTATTTTTTATTTCTTTTTGTCTTTTTGCCTTTTCTAGGACTGCACTCGTGGCATATGGAGATTCACAGGCTAGGGGTCTAATCGGAGCTGTAGCCACTGGCCTACACCATAGCCACAGCAACGTGGGATCTGAGCTGCATCTGCAACCTACACCACAGCTCACAGCAACACCGGATCCTTAACCCACTGAGCGAGGCCAGGGATCGAACCCACAACCTCATGGATCCTAGTCAGATTTGTTAACCACTGAGCCATGATGGGAAATCCGGGTTCAGGTATTTTTGATAATAAGAAACAATCTTGGTTTACTGGAGAATCCAGTAAATAAAGGCATTCAAAGAAATGTGTTTCGAATTACCTAGGTATTCAAATACATGACACTCCTAAGATAAAATTACTAAGCAATGCCCCCAAAACAGGAGACATACTAAATAAAACAGTCAGCTGACTTACCCTGGGAAACTGTACTGAAAAGTGCGGGATCAATAGCAGGAATAGTTGGTGGAGTAGGCTGGATAGTGTTACTTGTTACACCTGCAAATCAGAAAACCACAAATGGGTATAAAAGTGGTACAGCTCTTAATTATATACTAGGAAAGCACTCAAAGGATCACAGAGGAATTCCATTGCTTAATTACCTTCTTGGAACCTCAATGAACTGTAATTTGACATACTTATTTGATGTTCAAGGCTGGTACAGGAAATATGCAAACAAATATATTTTAAGTGTTTACATACATGTGTTGGTCACACATTTCTTATAATGTATTTTGCACTTCCTATCATGTCTAATGCTTCAAGCTGCTTCTCAACTAAAGCTTACCCAATATCTATAGATGTAACAGGCTCCCTTCCTACATTTTAATTTTTTAAATAAATAATTAAATAATTTTGGGGACAAGGTGAGAAAGAATTATGATTTGGTTTAACTTATGGGGTGAGTCCTATTTCATCACTATAAATGAAATTATGAATTACATATTCCAAATATCCAGTATGTATTTTTAAGATGATACTTTTATATATTCAATAAGCAATTAAGTTTTAATTCCTGTTAGAACTTGTCAGGACTGTTATATTTCGTGAATAACTATCATTCTTGACTCAGGCTAAGTAATACACCAGAGTTGAAGATCAGAAATCATCTAAAAAATTAAATCAAACTGTTGAAACTTCCAAAGAGACTTAAGATAATTTAATAATTAAGAAAGCAAATAAAGAAAAAAAGCTGATTACTCTAAATCAATGGACTCAAACAGAAAACAGCATTTACTTGCCCCAGATTATAATGTTAAATCTGAACAGGCAATCTGTAGTAAGGGTAAAGAGGGAAAGACAATGGGATAAGAAGGCAAGCGAAGAAAGGGAGAGAACAAACCAGGAAGTTTTGGGTGCAGATACACAGCTAATGAGAGATCTAGAGCTATTGTTTCACAAAGGTTGACTAAAGTTCTAAAATATATTCTGTAGGTATGAACACTTGACTTTGAAGGACCTTCTTATTCCCTAACCAAGGGAAAAAATGGTTTAAATATATACTATTTTATCTCATTTAATTCTGTTTTGGGGAAACTAGTTTCATTTTACAGTGTTGGTGCTATTAAATCACAAAAATCTTTTAAACTAAAAATTAAAGTAACCAAATTTTAATAGTACAAATAGATACAGATGAATAGTCAAGTACACATTTTAAACAGTACCAAAAAAAAAAAAGGTGAGAAGCCTACCTCTCATTCTTCCTCCAAGTCACTTTAGGGCTGTTGCTAGTTTCTAGGGCATCCTCCTTTCCATATACAAAGGTGTGTGTCCAGTGTGTGTCCAGTGTGTGTGTGTGTATACGTGTATGTGTGTGTGCATGCTCCTGTATGTATATAAATAAATAAATGTACTTTGCTAAGAAATTTGTACTCATGCTTAAATCAAAATCCTCCAAACTCCTCTCTCTATGGAGAAGGCATACCTTAGTATGTATATATGCTTTGCCAATGGTAATATGTCTGCATACTGTACTATTCTGTGCATTTTTCACTTACTATGCCTTATCAATAATTCCCAGTTAATATATATAAAATTGCCTTGCTCTTTTTAATGGCTATATAGTACTCCAGTCCATGCATGAACCACAACTTACAATGCTATCCACTACCGATGGATTATTTCCAGACTTTTGCTATTGCAAATATCACTGCTTCCAAACTTCTGCTATTGCAAATATTACTACAGTGACTATTCTTAAACACTGTATACACAGTATGTGTGAATATATTTACAGGAAAAATTTATAGCAGTATTAACTGCAAAGTCAGGAGACATACAAATTTTAAATTGGATAATTCAGTGACTATATTCTGCTCGATTTTCATAAATACTAAGAAAATACATTAAGCTATAAAAGTGACATAATTCTCCCCAAAAAACTTGCTGAACTTCCAAAGGCACATAACTATATAATGCTTTTTAAAAAAATCAGAATGTAAGATTTGAGAGGGGTCTTCAGAAACTACCTAGTCAAGCCCAGTGATTTAAAGCAGCTGAGCAGGAGTTCCTGTTGTGGCGCAGCAGAAACAAATCCAGCTAGGAACCATGAGGTTGTGGGTTCGATCCCTGGCATCACTCAGTGGGTTAACGATCCGGCGTTGCCGTTAGCTGTGGTGTAGGTTGCAGATGCAGCTCGGATCCTGCGTTGCTGTGGCTCTGGCGTAGGCTGGCAGCAATAGCTCTGATTAGACCCCTAGCCTGGGAACCACTATATGCCGCAGGTGCGGCCCTAAAAAGCCAAAAAAATAAAAATAAAAATAAAAAATAAAGCAGCTAAGCATTAAAACATAGGCAGATAACTATGCATTTTTCCACACAGATCATCAAAAAGAAGGGTAAGTTTCCAACTCTTACAAAATAATCTAGATATCAATGCCCTTCTTTACTAAGTAATTTCTGTTTCTGTTTAAATTAAAAGCCTCCAAATAAACACCTTTCTCTATGGAGAAAGCATACTTTTCTCGGGTTGGCATCTTGCACTAATTTTTAAATGCTTATTTGTACCTCTCCAGATGATTAAGCAGGAAATATGACTTAAAAAGAACAAAACTGATGTACACAGAGAGAATCTGGTTATACAGTAAAATTTTGTTTGAGTGATATTAAAAAAAAACCAGGTAGTCTGCATTTTATTAAGAACTCTGGTTAGAGTCATTCAACTAGAACTGACAGCACAGGCTGCTCCACGTCTCATGCAGCAGTTAGAAGATGCCACTTCTTGTATGTCTCCATCCACAGGGGCCAAGGCCTGTGTCCTTGGCAGCCATCATGGCATGGTCCTTAGGAGGCCTAGCATACAGGCGCAATACAAGCGCCTAAATATCGGTTAAATCACGGTTTCTGGCTTATGTTATTCACTTTTTGAGACCTCCAAATCTAGTTATTTTTCCTTCTTCACTGATTTGGAAAGGTTTAATTTGTCAATGCACAGATGGGTTGAAGCCCCCTCACACTATGTCAGAGTGACATCATCATAGAAACGTTCCTGGGGGTAAGTAGAACTCTGCTGGAAATTTCTTTATTCCTATCATTTAATGAAAAAGCAATGTTTACAACTAGCTTGTGGTTAATTTTTTAGTAGATGGTTACACAGCCTATTAGATGAAATTAATACATATTCAAGAATTAAAAACTATATGAATTATTTTTTCTCTTTGAAGTTCTTTTATTGAGGTATAGTTAATTTACAACTTTGTATTAGTTTCAAGTATACAGTAAAGTGATTCAGTTATACATATATATCTACTCTTTTTCTTTTTTTTTGTCTTTTTGCCTTTTCTAGGGCTGCACCCGCGGCATAGGGAGGTTCCCAGGCTAGGGGTCTAATCGGAGCTGCAGCCGCCAGCCCACGCCACAGCCACAGCAATATGGGATCCAAGCCGCGTCTGCGAACTACACCACAGCTCATGACAACGCTGGATCCTCAACCCACTGAGCAAGGCCAGGGATCGAACCCACAGCCTCATGGTTCCTAGTCGGATTTGTTAACCACTGAGACAGGATGCGAACTCCTTTATTCTTTTTCTGATTCTTTTCCTTTATAGGTTATTACCAGATACTGAGGATAGTCCTCTGTGCTACACAGTACAATTTCTAATTAAGTACTAAATTGTTCTACGGACTACACAGTGTGGGGATTCTGAAGAGGAGGAAATGTGTGTTGGTTAAAAAGCTCCACAAGATTATGCAGAAAGTATAATTAAACAGAACCCTGCAGGGTAGAAGCATTTGAAGAGGCAGAGAAAGAGGGAGAAAGATAGGCTAACTACGAGGAATAAGAGGATTGGGTTGAGTAAACCTGAGTATAATCAATGAAAATAGCACTGATAGAAATTAGGCCAGAACATAAGCAACTCTTGAAACTGTACAGAAGAGTTCAAATGCAGTACTGCTGTCACTTAAAAAGTTTGAACAATATAAGAGCCAAATTTTTGATTTACATACGAGGTGAGCTGCATTAAAAGGCTAGCATTAATTCTAAAATAATTCTATTATTTAATCTATTTATATTTATTACTGAGATAGTCTTCCTCAATTTTTACAGACTGTAAAACTTATGTTTCAAGAGAAGGAAAAATAACGTTCGCTATATCGCCTGTATCTGATAATACACAGTGGTTAAAGTACAAGAGGCAAACACCTGTCTGTTTGAACAAATGCTAGTTCTGCCCCCTTGCACCCCCTTTGCTTTTCTGTGGAAGAACTAAAAACTGGTATATTAGTACATACTATTCTTTTTAGCTATCTCAAGGATTTCCCTTTGATAAAAGTGCATCCTGGACCTTTATATGAGAGAAAGTAAATCATTCTTAAAGTGAGTAAGAGGGGAAACATCTGCTATATTTATAAACTAAAAGTGTTATTTTATTTTCTATTAGTCAACTACGAACTGATTTTTTAACAGTTTTAAATATAATACAAAAAATTTTACCAGCAAAGAGGAGATTTCCGTATCTTAAACCAATCTTAAAGGGAAAAATATTATGAGAAATGTAAATTTTTATTTGACAGGACTGTAGTTCCTTGGAGGAGGGGAAATAAAAGGGAGGAACTAAAAACATGAACTCTGAAAGACCTAGGTTCAAATTCTAGTATTGTCACTTACTAGGTATGCTTGTATGCTTATTTTCTCAGGATAGTTGCTTAATCTCTTTAGTTTGTAAATTTAGGACAACAATATCTAACATAGTTCTGTAAGAATGAAGTTATAAAATAGATATGGGAGTTCCCATTGTGGCACGGCGGTTAACAAATCTGACTAGGAACAGTGAGGTTGTGGGTTTGATCCCTGGCCTTGCTTAGTGGGTTAACGGCGTTGCCGTGAGCTGTGGTGTAGGTTACAGACGCAGCTTGGATCCCGCATTGCTGTGGCGTAGACTGGCGACTACAGCTCCGATTAGACCCCTAGCCTGGGAACCTCCACATGCTGCAGGTGCAGCACTAAAACAACAAAAAAGGCAAAAAAAAACCACCACAAAAAAAAGTTATGATTATTTAAATGTTAAGTCTATAACAATGTATACCTTGATGCCCTGAAACAGTTCCCAAGTTTTTAGTTTTATGTCTCACTCTGAAGAACATGAGAGTGAGAGGAGGAAAAAAAAACGCTTATGCCAGATTTAAATTGGTCAAAATGCTGAGAAACTTAATAGAAACAGGAGACTTCTCCTAATATCTATCTTTATGTCTAGATATTCTAAGTAGGAGTCTGATAGTTTGAATACATAAAGGTACTAATATTTATCACTTTTACTGTGCAAAGATAGACACTTCATATGGTTCAACCTACTGTAACCCTCTGCTAAAAATATATTTTCCCTCTCATATAGACGTACACTATGTCTTTATTTTTTCTTCTTTTTTTAGTATGTCTTTATATAAAATATACATGTATATGCCTATATCATAACTCTGCCTTAGAAATCTTGTTTGAGAAATACCCCATTGGCAATCTTTTTGTAACGTCAATGTCCTATCCCTAATGGTGACTTTCTGATTCACAAAATGATTTTATAAGTATTCATTAACTGTCTTTGGCACAAAAACAGGAAGGAAGGTAAAAAAGAGAAAAGGAAGCTAACTTGCTGGATGCTGATTTTGTGTTAGGCCATAGTAGTCAACTTTCATATTTCTTCCCCTTTAATAATTAAACAACCATGAGAGGAGTCCCCGTTGTGGCTCAGTGGTTAATGAACCCGATTAGTATCCATGAGGACACAGGTTTGATCCCTGGCCTTGCTCAGCGGGTTAAGGATCCAGTGTTGCCGTGAGCTGTGGTGTGTAGGTTGCAGATGCAGCTTGGACCCCATATTACTGTCACTGTGCCGTAGGCTGGCAGCTACAGGTCCAATTAGACCCCTAGCCTGGGAACCTCCATATGCCAGGGATGAAGGCTTAAAATGACAAAAGATAAATGAATGAATGAATGAATAATAAATAAAACAACCATGAGAAGTATGATAAATTTAATTTTAAAAGAAGAAAAACCTAGGTTAAAAGAGGAAAAACTTAGGTTGAGAAAAGCTGAAAACAGCTTTGTTTGTGGTTTAGCAAGGGTAGGAGCTAATAACTAATATTATGTGACCCCCCAAGTGCATTTTAGTCTCACTCTGCCCTTCTGTAAGGATGCCTGTATTGGCTCTTGGGTCAGTTTTTAAACTTGCTAGTATAATTTGAGCAGTATTTATCTAAGGCAAATACATCTAAATATGTAGTTTGTTTTGCTTATATCATTCTACATTGGAAATACTGAATATTCCTAAAAGATAATAAAATATTTAAAACAGTGTTCTATGAAACTTTACTTACAAAACTAATGCAAATTGGCCTATTTAATGTCATCACATAGAGTATAAGGTAATGAAAAGTCAGGCAGGGTAAAATATACAGAACGATGATATAAAACAGATCAGTGTTAAAATTATGTTCATCAATATGCTTGAAGACAAAAACATTTGTAATATTTTTAGCTAATATGAAGTTGAAAGCTTTAAAATAGGAGAAAGATGAATTATAATTTTTGATACAATGGTCAAAATAGAAAACTTTGAAATGTTCAACTCATGCAAAATAACCTATATGATTTGGGTAAACTGAGGCTGAAAATCTGAAAGTCAATTAAACAATTGTGAACAATAGAAATGGTAGAAATCCGGGCTCAAAGGCACTTTCATTCTATCAACTGCATATTTTGTAATATTAGTTTCCTACCACAGATTACCCTTATGCTGAGATAAAAGTCAAATTTTAAAAACAATTTCCAGAAAAAAATTGAAATTAAATTTAAGAATTAAATTACGGTTTTTAAATGCCCTCTATTTGGAAGTAAGGGTGATATGGTGTCAAAAATACAAGTAAATGGTAGATTATCTGTCTGCAATTTGAAAAAAATGTATCTACTGATACTTTTTACTGGAAATTAGTTTTGCCAGATCTTTTTTCCATGAAAACAAAGACATATAATGCTGTTTTATTCAAAGATAGTAACTGGATCTCACTTCTCTGGCTTATTTTTAGACATGTCTGCAGAATCAAAAATATAACCCAAACCCCCTCCTTTCAACTTGTTTGTGAATCCACTGCTAGTGAGACTCTATGTCTCCAAGCTGGCTTCTTCATCAATAATACTTACATTGAGGGGAGAGGTAGGGTCCTAAAGTGATAAATGAACAACAAAAAAAATTTTTTTAAATGGATCTTATGATCACAGTGGGAGCCTGAATGACACATCCTATAATAAGCCTCACTCACCTCAGTGCTATTCCATAGCAGTGAATGGGAAAGAAAGAGAAGGGAAGAAAAATAAAATAGCAGCACACATGAAAAGCACAGAAACTACTCTTAGCTAAGAAAATACAGAAGTTCCCGTCATGACTCAGCAGAAACAAATCTGACTAGTATCCATGAGGATGCAGGTTTGATCCCTGGCCTCACTCAGTGGGCTAAGGATCTGGCATTGCTTTGAGTTGTGATGTAGGTCTTAGACACGGCTCAGATGTGGTATTTGCTGTGGCTGTGGTGTAGGCTAGTGGCTACGATCCCATTTCAACCCCTATCCTGAGAACCTCCATATGTTGTAGGTGCAGCCCTAAAAAAAAGACAAAAAAAGAGAAAATACAAGATTAATAGTAATCTATTACATATAAATGTTTTGTCATTTCTCAAAAACTTAAAATATAAGTAACATTAAAACTTCAGTGAAAAGGATTTAATTTTTTTTGTGTGTGTGGTGGGTTCAAGAGGAGTTTAAAATTTTATCATGCTTTAGGAACATCATTATGAGCACAATGAAGAAGTACAATTGTTATTTATGAAAGGCAAGTTCAAAACCTGTTAGGCTTCCACTTCCTACCTGTGCTGTGAGGTACTTCTGCTGGGGTATTAGCTGGAGCATGGGCACCCGGAGGAATCTGTATTCCAGTATAGCTGCTTGATGGCATGTTGCCTGGGTCATAAGTAGAAGATGATGGCTGAGGTGGCTGAGTGGGCAGAGAGGTTGCGCCAGCATCTTCATTTTCTTCAACATCTATTACATAATGTATATGCAATATTAAACAAGATTCACACAGTCCCTGATTTATGATATTTTTTTTTACTGTAGTACAAAACTGATATGAATTTAATAAAAACGATACTTGCAATTTTGAATTTTGGTGTTTTCCCAGGCTAGTGCTATGTGGTACAGTACTCTCTGTGAAATTAGGCAGTGGCATTCACAGCTTCCAGTCAGCTTCGCAGTCACAGGGTAAACAATTGATACACTTACAATCACTCTGTTTTCACTTTCAGTACACTATTCAATAAATTACATGAGATATTCAACACTTTATTACAGGATAGGCTTTGTATTAGATGATTTTGCCCAACTGTAGGCTAAGGTAAGTATTCTGAGCATGTTTAAGGTAGGCAAGGCTATTCTGTGAAGTTTGGTAGGGTAGGTGTATTAAACATATTTTCAAATTACAATATTTCCAATTTATGAGGGCTTAATAGGGCACAACCCCATTGTAAGTCAAGGAAGATCTTTATTTTGAAATAAAAATGCCAAACATTCTTATTTTGCTATATAGACATGACAGACCCTTAAATGCAATTCTATTTATTGCAGCTGAAAAGCAGCCTCTCTTAAAATAATAGCTTTATTTTTTCCTTTTCTTAAATCACTTAGTTGTGCCTGGCACTATGATTAATATTTCTTTAATAGTTCCCAACCACATAAAACCTTTGCATATACACTATTTTTCCTAAAAATAAACTTTCTTTAAACCCATTCTTTAAATTTCTGAAAAAATGGAGGACATTTTTGGCAAAATATGTCATTTGTGCTGTCCATAAGAACTCTATTTCTGTTTTCTTTCTTTCCTTTTTTTTTTTTTTTTTTTTTTTTTTTTTTTTTTTTTTTTTTTTGCTTTTTAGGGCCACATCCGTGGCATATGGAGGTTCCCAGGCTAGGGGTAGAATCAGAGCTGTAGCCGCCGGCCTATGCCATAGCCGCAGCAATGCTGAGATGATCTTTTTCTTGGATGAGTTTTGGCAGTTTGTATCTAGGTTTGATAATGAAAACATTCCCACAAAGAAAATGCATAGCCTCAAAAATTATGTGGTGAATACTATCAAACATTTATGTAAGACATAATAATACCAATCTTATGCAAACACTTTCAGAAAACAGAGGAAGAAAAATCACTGACAATTTGTTTTCTGAAGACAGTGTAACTCTGATTAGCAAAACTTCACAAAGATTTGAACAAAGACACAAAAATCCTATATCACAATCAAATCTAGTCATGTATGAGGATAACATACATCATGACCAAGTAAGGTTTACCAAGGAGTGTAGGGTTAATTTAATATTTGAAAATTAATCAATAATAAATTATAGGATATAGCAGGAAAAAGAGTATAATTTCAATAAATATTTATAAAAAGCATTTGACAAAATTTAACATTAATTTCTGACAGAAGTTCTCAGCATCCTAGGAAAACAAAGGAAAATTTTTAGTATCGGAACAAAAAAACAGAATAAAACAATGCACGTATTTATCACTGGTGGTGAAATAGACAGAAAAAAAGAAAAGGCATGAAGACTGGAAAAGCAGCAACAAAATTCTCTCCTTGCAGATCAGATGATTACCTGCATTAAAAACTCCCAAGGATTCCACAAAACCACCATCAGGATTAATATGTAAATGGAGCAAACTTGCATGTTAAGATTATATAAAAATCAATTTGTATCTTATACACTAAAAGCAAACAACTGGAAAACTAAATTAAAACAATTCTGCTTACAGATGAAAAGACATAAAATACTTGCAAATAAATTTAACAAAAGAGGTACAAAATCTCTACTCTGAAAGATAGAAAATATTGCTTATAGAAATTAACAAAGGCTAACTAAATAGAAAGATATACTATGTTCATATAAAGATTCAATTTTGTTAAGATATAAATTTTCCCTAAAGTGACCTTTATAATTCAATGTAATATTGATCCTAATTTCAGTAGGTATGTAAAAAAATTTTTTTATTTTCATTTTGTCTTTTTAGGGCTGCATCCATGGCATACGGAAATTCCCCGGCTAGAGGTCGGATCAGAGCTATTAGCTGCTGGCCTATGCCATAGCCAAAGAAACACCAGATACAAGCTGCGTCTATAACCTACACCACAATTCATGGCAACACCAGATCCTTAACCCACTGAGCGAGGGCAGGGATCGAACCCGTGTCCTCATGGATACTAGCTGGGTTTGTTACAGCTAAGTCACAAGAGGAACTCAGGCAATTATTTTAAAAACAGAAACTGGAAAGCCTAGTCTAAAATTTATGTGAAAATTCAAAGGACATAGAATTGCTATGAAAATCTTGAAAGGGAAGTGTTGGAGAACTTAGATCACCTGACTCCAAGATTTCCTAAAGAAAGGTGGAAGGCAATGTGGTACTGACACAGGACTGAAAAATGTATCAGTGTCATTGCAAAGAGCTCAGAAGTAAAATCTTACTTATATGGTTAATGACTTTTTGATAAAGGAACCAAAGATCTTTAAGAAGGAAAGGAAAGAGTGTAACAAATGATGCTGGAATAACAGGATATCCTCATGGACGAAAGAATCCTGAATTCCTACCTCGCATGGTATGTACAAAAAATTCAAGATCTAATCAAGGCCTAAAAGTAAAAGCTCAGACTAAAACTTTCTAGATTAAAATATGAGAGAGAATTTTTTTTTTTTTTTTTTTTGTTCTCATCCATGGCATGCAAAAGCTCCTGGGGCCAGGGATAGAACTTGAGTCACAGTAGTGTCAATGCTGAATCTTTAACTGCTAGGCCACCAGGGACCCCACAATTATAAGAGAGGATTTCTGAGGCAGAGGTAGGTAAAGATTTCTTAGGACACAAGAGGAGTTCCCGTCATGGCTCAGTGGTTAACAAGAATATTGTTATGACTCCATTTATAGAAAACAAAATAGGCAAAACTAGTTGGTGGTTGAACAAACTACAAAATCATTTGATTCTTAAGGTGGGAATGGACTGGAAAGGAGCATAAGGTAATTTCTGGGGTAATGGAAATATCTATACTTAGAAGGCTATATATCAAGTCACTGAGTTACACATGTAATTATGACACCAGGCTTTTTTAAATTAACAGGTTGAAAAGCATATAGTGAAAATATTCTTTATATTTAAAGGATTATTAGTATTCTTCAGCTAACAATTTTCTACTAATAATAAGCTCTATAAAAACGGAATGAAAATTATGAATAAAAACTACAAGCTCGGAGTTCCCGTCATGGCACAGCAGAAACAAATCCGACTAGGAATCATGAGGTTGCGGGTTCGATCCCCGCAACCGGATTAAAGATCCGGTGTTGCCATGAGCTGCGGTGTAGGTTGCAGACGTGTTTTGGATCTGGCATTGCTGTGGCTCTGGCGCAGGCTGGCAGCAACAGCTCCGATCAGACCCCTAGCCTGGGAACCTCCACATGCCTAAGGATCAGGTGCGGGCCTCAAAAGACCAAAAAAAAAAAATTACATAGATTTAATCATCTATAGTACTATAGAGGGCCTTAAATAACCGTTTCAGAACAAAAGAGATTATGGTAATCATCAAAATTTAACACTTCCTATTTTCGAGGGAAAAATGTTAAAAGTTTTAAGATTAAAGAGGTCACTGATATTGAAAGAGTACCTGAAAAACAAAACTGATCATTTATTAGGTATTTCAATATAGCTAGAATGATACATCAGAAATACCACTGAAAAGTAAAACGATATGTTCAAACCAACAGATATTTTTCATGGTATTTAAGAATATATATATACATAACCACATATTAGAGGTAAAGTAACTCTCAAATCAAATGTCTGAAAGTAACTGTAAGTATTACATGTATTTTTACATTTATTACAAATATGTGTATATACTTTACAAGTAATAAGATAGCAGAAGTGCCTCCACTTCAGTTTCCAATTTAATGTGATTACTAAATATAAACAAAGATTGGTTCTACTTTTGTCTTTAATTCTTTTTTTGGTCTTTTTTGCCTTTTTTTAGGGCTGCACCCACGGCATATGGAGGTTCCCAGGCTAGGGGTCCAATCGGAGCTGTAGCTGCCGGCCTAAGCCACAGCCACAGCAATGCCAGATCTAAGCCATGTCTGCAACCTACACAACAGCTCATGGCAATGCCGGATCGAACCCGCAACCCCATGGTTCCTAGTTGGATTCGTTAACCACTGAGCCACGATGGGAACTCCTTGTCTCTATTTCTTAAACGACTCATTCTCCCTGTGTGATCCAACATTTTACCTTGGCTTCATTTCTTGCTTTCAAACTGACAACTCCAAAATTCTACTTTTAGCCCAGATCTTTCTTCTGAAATCTAATATCTAATGGCCACTGGACTTCTTCAAGTAGCAGTTACATTAGCATCTCAATGTCTTCCCCTTGACTTTTTCTACCAACCTGCTAATCTTGTATGAACAATTTCTTTGAACTGAATCACCATGCCTCTGATCACAAAAGCTGGAAATAGGGATCATTTTCTGTTTCCTCCCTCTTCTCTCACATTAAACTGTCTCTCAGTCCTATTGATTACACTTCCTTAACTGTACTTCCTTCTCTTTATCTCCTTGGCCAATATCTTACCCAGGTTTTCATTATTTTAATTTGGATTACTAATAGCTCCTGGACTTCCTTACAATCTGCAGCATTATCTTTCTCCAATTCATTTTCAAAAACATTTCTTCTTTTCCTTTTTTTTCTCCTTGCAGGTCTTATAGTGTGGCCATTTCTTAATCTTCCTCCCTGCCTGCCAAGATGCTCTTCTTTCTAGTTGCAGCATCCTTCCCCTTTTCCTTTATGTGATCATTCAATTTATCTGTTAAGATTTAGCTCAAGTACAATCTCTCACCAACATGTACTATACCTGCTTATTTACCTATAGCTCCCCATAAGAATATAAGTTCTTATAGTACAGGACCATGTTTTATCCATCCCTGATACCCAGTCAATGCTGACAAAATGACATTAAAAAGTTTCTTAAAAAATGAATTAAAATATATGATTTTAAAAATGCAAGCATAAGGTTATGTCCTGGGAGATAGGAGGTCACTACAAATTTGGGGCTCTATACCATGTTTAAAGTATAGAAGTGCTTCTTATAATGTTGGTAATATGTCCTTGAGAGAGGACTAAATTAACAGTTATGTTGATTTGGTTGATTGGGGCATTTTCTTGTGATGCTCAATGGGAAAGACATACGGATTAAGTCTTGTTATCTGGTTGAGGAAAATAACTCATCTACTTAAAAGTGGAACAAGAACACAGGCTTTATTATTTTTTCTTTTTTTTTCTTGTTTTTCTTTTCTTTTTTTTTTTTCAACTTCTGGCCACACCTGCAGCACTTGGAAGTTCCCAAGCCAGGGGTTGAGCCACAGCCACTGTAGAAGCAATGCCAAGTAGTTATGTTGTGAGCTACACGGGAAGTCCAAGAATACAGACTTTAGAATTAGAAAGATTTGGATTCAAATCCTAGGTTCCATTAACTAGTTATTAGAGCTTGGATAGGAATCCCCAGCTACCATCAGAATTATGAGGACTAAATTAGAGAACATACATAAAATATTTAGCACAGTGCCTAAGACCTAGCAAGTACTCTATAAATTATTTTACCATATATTATGAAGATACTTCATTTTTTTTTATTTTTTGCTCTTTAGGGCCGCACCTGCGGCAGGCATATGGAAGTTCCCAGGCTAGGGGGCAAACAGGAGCTACAGCTGCCGGCCTATGCCACAGCCACAACAATGCCAGATCTGAGCTGCGTTTGCGAACTTCACCACAGCTCATGGTAATGCTGGACAGTTAACCCACTGAGCAAGGCCAGGGATGGAACCAGCAACCTCATTGTTCCTAGTTGGATTCGTGAACCGCTGTGCTATGACGGGAACTCCATAAAGATACTTTATTAAACAATATATATTTTATAAGAATTTATAGATACAAATATAAAATAGCTCTGCAGAAATTCAGATGAAGGAAGATTATTACAGATTATTACAAGATTAAGATAGGTAAAGAAAGATAACATTTTAGGAGGGAGAAATGACTTTAACTAAAGAAAGAGACAAAGGTACTTTCTGGCTGTTAACTTCTATGGATGTAATAAAGGGTTTATTTAGGTGTTATGAACTGAACCATCCCCTCAAAATTCTAAAGGTGAAGCCCTAACCCTTCAGTGTGACTGTATTTGGAGACAGGGTCTTGAGAGATAACTAAAGGTTAAATGAGGTCATAAGGGTGGAGCCCCAATCCAACAGGACTGTGACCTTATAAGACGAAAAGATCTCTCCTGCCCTGCCCCCCAACACTTCGCCATGTGCAAACAGAGAGGAGGTGGTTCTCGGAAAGCCAAGAAGTGGGTCCTCATTAGAAACCAAACTCTGCTGGACCTTGATCTTGGACTTTCCAACCTCTAGAACTGTGAGAAAATAAAGAGTCTTTTTCTGTAAACCACCCAGTCTACGGTATTTTGCTATGGCAGCCCTAGTGGACTAAGACAAAAGGAAACAGGAATAGGAAATAAAGCTGGTAAAGTAGGTCAGTGCCAGTTCTTGGAGTCTTGCTTGGTAGGCCAAGGATCTTAGATCTTTCTTTGTGAGCAACTGGAAGTGACTAACACTAGGACTGACATAAAACATTCCTGACTGTGGTCAGTATTAAACCACGGAGGGAAGTATGTAAAACATTCCAAAATATTAAATGAAAAAGAAAAAGAAAATTAAGACAATACACTTATAAAAATCCAATTTCACTATCATGATGTAAATAACCCCAAAACATAACCATATCTTAGAAAAGTCAATTTTAAACACTTAATAACAACTTAATATTACATTATTAATTCTGTAGTGTTAGTAAATAGAACACAGGACTTAGAGTAAGAATTCAGATTCTGGTTCTTGCTCTTTGTGGTTCTATGACAGGCTGGCCAAGACCCAGGTGGAACCTCAATTTCCTCTTTTGTAAAAACAGGAATAATATCAACTGTCTCTTAGGGATTTTTGAGGGTATGATCTACGTGAAGATGATTTGCTAGCTTTAAGGCACTGTATGATGCAAGGTATTTATTATATAAAACGACTATTAAGAAGCATTTTGTGTGAAATGGGCTACTAAAAGATTAAACAAGGACATATCTTAAAGTGTCCTTCATGAATAGATAGCAAAAAACTCACCTGAAATGCTGCATGAAAGTTTGAAAGTTTGCATAGGAGATGAGCGCAAAATAGTTTACACATAGTATTTATATGTAAAACTGCAGTGTTTGTTTTTACTGGTGGCATTATAAAATTCTAGTCTTCTGAGTGAATGAAACAAACCAACCAGATGCAGAACAATGTGTATATTACCAGTTATGCAAAAAAGTGGGGGTACCTATTCCTACTGACTAGTAATTTATAAAAAATAATCTCTGTAAAGATATAAAAAAAACTAAAAACATTATGTACTTGTTTAGGTTTTGGTGAAAACTGGGAAGATGAAGGGGGTTGTGAAAATGAGAAATTCACTTCTTATTTTTTATATACTCTATAAATTCTGAACCATGTGAATGTATTGCCTGCCTGGCTTCTCAAAAAACCTTTCTCACATATATAAGAAATAAATTCAACGTTCTTTGTGGTTTGAAAACATTTTATAGATTACAGAAGGACTGCCTGTCCCATGTAGGGATAACATGAGATTAGAGGAAGAAGACAGCCAAGCTATTTTGTTGACACAGACAAGTATAAGAGCGGTTTTTCACTTGTCCCTAAGTTTATACTTTTATACCTGACTCTGGACCTGATGAGGGAAACAAAATGTATCAGTCCTTTCCAAAACTTTGAATAATAATATACTGAACAATTATAATTTTACTAAATCATTTCACTTAGATAAATACCTACCATTATCTTCTTCAATGCCAACGGGCCCTGCTTGAGGAGTCTCTCCATTCTTTAAACAATTATGAATATATGTTGCCTTCCACCTTGCATACTTTCTGTGTTTCACATTCTAAAAGAAATATTTTTATAACAACATTAGACTGAAGTAAAGAAGTCAAATCAAAATATACACTATGATGACTTACATCGTGCTTCTGAGATTAAAACCTATTTTTCCATGGTACAGCTCTGAAAGAGTCTAGCAATCTCCCCACCTTATCGCTGGATTCTACCACTGCCCAGGACTTGACAGACTTTATAAAAAGCCATCGTCCTCAAAACACATAACTAGTTCTCTTTTATGATTTTGTGTTTCAGAAAAGGTCTGCAATGGAACTATGGGAATGTCCTTCCAACAAAACTTGCAACTCTTATGCACAGGAGAGAAATAATGCTAAATGGAATTCTAAAATTAAATATAAAAGAAAATAACACTAGATTGAACTATTTTCACTAAAAAGAAAAAACCTGATCTGTACATATCTATAAAAACAAACTATTTTCACTAAAAAGGAAAAACCTGATCTGTACACATCTACTAAAACAAAAAACTAAGATGCTATAATCATTAAAGCAAACACACAAACACTAGACTGACAACTAAGCAAACTTGACCTTTTAACTTACAGTATGCTATTTACCAGCTCTGAATCTCAGTTACCACCATTCTAGAAAGGGGGAAATAATATGTCATTGGGTTGCTATAAAGAGAACTGAAAGATCAGTGAAGAACCTGATAGTTGCCTCTTCTTTCCTGACTTAAAATTTATGCTACATGCTATAAAATAAGACAAAAATTTGCTTAAAAAAATACAAGAGTAAACTCTATTAGAATTTTGGATAGGCTAGTGATTTTCAGTTTATATCTTCATTTGACCTTTACTTATGGACCAGTAGCATTGGTATCACCCGGGAGTTTCTTAGAAAAGCAGTCTCTTCAAGGCCATCCCAGACCTACTGAACCAGAATCTGCACTATTATCAAGATCCCCAGGTGACCTGCATGCATATTTGAGTTGGAGACAACATATGATTTTATTACGTACGTTAAAAACAATAGTAATTTGCCTTCTATAAAGATCCATAAAGTCAATGACTACAAATACAGTATACAGTCCAGATACTCAGTTGAAGTGTTCTGTAGTGTAAGAGTCTCTACGTACTACTACAGATAAATAGTGCATAGAAACCTAAAAAATGTAATCCCTAAATTAATGAATTTGTATGCTTAATTTTTCTCATCAAACAAGTCTCTCATATATTCCATATTTTTAAAAGTTCCATACATTGATTTTCATTTTTGTTCAGGTACAAAATTATATTTTGTTTCATTTCACAAGGAAACGTTTTATTTTATTTTATTTTTTTCTCTTAATGGATTTTATTTCAATTATAGGTGTGCACAAGGAAACGTTTTAAAAGAAGCATCCACGTTTAAAGTCTTTACTTCTTTATCTTTCCATTCAGTATAGAGGGGGAAAAGTTTCTGTTTTTATTCCTGTTTAGTTCTCATTCTTATCACTCAAAAGGTCAATTAACTTGAATGTACCCAAGTCTTTTTTTTTTTTTTGGTCTTTTTGTCTTTTCCAGGGCCGCACTCGAGGCATATGGAGGTTCCCAGGCTAAGGGTCTAATCATAGCTGTAGCCGCCGGCCTATGCCAGAACCACAGCAACACCAGATTCGAGCCGCGTCTGCCACCTACACCACAGCTCACGGCAACGCCGGATCGTTAACCCACTGAGCGAGGCCAGGGATCCAACCCACAACCTCATGGTTCCTAGTCAGATTAGTTAACTACTGAGCCACGACGGGAACTCCCTACCCAAGTCTTTTAATGGCAGGGAGCCTACATGTGGCAGCCTCTATCTCACTTAAGTAGTCAGTTCAACTGAGGAACTGCTCTTGGTAAAGTCACCAACAATCATATTCCATATTCCGGCAAATCCAAGCAACACTTTTAGGCATCATCTTACCAAACCTCTCAGCAGCATATTAAACACTGGACGATCCAAGCTTTCTGAAACATTCTCAGGAATATATAGGTTTTTATGACACTATATTCTTCTATGGATAGGGAACTAAAATATAAATGAGTATTACTATAAAAATACAGTAGGTAGGAGGTATTAAACTTTCTCTTGTAGTGAGTACATCAAAGAGTTCAGAGAATGAAGAAAAAAAGCAGAATAAAGGATAACTGGTAAACAGAATTTTAGTTTGGTCTTGCAGAATTGATATTATGTGCAAAGGTGGAAAGCAGTAGTAAAACTATTCCAGGGAGAAGTATGAGCGGCGCCAAAAAGGGAAAAATAAATGAAGTGTATAGGGATTGAAGATAAAGACATAAATTTTGTCATGGGTAGAAGATACATATTAGGGACTAACTGTATAGGTAAGATAAATTTAAGACAAGGTTGAAGTCTTGGACTAAAACCGTAAATTAGTCTATAGTTTATAAGCACTTCTGCATGTTCTCCCTTTGCTTGGTCTTTACCATAACCTTGAAATTTAGGCAGGTCACATTTTACTCATACTAAGGCTCTGATACATTAAAAGACTGGCTCAACATAAATACAGATTAAGATGGCATTCAAGGCCTTCTGCATTGTGGACAGAGCTTCAATCCTATTTCCCACTATTATCCTAAATCCAGCTGGGATTCTGTCTCTCTCATGCTATTCTCCCTATCTCAAATGGTCTCCTCTTCTGCCAACTCTCTTCTCTCTTAGACTTAGCTCAAATGTTTATTCCATGTGAGCCAATCTGATTTCCAGCAAGTCAACCGCTATTTATCATTTATTCAAGGCACTATGCTAAGTGCTAGAGGTAATGAGATGAACAAGTTAGGCATGAGCCTACAGTACAATGTGAAAGTCAGGCAATAACTTCCATCACTAAACATGTCATCTGCATTATCTGAAGCCCAAATATTTTCTTCATCTTTCTCTCTTAGGATTCTATAAACTCGTCATTATATAAATGAGGAAATGGTATCACAAAAGTAAAATGACTTACCCAAGGTCATCTAGTAGTCAACCCAGTCACTCAATTTACAGCTGCTCTAGCAAGCTAAATGTAGCACACTGCAATTTGCAATTTGGATGGGAATATATAAAATAAGGAAAAACGGGCATTTATTTATTTATTTATTTATTTATTTATTTATTTATTTATTGTCTTTTTGCCTTTATGTAGAGCCGCACCCGCGGCATATGGAGGTTCCCAGGCTAGGGGTCTAACAGAAGCTGTAGCTGCAGGCCTTCGCCACAGCCACAGCAATGCAGGATCCGAGCCGCATCTGCAACTTTCACCACAGCTCACGGCAACGCCGAATCCTTAACCCACTGAGCAAGGGCAGGGATCGAACCCACAACCTCATGGTTCTTAGTCAGATTCGTTAACCACTGAGCCACGAAGGGAACTCCGAAAAATGGGCTTTTAAAAGGTCAGCTACTTAATGTGAATTAATGATATATATTTGCAAATATAAAGAGAATTATTTGAAAGTAAATGAATAAATTGCTTATGAAAGCATGAAGTTACCTTCTTTTGGAATCTTTAAAAAATGAGACATTTTCTATGGTCTGAAATAATCTAATATTCTCAATACTTAGCTGGGTAAGTCATATTGTTGAGAAGGTTCCTTCAATCCTACTTTCATAGTATGAACATTATAGAGATATTTAAACTACCTTGGGTTCTTTCATTAGTATGTGAAATTTAAAAAACATTATTCTAACCTGAAATGGGTTCTTTTTAGTAAATACATTTAAAAAATTCCCCCAAAAAGATAAATCAAAAGTTTGATTTTTATTCAATACCCATAGAAACCTGTGCTTATATTTTTTGAGCAGATTTTGGCAGTTGTAACTCAAAACTAATTCACTTTCTAATTGTTTTCTTTAAAATAAAGGATGCTAAATATTAAACAATATTTAAAGAGGAAATTTTCACGATGTCAATATTTTTTAAATCTTTTAACTCCTTTTGGCTGATCGGACATTCTTTCTGGGAAATGGCAATTACAAAAAGAACTTTTACTTTTGTCCCCGGCCTCTAAGTCCATGTTTTATAACTGGATTGATGACAACACCTGACAACTGCAAATTTTGGCCTCTAGAGTCAGCAGTGGTTTATTTAGTAAGAATTTTCACGTAATTTTTAAATCATCTGCACTTGCTCCACTGAAGAGTGATTGGCTGTGAACACCAATCACAGGTTAAAATAGGGGTTCTCGTACTTGATGCATATATTAGTGTGTAATAAAAAATAAATTCGTAGCCCAAACTATAGAAAATCTGATATGTTTTTCTCTATTAGCATACCTAAAAGCCGCCTTGAAAGAGAATGCTTTATAATAGCTGTCTCCAATTCTTCCTCTAGGATTTTCTCCTGAATCCAACCAAGTCCAGTTTTTATCCCTAGCATGTACTATAATTGCTTTTGTTGAGGTTAAAGATTCTCTCTCTCTTGCTAAATCCGAAGCTTAGTTGTTACTTTACTTGGCTCCATGAGAATGAAAAGTTGAGGACTTATTCCTCTTTGTGCCCCACCCCCCTTCACTTGCTTATCATTTTGAAAAAGATTTTAGAAAGCAATGCTCTTCATGGGCTTCAAATCACTAATAAGACATGCCCCTATGGGTCTCATGTAGCTCTCTCTCTTTTCTTCTTTCTTTCTCTTTCTAGATTAACATCTTCCCTCCCCCAAAACAAATTTGCTATGCCAATGACATAGCAAAGTGAAAGCATGTGGCAGGAATAGCAAAGCCTGCTACAGTGAAAACAGCACAACTCATGGCAGTAAGTTTGTAACTTAGCTTCCATTTCCTCAGATATAAAATGAACATGTACTCTACTTCAAGTGGTTATGATTAACAAACTGATAAAATGGATAGGAAATATCTTGCAAAATATCAAGTTCTGTATGTATTTTACAATAGAAACAAATCTTTAACAACACTACTTCTGACTAGAAATAGGAAAAAAAGTCCTAAAAAGGCTCTGCCTCCACTATGTTTACCAAATAACAGTGTAGAAATTTAACAGAAGCCAGGATTGATAATTAAATCAGACTCTGAACATAGGCTGACCAATATAGTAGCTATGTACTTGCTAAAGTGTAAAATATATGCTGGATTTAAAGAACTTACTACAAAAAAATAACATTTTTATGTCATTATTTTCATCTTTTTACTTTCCAAAATGTACCTAGTAGAAAAATTTAAATTACATTTTTCTTATACTATAATTCTGATGGACATGCTGCTCAAAATAAACAATGTAATAACAACTATAAAAAGCAACAATACTGATCTTCAGCACAATAAGATAATAAAGAATGTATACTTACTTCATCAGTAAGTTCTCCAAACACTGTTATGACATCTATTAAAAGACTTGCAGTATAGAAGGACTTGATCATGTTTCTGGAAGAGAAAAGAGTTCATCGAGTTTAAATGAAAAATATTAAGATGCAGAATTAGTCTTTTAGCTATAAGAAAAAACCTCCAATGATTATAAAGTACTCTGAAATTAATGTTTTAAATAAAATCAGATTTCAAGAACACAATGGAGCTCCTTTTGTAACCCGTTACTAGGAGGAAGTAAGAACACATACTACAGGTAAACATGCCGCAGCAAGGCTTCATAGTAGGCCTTTGATTTTAGAAAATATAATGACAATACTATCTGAATACCTATCAAGCCATGTGTATTTCCTTGTATTTAAGCTTTATTATAATAATGACAAATCATTTGAATTAATGGGGGGGTGAGAATTTTTAAAATCAGTATCATTGGACTAAGTTTCTTGGCTAAAATCATCAGATTTTACTAAATGTCAAAGAATGGCCAATCAGGGTATATTTATTGAGAAAATGAGTCTGCCCTGGGTATTCTTCTTTCGGCCATTTTCTCTAGAACAACAGGATCACTCTTGTAACCTAAAATCATTCTGAGTCTACAATTAATTAAGAAAAATATGAATCATTAATCAGGAAGTCTAAAAGTGAACAACAGAAAACTAGATATTTCTGACTGTTCAGTAACTAAACATTTTTATTTTATCTTTACTTACTTATGAAATCTCCCAGCCCGATCTTCATTATCTGCATATAAAAACATTTTCAAAGCATAATTCTCCAAGTGGGCAGAACCAACTATTTCTTGAGTAACAGCTTCATTATCACCCAACTGTTTCTTAAGCTAAAATAAAATAAGATACAGAACTTATAATTCTGAACTTACAGAAGTATATGCTTAAGTACAAATAATCATCAAAGCCAACGATTATGAAATTTTGAAGACAGACACTTGTGATAACCTAAAGTACAATTTAGCTCTAAATATCAAAATAATCAAGAATAAAAACAATAAACATCCAAGTATCACACAAATATTTCAGTTGTGTATTATCCAATGTAATAATGTAATTAATGAAATTCTTTCTTAACCATATATAATTTAAAATTTTAATTTATTCCTATTTCAAGTTCTTCTATCAAATATAGAAAAATATAGTGAGAAGAAATACTATATTCCAAAAAAGTACCTCTCAGAACACACTATGTTAAAAAAAAAAGATATCTAAGTAAGGTATAAGATGACAAATTTAGGATTATGGGGTTTTTTTTGGTCTTTTTTTGTTTTTTGTCCTTTTACAGCCGCACCCGTGGCATATGGAAGTTCCCAGGCTAGGGGTCTAATTGGAGCTGTAGCTACTGGCCTATGCCACAGCCACAGCAACGTGGGATCCAAGCTGCGTCTGCGACCTACACCACAGCTCATGCAACGCCAGATCCTTAACCCCCTGAGCGAGGCCAGGGATCAAACCCGCAACCTCATGGTTCCTAGTCGGATTTGTTAACTGCTGCACCAGGACGGGAACTCCGGATTATGGATGTTTTAAAAGCGTAGACAAATGTGTAGCTCAAAGCAACACAATTTACAACCACGTAAACTTCCAGTTAGTAGATCTCTTTCCTACACAGACAATAATCTAAAGTATTTTATTATTTTTTTTGCCTTTTTGTCATTTTAGGGCCATACCCACGGCATGTGGAGATTCCCAGGCTAGGGGTCCAATCAGAACTGTAGCCGCCGGCAGTCACAGCAACGCAGGATCCAAGCCGAGTCTGCCACCTACACCACAGCTCACAACAACGCTGGATCCTTAACCCATCGAGCAAGGCCAGGGATCTAACCCGCAACCTCATGGTTCCTAGTCAGATTCGTTAACCACTGCGCCACTACAGGAACTCCCAATCTAAAGTATTTTAAAAACAAACTAAACTCCTACATTTTACTCTGACTGTAACAATGGAATAAAATGACTTTTTGGAATATTAGATCTGAGCACCACACTACTGTTTAAAAATTGCTTTTCTCAAAGAATGTTATAAAGTAAAAAATTAAATTTAGAAAAAGGTCACAGGGAGTTCCCGTTGTGGCTCAGTGGTTAACGAATCCGACTAGGAACCATGAGGTTGCAGGTTCGATCCCTGGCCTTGCTCAGTAGCTTAAGGATCCGGCGTTGCCGTGAGCTGTGGTGTAGGTTTCAGACGCAGCTTGGATCCCACGTTGCTGTGGCTGTGGCAAAGGCCGGCAGCTACAGCTCCTGTTAGACCCCTAGCCTGGGGACCTCCATATATTGCGAGTGCAGCTCTAGAAAAGGCAAAAAGACAAAAATAAATAAATAAATAGTCACAGGATTTTTCATAAAATCAGCAAAGTAAATAATCTAATAATTAAGGCCCAAAAGAGAGTGAATATTAGAATTTAAGGACATTTGTGCCTACTTATCTTGAACAAAAACAGAAAAAACGCCCCACACTAGTTTACTGTAACCACACTGTGAAATGATTTAATTGTAGAGGCAATTTAGTTCTAGAAAAATGTAGTGGGATATGTCATTTCATTTCATTTTTAATATAAAATATCGGGCAGCAAAAACACAATGTACTTGAAGTTTTCCAACTGTAAATATAAAACTACAGCACAAGCAGATATGTTCTCACCATGGAATAAACTTGTTATTTCATATAGATAATTATAAATTCCTGGTAAGTACCCTTATAAGTGTAATTTTACATTTTGCTTATTATAAAGAACTATTTGAGTTCTGTCTTATCCACAAGCTATTATTACTTTAGCTATTATTCTTATACTGTAAAATTAACAAAGATATATTCTATAAAATGTATTCTATAAAATGGTATTTTACTTATGTTTTGTCACGTGTCAGAAACATTCTTCTTCTCACCTCCTAATGCTATCTTCCAAGAGAAGAGTACTCAAATTTTTCCTGCATCCATGGAAGCAGTGTTAGAAGTGGAAGAGACAGTAGGCAACTTCCTCTATCATCCCTTTCACTAAATAAACAGCCCATTTCATTATTATAAGAGCTATTTAAGAATCCCCAAATCAGTTATTTCTGTGATTGTATGAAGGAAGCTTAGAAAGGGTTCTCACTTATGAAAGGATGACTCGAAGGTCATCTACAATAACCTGGAACAAGACATAATGAATCTGCAAGATATTAAAACTAACTTTAATTTATACCTACAACTCCCTAAGCAGCATGCTGTAAATTAAAAAAGAAATTGTGTCTAATTTTTCCTCAGCTATAATGACACTGCTGACTGCTGCCAAAAAGAACTAAAATGACAACACACACACACAAATGAAATAAAAATATTTTAAACACTAATCAGCAAATAAATTTTCAGTGTTCAACTTACAGCTTCTAACTGATCCATCAGCTTTGATAAAAATTTACGACATTCAGGAGTTTTACTATCAATCTTCATTCCAGTTTGCATTGCATATAAACGACCTATGAAGAAAAATATGATGATCTGAACAATTTCATGACTGAATGTTTAATATATGTTTTGTCTAAGAAATAATTTAAATTTTAAGTGAATTTAGAAAATAGAACTCTGATTTACTATGGATCCTTTTCACAAATATAAAGAACACAAAAAAATACCATCCAAAGAATGCAAGATTCATGACAATGATAACAAATTTTCATGAAGTAAGGACTTCTCTTTTGGCATTATGTTTAAAAAATAAAAAGACCAGGTCCTAAGCTATCATCTATAGATGCACCTGCCAAGGGCCAGATTAAGTGATATGGATAAAATATACGATATGGATAGTGGGAAACGCCATTTGAGCTGAGGCATAATTGTTTTGGTCATTTTATGTATACACATAAAAACAAACATACCTTCTTTTAAAAATAATAAAAAATCAGAGATTAGGCTAAAGCCAAAAACCTCTCTAATACCACAATCCTAAATAGCGTTCCCAGTGATCAGAGCTGTGCAGTTTGGTGGTAATTGTTGCCATCACTTGTGCCTACATACACTGCCTATAATTTACCTCTTCCATTCAACAGTGCTCCACAGTATGGACACATCGGACACATCATTCCAACTAAAGCACGTTTGGGTATTTCTCAGTTTTCATCATTACAAACCATGTTGTGCTACCACACCTTCTTGTGCATACATTCAAGAGTTCCCCGAGGGAAACACTAAGTGGAATTGCTGGGTCACAGGATGTGTACCTTTTACTCTTAAACTGTCCTCCAAAACAGGTAACTGCTATGCAATTTTATCTACAATACATGCAAGTACCCACTTCTCCCAAACTCACAAAAACTGAAATTAAAAAATGATATTAAACTTCTTATCAATCTCAGAATTGCATTAGCTCATTGTCTGATTTTGCATTTTCACTATTCAAAAGGTATTAGATATTTACTAGATAGCTCAATATCTTCCTTTATGAATTAGGAATAGTTAAATGACAGGAAAAATCTTTTGCCAAATTTTCTGTGGGGCTGTTTGCTTTTTAACAAATTGCCTTGTGGCAGTTCTTTAAACAATATGAAGAAGAAATACCATGTTTTGGCCTCGAATGGAATCTTGTGAACACTATCCCCCCTTCCCTGCTTTATTTTCTCCTCAGCAGGTAATCATCTTTCATTTCTGCTGTTTCTACCACAACTCCAGCTTAAACTCCATGGTAATGGTGATTTTAGTACATTTTGTTTGCTGTATCTCTGGCATCTGAGATAGTGAGTGCTTGGCCTTTGATAAACATTTTCTGAATAGATAAATACATGAATGAAAGAATAGCTCATTCTGCCCCACTGATTTAAATGCCATTTTTATCATTCATTACCATATATTAAGACTTCATGGGATAAAAGGGCCTAATTCTGTTTATTGTCTATCTTGCTTTATTATTTGTTAGTCCACTGGTCTACTACTGCTTTATTTACTATAGCTTTAGAACAGGGCTTGTTCTATCAGTTATTCTTAGAATTTTTACTTCGATTATATCACCCAATCATATCTTCCTTAAAAATATATTAATATACAAATTATACATAGATATGTATTCTGCATATGCTTTTCTTCCCCCCCAGAGCGGCACTCATGGCATATGAAGGTTCTCAGGCTAGGGGTCAAATTGGACCCCTACAGCTACGGACCTATGCCACAGCCACAGCAATGCAGTATCTGAGCAGCTCAAGGGAACACTGGATCCTTAACATACTGAGTGAGGCCAGGGAATGAAACCACATCCTCATGGATACTAGCCAGGTTCATTACCACTGACCACAATGGGAACTCCTGCATGCGTTTTTAATGTCAATAGCTTTACATGAAGGAGTTTACTTTTGAAGGCTTAGGTGTTTAGAGCTATCTCTGTTACTGAGTTTAAAGTTTAACTTATTAATGCATTTGTTTCCACATATCAGATTTAAGGGTTTGATCCACCTAGGTATTAATGACAAAAAAAATGGATCTCTCAAAGTACTGTATAGATTTACACTGCCTCACAGTGTATAAAGCATGATTATTTCATTTTCAGTGCACAGTAGTCACTACCGGCTATCGCTCTGACAAAAAAAAAAAAAGATTCTAATTTGAGAAGCAAAAAAAGCTCCTATTATACCCATTGCTTTGATCACAAATATGACTAAATTTTTTGTCTTTTTCTCTCCTTCTTTTAAGCAGTCATATTTAACAACATGTCCAGGTTGCTTTCCCATTTGGATTCTAATCACCTCTCCCCACTTCACACCTTTTAAAGAATGGTTCAACACCCTCCCCTCCCGCCTTGCTTTTTATTTTTTTTTTCATTTTTTTAAAGTCTTACTGAAGTATAGTTGATTTACAATGTTGTGATAATTTCTGCTGTATAACAAAGTGATTCTGTAATACATGTACACATATCCATTCTCTTTCAGATTCTTTGCCCGCATAGATTATCACAGAATATTGGTTAGAGTTCTCTGTGCTATTCAGCAGGTCCCACTGGACAATTATTCCATAAACCTCAGTGTGCATATACCAATCCCAAACCCCCGTCCATCCCTTCCCACCTCCTCACCTTCCCCTTTGGTAACCCTAAGTTTTCAAAAGTCTGAGTCTGTTTCTTTTCTGCAAATAAGTTCATTTGTGTCATTTTTTAAGGTTCCACATACAAGTGATATCATATGATGTCTGTCTTTCACTGCCTAACTGCACTTGGTATGGTAATTTATAGATCCATTCATGCTGCTGCTGCTGCAAAACAAGACCCTTTTTGAACCAGCCGTATCTCTTGAATTGCTCAGGCTCTGTACCTTTTTCAATCAGCTCTTTTTTGTTTATAACTGTGACTGAACTTCTCAACAGCTTCTCTCTGTGAGTTGTTCAGGCCTTTTCTTCCAGTATTTTTGTGCATTTCTTTTATTAAAAGTGCAGCTCACGAGCTCTTTGGAAAATAAACATACTGGCTGCAAATTTTACTCAATCTTTCAATTTTTGAACATTGTTTTAAAACACAGAAGCTTAAAATAGTTATGTACTCAAAGCCCTGATTTGTGATTATTTTCCTCCTGTCAAGTCAAAGCATGGAGAGTTCTTTTATCTCCAAGAAACTTGATATTCAGTTATATGATTTTCCTGGTTTTTCCTATGGTTTTTCATATTTAACTCTTAAATAATATGCATCAATTCCAGTTACTAGCACCTATCTCAAATACACTCTATAAATAATCCTTTTTCTAAAGATTTGAAGTTCTTTCTTGAATGTTTTTATTTTACATACCATCACTTAGATCACAGATCAAATGTCATCTCCTCAAACAATAATATCTACAACTGATAATATGCTTTTTCTTCAAATTTAATCTTATGTCTTACCGTACTACCACATTTTTTTCTGAAGAACTTTGTTCTTGTACTTATTTCTAAAGGGAAGAGTTTTAGTTGAGTGCAGGGATCAACTTCATGCCAGGTTGCTCCTGTTCCCCTAAGAGCCCCCTCTGCCCACCAGCCAAATACCCTGAGGCTGGCTGCAGCCTTCTGAGAACCATGAGATCCCAGCAACTGACTGGCTGGAGTGTGGGGAAGAAAATATCAGCATTTCTATTTATATGTTATCTCATTCTTTCAAGTTTCTATTTGTATATATTTTAACAATGCATATAGTATTTTTAAATACATATATAGTATTAGTATATCAACATAAAAATGTTATTTATAAATAATACGTGAAATTATAGATTTGTGCTAATTTTTTTTTTAAATCATGGGTAGGTGAGCAAAAGGTTAAGAATCACTGCTCACTGTATCTTCACTCCTCTCAACTATAAGCTGTAATTTTTTGCCCCAACCTAGCCCATGTCTCTCCTCATAGCCCTATTCCTTCTATCACACTCCTGGAACTACTGTTTCAGAATCAGCAAACTTCCCTCCTCTCCTCAGATGCCTTCTCCCTCTTAACTCAACATCTTTTTCTCCACAGTGCAATTTCACATGGCTCTGTTTTATCCAACTTGTTTGTTGAGGTTGTTTTCTACTTGTGTATAGCATGGCCAAATAAATTTTAAGGTGCATTTTTAACATTCCTCCTTAATTTTTCTTATACTTTAAAGAGCAGTAAATAATTATATATACAGGGAGGAGTCCATTTATAAACAAACTGAATAATCAAAGGAGCCATTTGCATTTTTCCTGGTTGGTGCTTGGTTCTCAAAGGGTTTGAAGCAATGTGATGGTGAGTATAAAGTCAACAATTACCTCCAGGTTGCTTTTGTCTTATTTGTGCTTTTTGTAATATTGATACGACGGACCAGTCCTCTCTCGTTGCAGCTCTTTTTCCCTTGGACTTCAGTGACACCAGGCTTTCCTGGGCTTCTCCTCCCTCTCAGGCAGCCTCTTGGGTGCTCTTCCTCTACCAGCTCCTTAAAAGGCCCTTTGCGTTGGAGTTTCCGTCGTGCCACAGCGGAAACGAATCTGACTAGAAACCATGAGGTTGTGAATTCAATCCTTGGCCTTGCTCAGTGGGTTGAGGATCTGGCGTTGCTGTGAGCTGTGGTGTAGGTTACAGACACGGCTTGGATCTGGCATTGCTATGGCTCTGGCATAGGCTGGCAGCTACCGTTCCGATTGGACCCCTAGCCTGGGAACCTCCATATGCTGCGGGTGTGGCCCTAAAAAGACAAAAATACAAAAAGAAAAAAAAAAGGTCCTTTGTATTAAATAAAACATGAATATCACTTGAAGAAATCACCTTATTTGCAGTCCTCTCAAGTAATGAGTTTTAATTCTCTTACATTCCTTCTAGTATGTAAGAGAACTAAAAAAGAAGTGGTGTGTTCTCTTTGTATCACATTGTTACTCAGAGTATTCTCTCAATGTTTTCTAAATATGCTGATCTAGGGCTCATCCACCCTCTTTGATTTTTATGCTCATAATTGTTCACAGACCTCAGGATCTTTCCTTGTCTTTCCATCATCTTGAAAATTTTCCTTGGAATTCCAGTTGTGGCACGAGGGAAACAAATCCAAATGAGGATGCGGGTTTGATCCCTGGCCTCACTCAGTAGGTTAAGGATCCGGTGTTGCTGTGAGCTGTGGTAAAGGTCACAGATGCAGCTTGGATCCTGTGTTGCCATGGCTGTGGCATAGTCTAGCAGCTCTAGCTCCAATTCAGCCCCTAACCTGGGAACTTCCAAATGCTGTGGTGTGGCCCTAAAAAAAAAAAGAGAGAGAGAGAAAAGAAAAGAAAATTTCCCTGTTTACAAGGATAATCAATACTTGTGGCAGAGACTGCTAGTTGCCTACCGGCATCCTTTCTTCCCGTCCTCTTTACTAACCAGATCTCTACATTAAGAGAGAATTGTAACATAGCTAAAGCAGTACATTTCCCAGTACATCCCTCAAAGCAAAATATGGCCATGTAACTAAGACTAATATCATAAAACCATAAATTATTGGGAAAGACTTCTGGAAGTCACCTTAAAAAGGTGAATGACAGCAGGGGAAAGATCTTACTGACCCTTTCCCTTTTCTCCTTCCTGCTCCTTAGAAAAGAAATGGGATGACTGAAACCCTAGTATTTATCTTGGACCATAAGATGACCTGGGTAATCACATGCTGATTTACCATGTGGAAACTGGAAAGAGTCTGAGTCCCTGACGACTTCATGGAATTGGCACACTGGCACTGGGTACTGCCAACATCAGACTTTCTTTTAAATGAGGGAATAAATCCTTATTTTATTTAGCCATTGTTATTTTGAATTTTCTGTGATAAGAAGGCAAATCTACTTCTAATGGATACATGGTGTCATACTCTCAATTCTTATCCACACTGATCTCCAATAACTATATGTACTCTCCCTTACATGCCAACCATTTCATAATTAAACTATCATCTCAAATTGCCAACATCAGTATATGAAGCACTTACTCTAAACTTTGTATTTTGCCTGTTACAAGAGGCTTCCAGTTCGTTGGTATCTCCCTATTTCTTCATTATAATTAGGCTTTTCTCCTTTAAATTTCCCTTTGCAACTAGCTTTGATGATAAATTTTCCTAGAAACTTTTTTTTTTTTTTTTGGCCACACTCATGGCATATGGAAGTTCTTGGGCCAGGGACCAAATCCAAGCTGCAGCTTCGGCAACACTGGATCCTTAACCCACTGCTTCAAGCTGGGATCAAACCTGTGTTGCCCCCAAGACAATGCCAGATCCCTAACCCGCTGCGCCACAGTGGGAACTACTATTTTACTGAAACTTTTTTGTCCCATCTCCTATCCCCGAATCTTTTTATTATGTTTCTCTGGCAAAAGCAGCTATTCTTTCCCTTTGCCCGCATACCAGCAACAGACATCACTAGCAGATCAGCATCACTATAAATATCATAATTACCAGAGTGCCCGTCATGGCTCAGTGGTTAACAAATCCGACTAGGAACCATGAGGTTGTGGGTTCGATCCCTGGCCTTGCTCCGTGGGTTAAGTATCTGGTGTTGCTGTGAGCTGTGGTGTAGGTCGCAGACACGGCTTGGATCCTGCATTGGTGTGGCCGTGGCATAGGCCGGCAGCTACAACTATGATTAGACCCCTAGCCTGGGAACCTCCATATGCTGTGGGTGAGGCCCTAGAAAAAAGAAAAAAATATATCATAATTATTGACCTCAAATTAACTTAATACTTTTAAAATATTGAATATTCCAGCATTCTTTGTTTGTCCAAAGTAAAATACACTTTCCATCACTACAAACTAAACACAAACTACGGCTGTTTAAACATCCATATTTTATTACATGCCAACATTTTGCATCTTATGGGAAACATTTGGTTTGAAAAATAATCTTAAAGTTCCCTGTTTTGTTTCCCATCTTCTCTCCTGTTACCTTCCACTCTCTGAAGACATTTTAATATTAATTGCATAAGACTGATTTCCTTATCTTCCCAAACTCTCAAATGACTATGCTAAACACCTTTCAAAAACCTCACCAAACACACACAAAGAAAATTTAATAGACATTAATTAATTATTCACTATCTGTATACTATTAGTACACATGATAACATGATAATGTGAGAAAATAAAGTGCAGACAGTTTCATTCCCCTAGTAGGTCTTTCTCTTTATTTCATCACAGTAGTGAACAGTATAAGAATCCTGCCATCTATGAAGTACAATTAGCTACTTAGTAGACCAACTTTGGGGATAAATGGCTATCTACCATAAGTAAGTCATGGGCTATCTAGCATAAGTAAGTCATGGGCTATCTAGCCCATTAAGTAAACATGCAGAAAATTAATCAGCATTTTCTTGTTACCAAGCAAAAGTGATTTATTCCTACGTAAAAAGCAAAATTCTTTTCCTAATTTGTTACTCTTTAACTTCTCCTACTCTTGCTTACAATAAAATGGAAATTATCTATATCTCCTTTGAAGCAAATATGAAATTATTCCCAATTCCCTATCACAACTATTATCAATCTCTCTGACAACACAAATATAAACAAATATCAGCTACTTGTCCTTTTAAAGTTATCCTTAATACAGATGGCTGATAATTGAAATATAGTATAAATGACATTAGAGTTTAATGGTTTTACCTACACGTATTTTTTTCTTGGCTTACATGCATATTTAGTCTTTGCAATTATAAGGACATTATTATAAAGTAACACCTTTAACTGGACTGGGTAGAATCATCTCAGAACTGGAAAGATTAAGGATAAAAACTGGCCTGGCTTTTACATTTTTAAATATCTTACATGGTTTACAACTCTTAAGTTGTATCCCAAGATACATTTTCTAGTATTAAACAAAAGTGAAAAAATGTTAAATCCACTTATGAAAATTAATAAATACACCGAAAGATCTTGATTAATGGGTGGAACAAAGGATCACTTTCATATAGAACTCTCTTCAGGATAGGCAATTCATTGTAGCAGCAGCAGTACAACGAAAAATTAATGTTTAATGTGGAAAGTTCCCTACTAAAACAGAATAAATATGCACCTAAAATCATCTATAAGAAAATATACTTGATTTATTTCAGCAAGGAAATGTGTTTATTTTTATGAATAAATATTATTTGAAGATGAGTAATGAAGCATATTTGCAAAAGGATTAAATACTTTCCAACCTAACTTTAATTTAATGTGAAGCATTTAGGAGACAAACATTTACTAATCTTGAAGGTATGTTTAATTCAAGTTCCATTAAATCTAAACTTTAACGTTCTAACACACCCTTGCTTATACATGAGAAATCTAAAAATATGAAATATATGATATAAACACATAAAAGTATATAAAAGCAATTGTGAAGAGTGATGTGTTAAAAGGTTAAATAAATGCAGCACTCAAACAGAAAATACATTCATGTATAAAAGAAAATTTCATTCCAATAAAGAAAACAATATATTTTACTCTACTCATAAGTGTATTATAAATACTTGTATGGTTAGTATTTTGTGAAGCGACTTCTGAATCAAAGATGAAAAACAGTATAAATGATATATTAATGAAGGGTGTTTCCTTCACTCATTCCTTTATTAAACAAATATTTTTAGAGCTTCTGTCATAACGTAGCAGCTTTAAGAAAAAGTTAGCTCTTTCCGAATTCCTACTAAAAGACTGTGCTGGTACTTAGCAAACACTAAGTGATGGTTTGGTTATTAAAATGAGAACAGAGATTCTAATTCTGGCCACATGGAGTAATGAGATTTGCCGTTCTAGGAGTAATGAGATTTGCCATTCTACTGTAAACAACAAAAACACTAGACAAAATCTACAAAACAAGTTTTCAGACAATGGAAACAGACATGGTAAGACCAAGACATCTGAAGAAACATATAAGGTGACACCAATATTAGCCTAGCATTCTGCCTGGAGGCACACCCAAAACTAAGGAATAGGAGGGAGTTATAAGCAGAGCACAGTGTTCCAGGTGAGTTGAGAAAACAAGACTGGAGTTCAGGGAGAAGGAGGCAGCTCTAAGTTGTGGGGCAGAGTTCTGAAGAGGATGGAGCTATGTAGAAAAGAAACCCAGAAATCTGCACAGGGGAAAACCCTGAGGCTCAGACAAACATTACCACGTGCATGTGAAGAAGAAAACACCACATGGCCAGAGAATGAGCAGAAGCTGTGCGCTGGACTGTCCCCAAAGCACACACAGGGCTAGGATACATTCAAGTTCTTACCAAACAGAGTGAAGAGCCTTAGATGCTTTCCCAAGATATTCAATAGAGACCCCCCCAAAGGGATATGCTTTAAATAATAGGGCTAACCTGTCCCTAAAGCAAAGGCTACTTTAGACATGACCCTTAAAGCTAAAAACATACAAAATAAAGCAAAAAAGAAGCAAACTTAATTGTTGGCCACATCAAGTCCCTTCAAAGAACAGATAGATATTCAAGAACTTAAACTCCAGACAGTCAACAATTTAAAATTCTCTCTGTCCTGCAACCAATCAAAAATTATGAATGATGGGAGTTCCCGTCGTGGCGCAGTGGTTAACGAATCTGACTAGGAACCATGAGGTTGCGGGTTCGATCCCTGGCCTTGCTCAGTGGGTTAACGATCCAGCGTTGCTGTGAGCTGTAGTGTAGGTTGCAGACGCGGCTCGGATCCTGCGTTGCTGTGGTTGCGGCGCAGGCCAGTGGCCACAGCTACGATTAGACCCCTAGCCTGGGAACCTCCACATGCCGCGGGAGCGGCCATAAAATGACAAAAGGCAAAAAAAAAAAAAAAAAAATTTATGAATGATGGCAACAGACAGAAGAATGTAAACATAAGATAAAACAATAAGATAGGCAAAAACAATGACAAAATAATGAAAATAGCAGACAATGACATTAAAATACTGGGGAATTTTCATAAAGTATTTAATGGAAACCATGAATAAAATGAGAAGAAAAACAGAATATACACAAAGGAACACAAATGGAACTTCCAGAGATGAAAAGTATAATATCGGAGTTCCCGTCATGGAGCAGCGAATAATGAGTCCGACTAGGAACCATGAGGTTTCAGGTTCGATCCCTGGCCTTGCTCAGTGGTTTAACGACCCAGCATTGCCATGAGCTGTGGTGTAGGTTGCAGACATGGCCCAGATCTGGCCTTGCTGTAACTCTGGCATAGGCTGGCAGCTGTAGCTCTGATTGGATCCCTGGCCTGGGAACCTCCATGTGCCACGGGTGCGGCCCTAAAAAGCAAAAAAAAAAAAAAAAAAAAGTATAATACGTGAAATGAAAAATTTACTGGATAGGATTAATAATAGTTTAGATACCATAAAAGAAAAAATTAGTCAACTTTGGAACATAGCAATAGAAACTACTCAAAACAGAGAGAAAAGGATTGAAAAGAAAAACAAAAACAAAACCAGAGTTTCAGTGAGGTGTGGGAAAACACCAAGTTCTCCAACATATGTGTAACTGAATTCCCTCCCCTAAAAAAGGTGGCGAGGTGTGGCAAAAACAATTGATAAATTAAAATCTTTTACCCAGCAAAGATATCCTTCAAAAATAAGAATGAAATAAAAGCTTGTTTCACACAATAGAAGTTGAAAGAACTGGTGGTAATCCTACAAAAGAAATGATAAACTCTCTAACAGGAAAGAAAATGATACTAGATTTAAAACAATCTATACGAAAGAATGAAGAGTACTGAAAATGGTAATTACGTGGGACTATATTAAAAATTCGTCATTTTACAAGTTTTTTTTGTTTGTTTGTCTTTTTGTCTTTTCAGGGCCGCACCCGTGGCATACGGAGGTTTCCAGGCTAGGGGTCTAACAGGAGCTGTAGCCACTGGCCAGCACCACAGCCACAGCCACGAGGGATCCAAGCCGTGTCTGCTACCTACACCACAGCTCACGGCAACGCTGGATCCTTAACCCACTGTGCGAGGCCAGGGATCGAATCCGCAACCTCACGGTTCCCAGTCGGATTCGTTAACCACTGAGCCACGACAGAAACTCCTAGAAGTTTCTTTTTAAAAAGGACAGTTAAAGAAATACATTTAGAATGGACAGCACAGGAACTCTATGTAATCTCCTGGAGCAGACCATGATGGGAAAGGAATATAAAGTAAAGAAAATGTATATATATATGTATGAATGAACACTTTGCTGTACAGCAGAAATTGGCACTTTTTTTTTTTTTGCTTTTTAGGGCCGCTCTTGTGGCATACAGAAGTTTCTGGGCTAGGGGTCAAATTGGAGCTGTAGCCACTGCCTTACACCACAGCCACAGCAACAGATTGAAGTCGCATCTGTGATCTACATAACAGCTTATGACAATACCAGATCCTTAACCCACTGAGTGAGGCCAGGGATTGAACCTGCATCCTCATGTATGCTAGTCAGATTCGTTTCTGCTGAGCCACAATGGGAACTCCTGGCACGACACTATAAATCAACTGTAATTTAATAAAAAAATAAAGTAAAATAAAAATGTAGTGTAGGGTTTATGGCAAATGTATAAGTAAAATGTATGAGGAACTACAGCCAAAAGACAGGAAAAGGGAAAAGAAAGTGAAGTTCTTACCTCATATGTGAAGTGCTATATGAAATGATAGTAGACTATAAGTTATTATAAATGCTAGAGAAACCACTAAAAAAATTAAAACAATAAGGAATATTTATAAGCCCAAAATGGAGGTACAATGGACTCCAAATTGATTACAAACAGAAACAATAACTGGGGGTCAAAAAAACATCCAAAAACCTTCACAAGGCACAGATAAACAAAAGACAAATTGAATGCAAGTAGGAACTTATCAAGCACTTAAACCTATTACATATAATCCTGTACTGTTCAAGAATATGTAAGCTTTCACTTTGAACAATCAAACGTAATTGTCATTAAAAAAATGAACCTTACCTAAGATGCTTTTGGTAAAATTGCATGGGTGACAAATATAAGACAATGACAGTTAATTACGAATTACTTGATTCCACTGACCTTGTCCCCTCAACATCAGGAACAGGATGAAAAGTCTAAAAACGAAACGATTTACTTTACTTAAAAGGGAGCAACTATTAAAATGACTATTTTACAAAATAAAATTCATGTCTGCATATATGTTTGCAAAAACAAAACAAGAGAATCGATGCTAATGGAAAAGTCAGTAGTTCAACTTTGTGTTTTTATCATTAACCTTCATTACTACAGTAATGTATCTTGAGTCGGCTTATAATGAAAATGATAAATACCTAGACAAGAGGATTATGGGCTCAATAAAAGAAAAGAATTGCCTACATTTACTGGCTTAGGTAAACTTGTCTATCTTTAAAAAATCCAATTTCTGGAGTTCTCAGCATGGCTCCGTGGTTAAGAAGCCCGACTAGTATGCATGGGGACGCATTCTGGCCTCGTTCTGTGGGTTAAGGATCCGGGATGCCATGAGCTGTGGTGTAGATTGTAGACGCAGCTCGGATCCCACGCGGCTGTGGCTGTGGCTCAGATTTGACCCTTAGTTTGGGAACCTCCATATGCCGTGGATGCAGTCCTAAAAAGACAACAACAACAACAACAAAAATCCAATTTCAGTGTGATTAACAACAAAAATAATAGGGAACTGATTATTAATCCTGATATTCCTAAGGATTACCACCATCAAAAAAAACTCAATATTATTTAGCCTTAGACTAAATTAAAAATTTATACTCATGTGTCCTAGAATATCTTATATGTGCCATACAGGTATTTACAAGTTTCTGAACAACTACATTTAATTTTTCTGTGATCATATAAGCAAATGATTCTCAAAGAACATTTACACAGTCAGTGAATGCCTACTAATTGTACAATATCACCCCCTACAGGAAACTTGAAACTGTTTTTAGTTACTTAAATTTAAAAGGGAAAAAAACCTTCCTAGTTTAGTTTTATCTACAACACTAAATCTCACAGAATCAAAATATTTATCATATGGTGCTCATGTTTAGTAGGGCCTCACAAATATTTTCTGGCTTCATTAAGGAAAAAGAGAGACAGACAGACACATACAGAGCTCAGAGATACAGTAATAACATCAAGCCCGCCCTCCATTTCTACCCACCATTTAGTAGAAAGCTCCCAGACTACTGCACTGGCTCCCTCTCTATTTTTCACCAATTTAACTAGTCCATTTACCCTTACTCACTCTGTAACTGATTTTCTAATTACTACTTATTATCAACAACTTTTCACATACACATTTCTCATATTGCATCCTTTGGGTCCTGGCTCCATCACTTATTAGTAGAAGGGCCAGGATGACTGAGGGGTTCAAATCATATATCCTGAAAAAAAGAACTGTTACAAATGCCAAGATCTGGCCTCTTTATTCACTGACAGCTATAAGGCCATAGTTTCCTCTAGGGACCACTGTTGCCTTAAAATTCAACAGGTCAATTTAACAAACAATTTTTTAGCACCTATTCTTCACTGTATAAATATCTCTAGTGACCTAGCACTACCATGTATAGTAAATGAATAAACAGTACCCAGCAGGGTACAACCTTCATAAAGTTTACAGTCTAGAAGAAACAACAGGCAAATGAAAAGCAATTAAGGTAAAGCCATGCAAGGCCCAGTGAAGACACAGAAAAGCACCTTCAAACTAGAGAGTTTAAGTGAAGGCCTCCCAGAAAAAGTGACACTCAAGCTAGTACTTTAAGGTTAAAAATGAATTGGAGATGGAGCTCCTTGGATCTGGCATTCTCACTAATTTCACTCCAGGGTCACTGCTGTGGCTCAAGGCACTTACAAATTTTCTGATAGTTGGAGCTACTGTAGGTGTCTTTTAAAAATATATATCTAATTTTTTATATCCTGTATTTTCATATAAACTTTTCCCCATGTTACAAAAGATACTTCCTAATTTTAAATAATGACATAATTTTCTAATGGATATACTATAATTTACTTAACCATTCCCACGATGATTTATGGTGATTTGAGCTTGGTACAAATGTACAAATAATCACTTGGAAAATTCTGCATAAGGCTCTTAATGTATTTGTGATTATGTAATTTGTGATATATTTGTGAAAAGCAGAAGCTTTTCGAGCTAGAATTACTGAATTACAGATACTTCTACCATTCCATACAATCTGACAAAATGCTTTCTAAAATTCTGACTCAATTCATACAGCTATGTCAAAGATTTCACCATATACTCATCTGCACTAGGTTATAACTAGAGTCAGAAAATGGTATGCCTTTTTAATTTACACTTATTACTAATTAAGCTGAATTCTAGTAATTAGTATTCTCGCCTTTAGCAGTTGTACATACATGTTCTTTGTCCATTTATCTATGGGCATCTTAGTTTTTTTTTTTTAAATAAATTTGTATGAATGTTTTATATATTACAGATATTGGCTGTCTCTCAACTACTGGAAATACTTTTTCCTAATGTAATTTCTTAAAATTAATTGTACTGGTTGTAGTAAACAGAATTTCTATATATATTTAGTTAACTTTACAGTGATAAATTTAGTGTTTTTTTTCACTAAGCATTTAAAGCAGAACTTTCTAGGTGACACGAATTACCTGGTTAAAGTAGAAAGTAGGAAGCTATGTCAGTACCTTAGATGGAAGGTGAAGGTATGATATCCAAGAAACCAAGGAGATAAGTAAAATTTAAAAAATTTGATGACTGGCCGACTGTGACAGGGTTGAGGAAAGGAAGAAAAGGTTAGGTTTGTAATTTCTAGCTAATAAATTTGAAAACCTGACAGCTATGAAGGATAGTCTAGAAAACTTTACTAGTTCAACATTAGCTCAGGTTAAATTTTTTAAATGGAAAATAATCTTCTTGGAGTTCCCATCGTGGCTCAGTGATTAATGAATCCAACTAGGAACCGTGAGGTTGCAGGTTTGATCCCTGGCCTTGCTCAGTAGGTTAAGGATCCGGCGTTGCCGTGAGCTGTGGTGTAGATTGCAGATGAGGCTCGGATCCCGCGTTGCTGTGGCTGTGGCGAAGGCCGGCAGCTACAGCTCCTGTTAGAGCCCTAGCCTGGGAACCTCCACATGCCACGGGTGCGGCCCTAGATAAGGCGAAAAATAAAAGGAAAAAAAGAAAATAATCTTCTCAACAATATTTAGGAAACCCACGTAACAAAATAAACAATACAGACTTGATAACAAAAGCATGATAAAAAAAAGGAAAAACTGACAAATCAGGCACCACCAAAATTAGACTTTTTGTCTGTAAAACTCTGTTATGAAGACCCAAAGAGAAGTTACAGACTGGGAGAAAATATTTGCAAAACACAGTATTTGACCAAGGATTAGTAAGTAGAATATACCAAGAACTCTCTAAACTCAATTTAAAAAGGAGGGTTGTCTGGAAAAAATAAGAGCAGATATTTCACTGACAGTGATATACAGATACTTAATAAGCATAAGAAAAGACGTTAACTTCAGTAGCCATCAGGGAAATAGTAATTAAAACCATGATTAGATATCATCACACCTATCACAGTAAAACTGAAAACCAGTGACACACCAAATGCTGGTGAGGTTGCAGAGAAACTGGATGGGAATAGAAAATGGTCGGGCTAGTTGGAAAAACAGTTCACCAGTTTCTTATAAAATCAAACATGTAGGGAGTTCCTACTGTGGCTCAGCAGCTTAAGAATCTGACTAGTATCCATAAGGATGTGGGTTCGATCCCTGGCTTTGCTCAGTGGGTTAAGGATCCAGCGACACCATGAGCTGCAATGTAGGCCACAGGCACAGATCGGATCCTGAGTTGCTGTGACTGGTGTAGGCTGGCAGCTGCAGCTCCGGTTGGACCCCTATCCTGGGCACTTCCATATGCTGCAGGTGCAGCCCTAAAAAGCAAAAAAATAAAATAAAATAAAAAAGTAGGAGTTCCCTTCGTGGCTCAGTGGTTAACGAATCCGACTAAGAACCATGAGGTTGCAGGTTCGATCCCTGGCCTTGCTCAGTGGGTTAAGGATCTGGCGTTGCCGTGAGCTGTGGTGAAGTTTGCAGACGCGGCTCGGATCCCGCGTTGGTGTGGCTGTGGCGAAGGCCGGCAGCTGAAGCTCCTGTTAGACCCCTAGCCTGGGAACCTCCATATGCTGCGGGTGTGGCTTTACATAAAGCCAAAAAGACAAAAAATAAAATAAAATAAAAAACTAAAAAATAAAAAAAAATTCAAACATGTAATTACCATACACATCAGCAACTGAACCAAATGCAAACTTAATGTTCTCAGAGAAAGGCTACAAACCTGTTCATATCCGCTAATCATAATAGTCACAACCTGTCTTAGTCCATTTGGGCTATTAAAACAAGGTACCACACTCTGGGTAGCTAGAGACTGGAAGTCAGTGCCAACACGGCCAGGGAGCTGTGTGATCTCTTTCCTAAAAGCACTAATCCCACTCATGAAGGTTTCACCCTCGTGACTTAATCACTTCCCAAAGGCCCCAACCTACTAATATCATTGCTTTTAGGGGTCAGGATTTCAACATGAATTTTGTGGAGAAATACAAACATTCAGAGCATAGCACAGTCTTTATGCCCATCAATGCTTGAAATGTTAAACTACAATATAAACATACCAGGTAACTGTACTGAGAGTTAAAAAAGAAACAAACTATTGATAATTTGACCACTTAGATGACCCTCCAGGCAAGCACGCCAAGTGAAAAAAGTAAATTCCAAAAGGTTACTATGATTGTATGATGTATGATTTCATTTATAGAACATTTTAAAAGTGACAAAATTTAAAGAACGGAGAACAGGTCAGTGGCTGCCAGGGGACAGCAGGTGGGATGGAGGGGAGGTAGGTGTGGCTATAATAGGGTAACACAAAGGATTCTTCTTAGGAAACTGCTGTGTTCACTACAGTGATGGATACAGGAACCTAAACCTGAGACAACTATTTAGAACTAAATATGCAGGTACACACAGTGAATACACGGGACACTAGGGAGGTCTGAATAAGATTAGTGCATCGAGTCAAGGTCAGTTTTCTGGTTGTGATACTGCTTGTTTTACAAGATATTACCTTTGGCGCACAATGGGTAAAAGGCACAGAGAATCTCTGTATTACTTCTTACAACTGTATATGGCTCTATAATTATCTCAAATTAAAAATTTAATGAAAAAATCTAATAGGATTCTTTTCAGGAATGAGAGAATGTTACAAATACGAGTAAATTTAATAATTTATTACTACCTTAAAAAGTTCAAAGAAGAAAACGTTAAGCATATTAGTCAAAAAGTAATTTGATATATGGTATTTCAACACTCTTAGATAAACAACTTAGAAATATAGGAATATTAAGGTAACAATTTAAAAAATGATAAAACTTGAAAGTATTCCCATTAAGGCCATAAATAATTTTTGGAACCATAAAATACTGGAAAGGAGGAGGCACAATGGGTACATCCTATGACATATCTATGACTTAATTTAATACCTACCATTAACACAGTAAGTGTGCAAGTTATAAAAAACAGTGTTTTGGGAGTTCCCATTGTGGCTCTGTGGAAATGAATCTGACTAGTAACCATGAAGACACAGATTTGATCCTTGGCCTCACTCAGTGGGTTAAGGATCCAGCGCTGCTGTGAGCTGCGGTGTAGGTCACAGACATGGCTCAGATCTTGCGTTGCTGTGGCTGTGGTAGGCTGGCAACTACAGCTCCAATTCGACCCCTAGCCTGGGAACCTTCATACGCCGCACGTGTGGCCCCAAAAAATACAGAAAAAAAAGAAAAAGACAGTGTTTTGGAATTCTTTTAATTACATTTCCTTACTGTCCAAAGAGCATAGTGAAAAAGCTATGGCTTGCCATATAGTTCATTTAGTAAATCAACAGATATTACGTGTAAATCACATAATTTACAATTATCCACCATGGCTTAGGTACTGTATTAGGACTCAACAGATTCAGTGATCATCAATTTAAGACATACTTCTTGCTCTCATAGAACTTACATTCTAGCAATAATGGAATATTAATAATATTTAGAATGATGGCATTCATTAAATATCTACAAATGCCAATTATGTGCCAGGTGGTAAAAGAAAACAAGGTCTCAATCCCTGTCCACCAGGAGAATCTAGAAGACTGAAAGGTAAAAGGTGTTTATAATACAATGTGATCAAGACAAGGGACATACTTGAAACAATTTCTAGACCAACCGATGAGGTCAGGAAAACTAATCTGCAAATGCATTGAGTCAGTCAGACTGAGGTGAAGACGAAGTGAAGAGGAACTCAAAGATGATTCCAGGCAGGAAGTGACATACATAAAGCATCAGAAATAAAAGAGAATATGGAACTTTTATAAATCAGCAAGTTACTTTAGCAAAATACTCTTGAATTTTTTTCTCACAAAAATTCTTCTTTGCTCTAGGAATTTAGAAAATTCTTGTTTGCTTTAAGTTTATAAAAATATATCCTTTCACACATTTTTAGGTTATATCTACCACTTTTCATCAGAAATCTAAAAGGTAAGAAATAATTTCTATACTATATCCAATATTGACATCTAAAAATTTTATCACTTTCAACATTTAGTATCTATTATATTTTTTATTTAAGTGAGAAATAACACACTGTTGTATTTTCTTGTAACCCATATTTCTATTTACTTATCCTGCAAAATTTTATTATAAAAAATATATTTGGCAGTTCCTTGGTGGCTCAGTGTGTTAACGATAAGGCAATGTCATAGGCATTTGCCATTGCTGTGACTCTGGTTGCTGCTGTGGCGCAGGTTCCATTCCTGGCCCAGGAACTTCATGCTGAAGGCATGGCCAAAAAAAAAAGTACTACCTTGATTATCCTATCATGCTTCTCTGCAACAAAAAGTGTATAAAAATTGAAATTGAAATTTGTGTAAAATTTCCTGTGAGAGAAGGAACTATATGTCAAAATTTTCCTTCAGGAATTGAATTTTTGCAATTATTATAATGTAAAATTGATCAAAACAACATGAATATTTATTTTTATAATCATTAAATATAAAAATAAAACTTTCCTTGGAAATACATCATATGAGTTAAATTGCCTTTTTATGAATATAATTTATCCTCAGAATGAACAAGAGTAGAATTTAATAATGGAGAAAATTCATTCCCATAAAGAAACAGATGAGAATGGTAGCTCTGTTATAGCAAGTTCACTGAATTATTTAAATTCCTTCTGCTTATAAGCTAAACCCATCATCAGCTATTATTTTAAAAAATTTTTCATGTGTGATATTTTAATTAGGTCTGCCTCAAAATTTGTTTTAAGACTGGAAAAGAATGTCACCCCATTATTACAGTATTCACTTATCCAGTTCCTGTTTTTATTTATTTATTTTTTGCTTTTTAGGACACTTGCAGCATAAAGAAGTTCCTAGGAGAGGGGTCCAATCTGAGCTGCAGCTGCGGACCTATGCTACAGCAATGCCGGATCCAAGCCCTGCCTGCAACCTACACCACAGCTCACAGCAACGCGGAATCCTTAACCCATTGAGCAAGGCCAGGGATAGAACCCAAGTCCTCATGGATACTAGTCAGGTTTGTTACCACTGAGCCATGACCGGAACGCCTCCTGACCACTTTTAAAGTGAAATCCCTTCCTCACTTCCTACCTCCCTACTCTTAATACTCCCTATTTTTTTCCCTGCATTATTTTTCTTATAATCTTTTAATATTCTATATAATGTACTCATATTATTGCTTAATCTCCCCACTTCATAGTAAGTAAGCTCCACGAAGACAGGAACTGTGTAGCCACAATGCATAGGTAGAATTCAATAAATACAAACTGAATGAATGATTAATGGTCCCTGCTTGAGGAACCTAAAAAACAAGTCTAATGGAAAATGCGGTTAAGATCTGAACAAAATGAGGTAAAGCCTTGAGAGTAATAAATTTACTGTCCACAGAAAAGGTGACATTTAGATTAGAACCTGAATCATGAAAAGTTCGCCGAGTGGAGGAAAAACGCAGACAATCCAAGAAAGGGAAGAGTGCAGAGGTCTGAAAGGGCCTTGCATATTTGAGAAATAAAAGTGGGATACCTGGTGTATGGCAAGGATAACAGTGGACCATATTTTAGCTAATCTTATAATGTCCATAACAGAGGACACATTATATTGAGCTTCTCAAAGCTAAAAATCCTTTCAGAAGCTTCATAGTTGTTTTGGTCACTTGTTTTATATGCAATAAAGTTAGACTATGCAATATAAAATAAAGTTTACTGGAATTACTAACTTCACTGCAAAGGAAAAAGTATGAACAGACTTAATCTGTGTGTTTCATCGACTGCAGATTATGTGTATTACAGCCAACCAAAGTGAGACTACTACTACCAAACGTCTCAGCCCCAGGTATTATTCTAAGAAGTCAAAACCAAAGATCCTCATTAGCTGGAAAGAGTAGTCCCCGTGCAGAAGGAGGAATGGTCTAACCCAAGCGCTCGCTTTGTAGCAGCTACTCTTCATTATGAATTTGTGAATGGACTTGCAAGTTGTTACAATTAATCTGCACTTATTACTATGTTCTCAATTAATCAATCTTCCTTTTGTCCACATTACTATAGTCTTTAGGAAACTTATCTTTGTTTTAGCCCCAACTCAGTTACTTAACTACTAAGGTTAATTCCAGGATACCCACAGTATTTTCAGAAAATCCTGGTGGGGGCTGAAGGCTCTCGTAGGTCCATACAGAAAGAAAACCTTAGAGCTCATGAGCCCACGTGATCAGTTTAAAAATATTTAAGCACAAGACTGGAGAGGTGGTGGCCACTACGGTACTTTTGAAGCTTTGCTGCCCTTCTGGGTCTCGCGGGGTGGATGAGAGAAGGTGGGGACCCCTGAGGAGGGCGGGGTCCCAGGGATTCCCACAGCAGGTCAGAGGTCACAGCTAGGTCTAAAGCCAGGGGGGCGGGGCCTTGATTTAAGAAACAAGAGGCAGTTTTGTGGGCCCGGGGAGGTAAGGAGGGCCACGGCGACACGGGGAGACTCACAGTAATATGCCACCACAGGGTCCCGCTTGTCATGCTCCTGAGCCGTCCTCAGATGATGCTGTATGCTCTTAAACTGCGGAGGCAGTGGGGGCAGCGGAGCAAGCGCAGCCATCTCCACCCCAAGAACCACCACTTCCTACTCGCGCGCCACCGACACTTCCGCTTCCGTCTTGGGCGGGCACGCTCAAGCGCGGGCACAGCAAATCCCGCCTATTTCCTTGTTGCTCAGCAACAGTGAGTCGACTACGGGTTCCCAACAGGGACAACCGCAGCGTGTCTTGCTCGTAGCAGTTCAGAGTCCCGAGGAGGCTGAACCTCTCTGCGGTTAAGCTGCTTATGGAACCAGCGCTCTCTGCTGGCAAAAAGGAAAAGAGATTTTATTTTTCTTTGTTTCTACCCTTGACCTCCCCCCCCTTTTTTAGGGCCGCACCCACGGCATATGGAGGTTCCCAGCCTAGAGGTCGAATCCGAGCTACAGCTGGCGGCTTAAGCAACAGCCACAGCCAAGCAGGATCCGAGCGGCGCCTGCGACCTACACCACAGCTCACAGCAACGCCCGATCGTTAGTTAACCCCCCGAGCGAGGCCGGGGATTCGAACCCTCAACCTCATGGTTCCTAGTCAGATTCGTTAACCGCTACGCCATGACGGGAACTCCTGGACCCCCTTTTTGTGTCAGAAGGTAGAAAGGGAAAAACAAAAAGAAAATAATGATTGTTAATTGGCAGAAAGGGTAAAGGCAGGCGTGAATTGCCTTTGGCATCATTCAGGAATTGTCTCTTCCAGTTCCTCAGATTGTATTAGGAAAATCCCAGAAGCGTTTCCGATTTTAGAAACTTTAAAATCAATTCTTGCATAAGGTGAGAGATGATGTGTTTATACTCTCTGTGCTGACGCATTGTATAAAATAACCAGCCGCTTTTTCAACTTAAATACTAAGCACATTGAACTTAAAGAAAATTGAACTTTTTTTTTTTTTTCTGTGCTGGTTAGCACAAACACTGCTGAATGAATATCTTGTAGGTGTAGGTCGGTTGTTTCTGGAGAGTGATGATTTGCAAAGTCCTTTGACAGTTATTATCTTGTCAATGCACAGATAAGGCATTCAAGTAATAATTCGTGTTCGATGCTGCCAACTCATTCCACTGTACGTAGGCATCAACTTTTCCTTCTGCCATCAGTGACATCAATTATTTTTCTCTTCTCTCCATACCATGCTATCATCTTTCATGACTTTACACTTTATTTACCTCCTCCAATAACCTTCATCTTTATTTATTCTATGTCAGTTCCCAGTTTTGAGAGTTCATCTTAAAACTGGTTTTCATGGAAATTACACCATCTCAAAGAAACAAGATCTCAATCTCTGAAATTTCCGTCTGCCTATTCTTCTCTAATCAACACTCCACCCATCCTATCCCACTCCTAACCTCAGCAGAACCTGCTCCTTGTCCTTGTATAACCTCCAGTCCACACCCTTTGTCTATCTCTGTTTGCAGATTACATAATCTTAACAGAGGGCTGCCTTTTTTCTCTCTTTTCCTTTTATCATCCTTTCTTTTTCTTTTTTTTTACAGTAAAGTGAATTCTGTATTCTCCCCAATTTCAGCAACACGTTCATTACCACTTGAGAATGTGTGTACTATGAATTGAATATTTGTGTCTCTCCAAAATTTGTGTGTTGAAACTGAATGCCAGAGGTGGGGCTCTTGGCATATGATTAAGTCACGTGCATAGAGCCTTCATGAATGAGATTAATGCCCATATAAAAGGAGCCCTGCAAGTTAGACGGTCCCTCTATCATTTACAGATACAGGGAGAAATCAGCAATCTGCAGCATGGAAGAGGGTTCCACCAGAACCTGACTGTGCTGGCACCCAAATCTTCACCTTCCAGGTTTCAGAGCTGGGAGGAACAGGTTTCCATCGTTTCTAAGCTGCCTGGTCTGTGGTATTTTGTGGTAGCAGCCTGAACAGACAAAAATAGTATGATTTCTTTCTCTTTCTCTATTCCCCCTATCCAGTTGGAAGTTGCTAGATTGATAGAGAAATTAATGAAGCAAAGCAGAATGGGATAACCGTAAATGCCATTTCTCTGTCCTAATGACTTCTCATTTGTTATTTTTCCTATTCTTGATTCTCAACTATGGTTGTCCTTAAAGTTCACCCCAGAAATTTTTTAAAAGCTTCTATTTAAGGTCCCTTTCCCCACCCTCGCACAGGGCATTCAGATTTAATTGTTCTGGGTTGGATCCTAAATATGAGTATTTTTTTAAAGATGTTCAGGAAATGTTAATGGCACATCCAAGGTTGAGGGCCAGTAAGGGGCTAATGTTTCTTCCCTACTCTCTTCCAGTCAGATCTTCCAGCCAGATTGCCTTGGTCAGAAACTGCTCTTCCTGCTGTTGAAATTAGGTTCAGCAAACAGGAATTGATTAACCTCCCCTCTGCCACAACAAAGTAAGAGCAATTAGGTAACAGTTTCCCCAACATGTACTATGTATCAGGCATGTTTCTAGGGGCTTTACATCAACTCCTTTAGTCTTGACCATAACCCTGTGGAGGTTATCATTTTCATTATTTTACAGATGAGAAAAATAAGATAGTAGAATTTATGTAAACTGTACCAGTCACAGCCGGTAAGTATGAGTGTTTGACCTTGAAATCCAGGTGATTTGGTTTCAGAGCCTGTGAACCTAACTGCTGCCTCTTGACTTTAATGCCACTTTGGACCGATATATCTTTGTATTTTATCTTTTCTCTGTTTCATCATCCTTTGTCTGAAAATCAAATATTCCTCTTCCTAGTGAAAGCTGTACCTTCCTATTATTCTCCTGATCTCTCCCTCCAGGACTGGAGGTTGCTCAAGGTACCTCTCTCAAATGAGCATGAACCTTGAGCATACTTTCTAGGAGGGGAGGCACCGAAGAAAAAAAAAGAACTGGTTAGAACTGGCTTTTACTCCACCTGCCAACACATACTTTCCTTTTTCTACGTACTGTACCCCTTCACTGGAAGATAATTAAGATGAGGTAGAAAAGTAACAGAGACACTATTAACATAGCAACAAGTGGAAATTATGCTATGAAACAAAGTACGTATTAACAACCAGAGGTAGGTTTTTTCTAGTTGATATCTTATGATTATGAATGTATTAGGATATTTTACTGTGAAGAAAGACCTAGACTCTCTTCCATCCAACTCTGATCAGTTGCTGAAAGATCTGACATCACCCTCCAGGTTGTGGCTAGAATCTTGGCAAGTTAGGTTAGGGGAGGGCAGACTCGGGGGTGGGAGGAACCCTAGGAAGAAGAAGAGAGAGACCAGAAATAACTGGTGTTTTGATGGAAAAAGTTAAATGTTTTGTACCATTCCCTGGACTCCAGTGCACATGTGATCATCTCACACAAAACTTTCTGTTCTAATTATGGCCACATTATTTTGGCAGGAAAGGATGGGGCTCAACTAATATAATCAGGGTAATGCATCTTTTGGGTATGCTCTATATGGTAAATATTTGTCTTCCAGTACATGAAACTCATATTCTGATAGTTTAGCATCCCCTAAAATAGAGGATTTTTCCCCCTAAACTGTCCAGTGGAAGACTGAAAAATAAGACTGACGGCTTGGCCAAGCCCATTTACACATCCATGGTTGAGACAGGGTTGGCAGTAAAAAACTACAGTTTATTTTTTCAAGATGAATATCTGGTTGTTCCAGCACCAATGAATTATACTGGGGTTTTTTTTTTTTTTTTAAACCCACGCAACTATATATGTGCTGAACTATTCTTGGTCTCTCTATTGTTTGTGTAATTAATAAACCTATCCACCTGCCAATCCTACACTGTTTTGATTATTGTACCTTTGTAATAAGTCTTGAGAGTACATAATGTAAGTCATCTACTTTTATTTTACTTTTTCAAAATTATGTTTGTTATTCTAGTTCTTTTATATTTTCCATGTAAGTTTAAAAACAGCTTATTGTTTCTACAAAAGCATGCTGGGATTATGATTGTAATTGTACGGGATCTACATATCAGTTTGGAGTGACTGATGTTATAAAAGATTAAGGCATCCCAGCCATGAACTTGATTTATTGTTCCACTGATTTAAAACATCTTTAATTTCTCTCAGCACTATTTTGTAGTTTTCATTGTACAAATTTAGCTGTCTATTGTAAAATTTATCTGTGTATTTCATATTTATGAATATTATTGTAAATATTTTACATTTAAAATTTTATTTTTATTACTCTACTGAAATATTAACTTTGGTAACTTAGTTATGAATTCTAGAAACTTTTTAAACATCCTTGAGATTTTTTTTTTTTTAGTCTTTTCCAGGGCTGCACTCGAGGCATATGGAGGTTCCCAGGCTAGGGGTCTAATCGGAGCTACAGCCGCAGGCCTGCGCCACAGCCACAGCAAGGCGGGATCCGAGCTGCGTCTGCGACCTACACCACAGCTCACGGCAATGCTGGATCCTTACCCACTGAGCAAGGCCGGGGATTCCAATCCACAACCTCATGGTTCCTAGTTGGATTTGATAACCACTGAGCCATGATGGGAACTCCGAGAATTTTATATTAACATGATTATGCCTGTGACTGAAGACCATATTTCTTCTTTTCCAATCTGTATATATTTTGTTTTTTGTCTTACTGCATTTGTTGAATATATATCTATGTGCGCCTATGTATATATATATATTTGTTTTGGCAGTCATACTGACTTCCAGTTCAATGTTAAACAGAAGTGGTAAAGTAGACATCCTGACCTTTTTACCCTGATTGTAGAGGACATTATTAATTCTACTGTTAAGTGGAATGTTTCCTGTAGGTATTTTTAGATGCTTTTTATGAAGTTTAGCTCCTTCCCTTTTACATGTTTTGGGCTTTTGTGTGCTTGTTTCATTACAAAAGGGTGTTAAATGTTTTTATCTGCTTCTATTAAGAGGACCAAGTGAGTTTTCTCTTTTATTCCATTAACCCAGGTTGATTACATTCATTAGTTTTCAAATGTTAAAACAACCTTTCATTCCTGGGATAAACCCCACTTGGACACATTGTATTATCTATATATATTGCTGAATTAGATATGCTAGATTATTTTTGCTAAGAATTTTTGATATCACAGTTATGCCGTCTTCATTAAATGAAATGGCAAAAAGTATCTCCTAATTCCTAAGAGATTTTTGAGTATTATTTCTCCTTAAACATTTGATGAAATTCACCAATGAAGCTGTCTGGGTCTGATGTTTTCTTCCTGGGAAAGTTTTTGATTTAAATTTAATTTCTTTAATAGATATAGAGATATTCATATTTTCTGTTTATTACTGACTCAGTTTTTATATGTATCTTTCATGGATTTTTAAATTTTCGTTTAGGTATCAAACTTATTGGCCTAACATTGTTCATGGTATTTCCTTATAATCACTTAAATGTTCTATTGTGATGTCCCTTTCTTTTTTCATTTGTGATATCAGTAATTTTTATTTTCTTCTTTATTATCTCAATCTGTCTAGCTAGAAATTGATCAGTTTTATGAATCTTTTCAAAGAACCAGTTTTTCATTTCATTATTTTTTCTGTTGTTTTCAGTTCAATGTTTTGTGCTCTTATTTCTATTCCCCCCCCCCATTTAATTTGTATTTACACCGTTTTTAAAAATAATTTTTAAGGTAGGAAGTTAAAATCATTTTATAAATTTCCTTTTTCCAATATAATATTTAGAACTTTTAATATGCTGCCAAGAGCAACTTTAATTGCTTTCCATACATTTTGATAAAGTATGTTTAAAGTAGTTTAAAATTTTATGTAATTTCTTCTTTGATTGATGTGTTCATAAAAATGTGTTGCTAATTTCTCACATATGGGCATATTCCAGATATCTTATTTTTACTAATTTCTAGTTTAATTCCATTGTGATTTCAATCTTTGAGATTTTACTATGGCCCAGAAAATGAACTCTCTTGGTGAATGTTACACGTGAACTTGACAAAAACTGTATAGTCTGCTATTGTCTGGTAGAATATTCTCTAAACATCAATTAGTTCAAGTTGCTTATTGGTAATGTCTTCTATTTCCTTCTTGACATTCTACTTTGTCAACTGATTACTGATGAGGAATGTTAAAATATTTAATTATAATTGGATTTATATCTCTTTTCATTTCTAGCAGGCTTTGCTTCTTGTATTTTGACACTGTGACTCGTGGCATACACATTTATAACAGTTATGCTTCCTAATGAACTCATACTTTAATCATTACAAAATGTCTCTTTTATCCCTCTTGTTATTCGTTACCCTGAAATCTGCTTGAGTTTTCTCATATTGACATAGCTAATTCAGCTCTCTGCTGCTTGCTGTTTGCATGATAAATCTTTTCCCTCTTTTTCTTATTATCTATTCGTAAAAATATTTAAATGTTTTAGACATTAGATCTCTAAATGTTTAAACTGGGGTTCTTGTTAATAATTTGATCTGGATTTTTAAAAAATGCATTCAGCAATCCCTGTTTTGGTGTAGAGTGCTAAGACCTTTAAAGTTATTGTAACTGTTGATATTTTTCAGTTTGGTCCTACTACCTATTGTTTTCAATTTGTCCTACCTGTTTTTGTTCTTTTTTTGTCTTTTTGGCCATCTTTTTTTTTTTTTTTGTCTTTTTGCCTTTATGTAGAGCCGCACCCGCAGCATATGGAAGTTCCCAGGCTAGGGATCTAACAGGAGCTGTAGCTGCCGGCCTTCGCCACAGCCACGCAACGCGGGATCTGAGCCGTGTCTGCAACCTTCACCACAGCTCACGGCAACGCAGGATCCTTAACCTACTGAGCAAGGCCAGGGATCGAACCCGCAACCTCATGGTTCTTAGTCGGATTCGTTAACCACTGAGCCACAAAGGGAACCCCCCGTTTTTGTCTTTTTGGCCATCTTTTGAATTAACTGACCGTTTTATGATCCCACTTCATTTCCTTTGTTGGCCTAGCAGCCAAAATTTTGTTGCTTTGGTTTTATGGTGGTCTTATATTTTATAGTATACATCTTCAAATTAGCACAGTGTACTTAAAGTGATAATGTATAACTATCACAAGAGTGTACTTCTAGGAGTTCCCACTGTGGCTCACAAGAGTGTACTTCTAGGAGTTCCCACTGTGGCTCAGCATTTAACTAACTGGGCTGGTATCCATGAGGAGGTGGGTTCATTCCCTGGCCCTGCTCAGTGAGTTAATGATCTGGGGCTGCAGTGAGCTGCAGTGTAGGCTTCAGACACAGCTGGCTCAGATCTGGTTATGGCTGTGGCATAGGCTGACAGCTGCAGCTCTCATTGGACCCCTAGCCCGGAAACTTCCATATGCCATGGGCGCAGCCCTAAACCGAAGAAAAAAAAAAAAAAAAAGTAATACATCTACACTTGATTTGATATGCCAGATTTATTTTTTAAATTGTTATTTTCAAGGAAAATTATGAATTTATCTATTGTGGTTTATTTTTTAGTTTATTACTTTGTCTTTATCAAATTATTTTTGTTTTCCTTAGTTTTATTTTGAAGTTCTTATGTTTGCTCTTTGAATTACATTTATTGTTTCTTTTTAAATAAGAAATGCATTTTCCTCTGTCAATTTGCCATGTACTATAAATTTGGTAATATCTTACGAATTTGCATAAGTAGTATTCTGACTGTTGTTCATTTATAAATAGACTGAAAACTTCAGTTCATTTATTTTTTAATCTTTTATTTTTTTTGTTTTTTTGCCTTTTCTAGGGCCACACTCACATCATATTGAGGTTCCCAGGCTAGGGGTCTAATCAGAGCTGTAGCCTATGCCAGAACCACAGCAATGCCAGATCCGAGCCACATCAGCAACTTACACCACAGCTCACGGCAACGCCAGATTGTTAACCCACTGAGCAAGGCCAGGGATCGAACCCGCAACCTCATGGTTCCTAGTTGGATTCGTTAACTACTGAGCCACGACAGGAACTCCAAAACTTCAGTTTAAATGACCTTATTTGACCCAAGAGATTTTACGAAAAAACCTAAAACATATTTTTAAATGGTTAGTTATTTTTTTAGCTTTTAACATTGTTATTAACTTTTGTTACATTTGCAATTTGGTTAGAAAAAGCAGGCTTTATATTTTAAAATATATATATTTTAATGCTCTATATTTATATTTTATAAGTGATATATATTTTTATAGCACTTATTATCCAGGAGTATAGAGAGCTGTGTGCTAACACTCTAGATACATTTACTAACAAAATGTAGTCATAGAATTGTGTATAGATCACTGAGGAATTAAAAAGACTCTCCAAACCAATTCTCATAGGATCTGTATCTTTACACACAACAATATGCACTGTTTACTTAAAATAAGCAGAGGCTACCAGGGTTACTTTAAAGCCTTAGAAATGCCATCCTTCCTTGTCAGTTGAGGGAGAGTTCAGGGAGATAAAGAAGGCTAGATTTCACAGGCTGACTACCTTAGAGGGGAGAGCTGCAAAGCATTACAGCTTTGTAGCTCTTTGACTGAGTCCTGATCAGTGAAACATCTTTAAACATCTGTGCAGGAAACTACCTAAAAGGATTAATAGGAACAATACCGAAGATTCACAGTGTACTGAGCCTACTTGCTTTTCCCAATAGCTAGGGTCTCTTAAAAGGGGGCATACTTTGACGGTGTCCTAGAGAATGAATAAGAGTAAGAATATATCTAAGTCTTCTTCTCTGAATGGGCAGTGATACTAATGAAAGCCTTTTGGGTTTTTTTTTTGTTTTGTTTTTGTTTTTGCTTTTTAAATAACCTTCCCTTAGAAAAATCCTGAGAGGCAAACCAGAAGAATGTCTTTCCTCATTCTAGCAGCACAGCAAAGACCTGCTTCCTATAGCTACAATTTTTGTTGCAACCATGAGTGCAATGGCCTGAATGTTTATGCCCTCCCAAAATTCATATTTTCGAAATCCTGACCTCCAATGTGATGGTATTAAGAGGTGGGAGCTTTGAGAAGTTATTAGGTCATGAGGATGGAGCCCTGAAGAATGGGGTTAGCTCCCTTATAAAAGAAATCCTAGGGAGTTCTCTGGCCTTCTTTCCACCATGGGAGGATACAATGACAAGTCTGTAGCACAGAAGAAAGCTCTCACCAGAACCTGAACATCCACCCTCCAGAAAGATGGGACATAAATTTCTTTTGTTTGTAAACTCTCTAGGTACTTTGTAAGAGCAGCCCAGATGGACTGAGATAATGAGTCAACCAGCTTGAGGAAGGAACTCAAGACTTTGAGAACAGAGGAAAGAAAATATTTCCCAAGCACCAAAGGGGTATCTCATAGGGCACTCATCGAAGGGTTTTGCCTTAGTAATGGGGCAAAATTAGCCCTTTGGGGAGGGCTACACTGGTCCCATCTACAAAGCTTAAAAGGAAGCACAAAGGATCAACTGTTTCCAAGTAATTTAGCTATGCCCCAGAATAAAATTTAAGAATTATTTATGAGACGACAGAAGTATCCAGCATCCAACAAAGTAAAACAATGCCTGGAAAACAATAAAAAATTACAAGCCTTCATAAAAAAGCAGGAAAATATGACCAATATTGAGGATGTATGTGTTCATGGGAGAATTAGTAGGAGCGGTCCACCCTGGGTACAGGCAATAAAGGGTATATTATTTATAGAGAGTTTAAAAATAAGAATAAAACATACCAAACATTGTTGCTGTTTATTAGCACTAAGGGCTAGTGATTCTAAACAAAAACAGGGAACAAATACTCATTACCTTCAGAATGGGCTATTTCTAATAGCCCCTACCCTCTTGTCATGCCATTGTGCTATTCACTAGAATAAGGTCCCATAAAAGTACTAAATCATGTTTATCTTTGTATTTGAACTTTTGTTTATTTATTTATTTATTTATTTTTTTTGCTTTTTAGTGCCGCACTCGCGGCATGTGGAGGTTCCCAGGCTAGGGGTCTAATCAAAGGTAGAGCTGCTGGCCCATGCCACAGCCACAGCAACGCGGGATCCAAGCCGCGTCTGCAACCTACAGCAACGCCAGATCCTTAACCAACTGAGCAAGGCTAGAGATCAAACCCGCAACCTCATGGTTCCTAGTCGGATTCGTTTCTGCTGAGCCACGACGGAAACTCTTGTACTTGAACTTTTAATGTGGTACATGTTTAATAATAGATACTAAGCAGCTGTTTGTTGAATAAAGGTAAACTGGATTTTGTCTTGTGCTTTCTTGTGAAGAAAGCTCAGTGATTTAAGAATCCTAAATGTAGAAATCAATATCTACCATAGATCGAAAGCTTAAGAAAAAATTAAAAACCTCAGTTTTTGACTGACTATACTTGTTTTCCTAAAAAAGCACCAGGATAAGGCAGTCATATATAAATTTTTTAAATGATATCAAATTGACATGATTATGGGTTAGATAGGCTGATAAAAAGAAACACACTGAATGAATATAATTAAACTGCCTTTGAAATAATTTCACAGCTATTTAGGAAATCTAACAATATAAATATAAATTTCTATTTCAATGAACTTGGATACAGAAAAAATAGCTATAGGATATCTATGAGCACAAAGGGTCTTTTTCTCTCCAACAATAAACAAGGAAACCATGAGCAGTATTTTCCATAGCATTTTTTTATTTATTTGGTGGCCACATTACCACATCATTTAATATTAAAAATTTCAAGAGTTCCCTTCGTGGCTCAGTGGTTAATGAATCCGACTAAGAACCATGAGGTTGCCGGTTCGATCCCTGGCCTTGCTCAGTGGGTTAAGGATCCGGCGTTGCCATGAGCTGTGGTGTAGGTTGCAGACACGGCTTGGATCCCGCCTTGCTGTGGCTGTGGCGAAGGCCAGCAGCTACAGCTCCTGTTAGACCCCTAGCCTGGGAACCTCCATATGCTGTGGGTGCGGCTCTAGATAAAAGGCAAAAAGACAAAAAAAAAATTTCAAGAAAACAGTATAATATTAAAAATATAATGGTACCATTCCTCCAAGTTAGTGATCAAACTATAGTACGACTCTTTTAATAGTTAATTGACAACTTTTATACTTAAATAAGTTATATTTACCTTAATGCCACAATGATTACATCCTCAGAGTTTACAGTTTAAGGGGAAGGGAAATGGCTTTGTAGTTAGGAAGCTGGAGTCTAGTCAGTTTGCATGATTTTAGACACATATATTAAACCTCATCTATATGAGCCTCATTTTCCTACTTTGTGTAAAAGAGTTAATAAATGTTTCTCTGGCCATACAATACTGTGATCGATTAAGATGTATTTGAAAGAACTCTGTAAAAGTATTTCTTAAAATGAATTAATATTAGTTCCATGTATAGTTCTAATGTGTGACAAAATTAAAATGGAATGAAATGTTTGATCAAGAATCCCTTCCTAAGAACTTAGTATTTTATATTAGACATAAATTTCAGAGACACTGAAGTAAGTTTAAAGGACAGTTATTTATGTCTGAAATTGAGATACTCACTGAATAAGATAAAACTAGATAAAAATGGTTGATAAATAATTGTGGCATGACAGTGAGTTGTCAACCTTTTAGTCACTGCCTAATTAGAAGGCAAAATCTTCTTAATATGATCTCGAAAATCTCAGCAACACATAATACTATCGTAATTACAGTAAACGTATACATTGCAATAAGAAAAATAAGTCTTCTCAAAGTGTTCTGGCACCATGCATTTTATAATAGTAAATTTTTTCCCAAGAGACACAGTATCACACAGGTAGAGGGGTTTTACTTGGAAACCAAAGAGGTGAATCTGAAGCCAAAATGTTACCACTTCTAGACTAATTCTAAATAAAACAGAGAGGATATAAATCACAGTGTAGATAGGCTTTTGAAGAATGCATTCTTGATTGATGCCTTTACATGCAGCATAAAGATGGAAAATAGCTCCAGGAACCAGGACAATCACTAGCTGTAATGCCCAGAACACCTAAAGTATGTCAGAAATACCTTAGTCAAATCAATCAACGTGTAATGAAAAAATACACTAAAATATTTACTGACTCTCAAGGGAGGCTAACTTAAAAAAATCTAAGTTTTGTAAGTCTTATGAGCAATAAAAATAACATAATAAAGCTAGTAATGCTGAACATATTTAAATATCAAGATGTTTAAACTTTATACATCTTAGTAATTGCAAAAAAGTAGTCACATTTTACTGTCATTGCTTACAAATAATGATGAAGTACTTTATTTTAGTAGTTACCCAATTTCCATTTTCTAATTGCAAGCCCGGAGTATAATTCTTTTATTTATTAACTTTTTTTATTATAGTTGATTTACAATTTTCTGTCAATTTCTGCTGTAAAATGACCCAGTCATACATATATATTTATATACATGCTTTTTCTCACATTTTCCTCCATCGTGTAGCTTGGAGTATAACTCTAACTTCAATAGATAAGAGAATTCTGGACTTTTAAGAAACTCTTGACCAGCTCAAATTAATTTACCTGAAATACAGTTGATTAAAAAAAACTAACCATTCTAGAAATAAAACATGATAGGATAGTCTTCATCTTATTATGACATTATTTTACATTTATGGAGAAAACAGTTTTTTTCGGGTGTAGAGTAAGGTTTTCACTTGTGCACACAGAAAAACTTACTTGTGGAGTGATTGGCCAGAACTGATTGTAACGGAATAGGTTAATTTCTCTCTTGTCTGGATCACAACTGAAGTGCAAAGCCTCATTGCCATAGACTGCAATGCCTAACACCCCAAGGAAGAACATTCGGACTGATCCAAAGAAAAGGGTGTGGAACTGACCAATCACGGTGGGAGGCTTCATCTGTTGTGGTTTGAGGAAAAAAAAAAAAACAACTTTTGAAAACAAACATTAAAGGATAACTTTTTTTTTTATTTGAACACTTTGAAGTCAAACCATTAAAAAATATATTCTGCTGGTTTCTCAAAAACTCCAAGCAATGTTACGTAAGTTATAAACAGGTGAAAATGGTTGCGATTTATCGAACATTTATGTGGCATTTTGTGTATTTTTTCCACTTACCTTTAAGACTCTAAAAACAGTCATGGACGTAAGCATTAATATACACAGTCCATATATACAGATGAGAAAATTAAGAATTAGAGAGAAATGAAGTAATTTGCCCAAATCATTGCTAGTAAATAAATAATCAAGCTAGGGTTTAAACCTAATATTTTTAAAGGAGGACATTTTAAAGAATGTTTTCACTGTCACATTAAAATTTTTTTTAAGATTCATGAAATTTGGAAGCAAGATAGAACCTTGAAATATCACCAAGCCCAATTCAAATCCCGCATTATGAGATTTCACCCTTTTCGCTCTGAAAATATGAAGTGTAATAGTCAAATAGGAATTTGTTGCTAATCAAATAAATAGTTTTGGAAATGTGTAAAAAGCTTTGAATGCAGTGTATATCCCTCATCCCTGTAAAACTTTTACAATAAAATCAAAATAATATTAGTATATCTAGTGCCTTAAAAAATTGGATAACAACTCCAATATTAATCCATTCATATAGACAATATCTTAATAGCCAAATAATATTTTAGTTGTCATTAAAGCTTATTTTCTACTTCTCAATTATCAAATTGAGAGAGTGACTTACTTTTAAAGCACCAACAGCTAAAGGTACTTCCTGAATTATTCTAGTAACAGTTTTAAATTCAGAATATTTTAAAGTATGTGGTTGATATTTATATTATTCTCCATATAGGTAGAGGACCTTCCTCAGCAGCACTCATGCAAATACACAGACTGGACTTCATAATGTTGTTGTTGCTCTTTGAATAATACTTACACATCCTTCATAGAAGTTTTTGATGTAATTTAGAGACATGTCTCAGGAAATGTTATCCCGGCATCCCTATGGGTTAATCCTTGACCCACGTTGCCAGTTTGCTCCTGCCAGAATTAAACTCTTACTTTTGGCCATTACTTTTACAGCAGAAAGCACTTATCACTGCACATTTCTCTCCGCTCCTCCTTTTCTGTCTTTTTTTTTTTTTTCCACATAGATCTCTGGGGCCCCAGTCAACTTTCCTCTCATCCTCCCAAAACAAAACAAAAACAAAAAAACAAAAGCCTACGGCACATGGTCAATCTAATAATCCCTTGATTTACATGGTCAGCATAGCCAGCCTTTCAGACCCGAGTGCCAGCAAAGCAGGAGCCCAGCCCCGCAAGGGTTCCGACCTTCAGTGCGTCTCAATTACCCGAGAATTGCATGTATGTAAATCAGTGGCTCAGAGTTTTCCCCAGAAATTCAAGTGATCTATTATTATTATTATTTTGGCTTCTTTTTAGGTACATCCGAAAAGTCAAGTACATGGGAAATATTCCTGATTCTTCCCTATTTAATTCCATGGTATAAAACTGATTTCTGGGAAGTTGAAGAAATTGTCGTGGGGGCTATGATAACTATTATGCCATTGAATATTTCTGAAGCCTTGTTTTACACGAGAAAGTTTTACTGGCCAACACTACTAGGAATAAACAGATAAAAAGAATTCCATTGTATCAAGTCCTGATTCCTCTATATTTTCTCTAAATTTTCCTGGCAAACTCATCTCTACAGACTCCTTTACGGTAATCCCTCTCTTCTCATACACTATCAAAGGTAGCAAGTAATACCAAACTGTTACTTTTTTTTTTTTTTTTGCTTTTGAGGGCCACACTTGCAGCATATGGAGGTTCCGAGGCTAGGGGTCTAATCAGCTACAGCTGCTGGTCTATGTCACAGCCACAGCAACACCAGATCTGAGCCACCAGGTCTGTGACCTACACCACAGATCACAGCAACGCCGGATCCTTAACCCACTGAGCAAGGCCAGGGATCGAACCCAGAACCTCGTGGTTCCTAGTCGGATTCATTTCCGCTGTGCCACGACGGGAAGTCCCCTAAACTGTTACTTTTAATATTCCCTTTAGATCGTTCCTTAAGTCCAAAATTTAATTGGTATATTTTTTATATTCTGAGTTATTTCAGGTGACTGTTGTGCCAATTTGTTTTATTCCTGTATAATAAGGGTTACCATATTTCCAGCCTGTTATAGTAGCTCCCTCATTGCCTTTCCAGCCCTCATGAATGATTTCTCATTGCTTTCCCAGCCTTTGATAATAGTTTCTTATTACTTTCCCACCTTCACCCTCCTGCCTGGTCCCAAAGATGATGCCATGTTGTTGTTACAGCAGCTTCAGACCCTTGGTACTAATATCTTTATCAGTTAAGAGTTTTTCCATAGCAAGCTACTCTCAAATTAACAGCCAAATAGTATGCATTTATTTAGCTTATGGTTTAGGTGATTATTTCTCCTGGTCTGGGCTGGCTTAGTTGACCTCTGTTGGGTTCTCACATGCATGTGTGGTCAGTTGGCAGATCAGCTGCCAGGAGCATTATCTAGAGTGACTTCACTCACATGTCTGATAGTTGGCAGGCTTTGGCTGGAGCGCTTAGAATGACTAAGACACATGTTTCTTGTCATTTTGGAGGCTAGCCCAGACTTCTTATGGTAGATATTGTAGAGTTCACAACGGAGCAAGAATGGAGAAGCACAAATGTGCGAGAGCTTTTCAGGTTTTGACTTAATTCACGGCTGCTAAAGTCCCACTAACCAAAGCAAGTCTCACAGCAAACTTGGACTCAGCCCTTAATAAGAAGATCTGAAGTCACATTCCAATGGCATGGAGGTGGAGAGGTGAAGAATTTGCAGTGATTTACAATTTACCACGTGACTAGGGCATTAATTGTGGAAATCTAATACTCCAGAATCTTGCCTGTTTCAAAATGCAATTTGGGAATCATGGATATATACTTCTTTTCTAGAGAATCCTGGAATCAAATTTTGAAAAATAAAGTTTGAGTCCATGCCTGCACGCTGTTACATTGGACCCCTACTTCCTGATATGAAAGGAACATGAGAAGGACTAAAACCAATGGGAATAATCTTTCTTTCAATAAAAATGTAACAATCAGGTATTATGCTTATTGAGTGCTTTCTCTTTGCTACTAAGTGTTTTAAATAAATTATCTCTAAATTCTTACAACTCTGCAAGATATGTACCTCTGCAAAATGATGTACCATCACTTTGTAAATGATGCTTAGAGGGTTTAAGTAATTTATCCAGAGTTATAGCTAGTAAATGGCAAAACCAAGTAGGGACAAAGAGTGAATCAGTAGCTTGTTGTTAAATGGCAGGCTAGAGGCAAATGAGAATATTATTGGGTCGATTGCTAGGACCCCGAAACATGAGGAGTTACGGGTAGATATAAGCTTAGACAGTCTTATTTTGTACTGTGAAGAGCTCAGGGGAGTATTAGGATACACAGCAGCTGGATGTTTCTGCAGAGCTTGGCCCTTATTCCATGCTCCTAGCCGGAGCACCTAGAGTATCCACAACTGTGTAAAGTGTTGAGAATGTGGGAAGGGCGTGGCCCCTGCCTTCATGGGGCTTACATATGAGCATGTGTACTCATGTGTGTATGTATGCATGTACGCATGTACATATGCACATAGTTGACATGTGTACTGCTGAGAACTTGCTTAAGATGAGGCATAATTTATATTCAATCCTTTATAGTAGGGTTGCAAACTTTTTTGGCTTATTTTATATCTGGCAAACAAGGAGAAATAGTCTCTTTATAAGTTTTTCACCATTACAGTAATTTACCCTCCTCCACACGACATGTCCAATGACTGTTGAATGGGATGGAACAGAGGTCAATTTAGGTACTCACAATAGTATGAGTCACAGAAGGACAGCTGAGATAAGGCAATCTGGATAGCTGCCTTGATTCATAAATCACAATCCTTAACCAATTCACATCTCATTGAAATCTCTGACCTGCCAAAATTGGGTTTGTCTTTCTGCATGAATAATTTATATTTTCTAGAATGGAATTGGGGATGGCTTAGAAGAAAGGGTCAATAACCAATGATGCTATCTATTTTAGGCAAGTTATTTAACTTTCTGGGTTGTGTTTCCAAAAGGAATAGACTGGATTCTATAATTTGCAAATAATTTCATGATCTATGTATAATCATTTTCTGATTATAAGTTTCATAACCGTACTTGGAGCTATTGTACTAGCTCTGAAATGTATTGTCAGTAATTGTATGATGCCAGTAATTGTTTGACCTAACAATTAAATGGAAGGTCTTGTTTTATTTGATTTTTTTCTTTTTTGGCTGCACTAACAGCATACAGAAGTTCTTAGGCCAGGAATGCAATCCAAGCCACAGGTGCAACCAATGCCACAGCCGCATCAACACCAGATCCTTTTTTTTTTTTTCTTATTAACAATGAATTTTATTTCAGTTATAGGTGTCAAAGATCATAAGTCAATTCGATAGATTTTGTGTCCCAAACCCACAGTGCATCCCCCCACCCCCCAGACTGTCCCATTTGAAAAACCAAGGTTTTCCAAAATCTGTGAGTCATTGTCTGTTCTTCAAAGAAGTTCATTGTGTCTCCTTAGTTTCCACATGTAAGCGGTAGCATTGGGTGTTGCTGTCTGATTGTCTGACTGGTTTCACTTTGCATGATAATTTCTAGGTCCATCCATGTTGCCATAAATGTTGTTATTCCATTCCTTTTAATGGCTGAGTAATATTCCATTGTGTGTATGTAACATATCTTCCCTATCCACTACTCTGTCGATGGGCATTTAGGTTGTTTCCATGACCTGGCTTCTTCCCTCTCTAGCTGCTTTAGATGTAAAGTTAGGTTGTTCATTTGAGCTTTTTCTTGTTTCCTGAGGTAGGCTTGTATTGCTATATACTTTCCTCTTAGAACTGCTTTTGCTGCATCCCAGAGGTTTTGGAGTGTCGTGTCTTTGTTGTCATTTGCTTCAAGGTATTTTTTAATTTCCTCTTTGATTTCTTCAGTGATCCATTGGCTGTTTTCTTGTTTCTGTATCCATTTGGCTAGTCTATGTCTTTTGGTTGGGGCATTCAGTCCATTAACATTTAAGGTAATTACTGATATATATGTTCTTATTGCCATTGTATTAACTGTTTGG
>PVHT020000077.1:15674957-15713168 GCA_004024745.2 Catagonus wagneri
ATGGGGTCTCTGTTTCCCCCAGTCCTGTGGAGCTCCTGCACACAAGCCCTGCTGGCCTTCAATGCCAGATGCTCCGGGGGCTCTTTCTCCCTGTGCCCGATCCCCAGGCGTGGGGTTTTGACGTGGGGCTCAGAACTCTCAGTCCTGTAGCTGAGTCTCTGTGATGCAGTTACTTTCCAGTCTGTGGGGCTTCCCACCCTGGAGGTATGGGGTTGCTTCTATCGCGTAATCGCCCCTCCTACCTCTTGATGTGGTCTCCTCTTTGTCTTCTGGAGTAGAATATCTTTTTTGGAAGTTTACAGTCCATTTGGTTGAAGGCTGCTCGGCATTTGTTTGTAGTTTTGCTGTTTTTCGGGAGAGAAGTTGAGCTCCAGTCCTTCTATTCCACCATCTTAATCCAATCTCCCAACACAAGATCCTTAACCCACTGCATAGGACTAGGGATTGAAGCCATGCTGCCTCAGAGATAACACCAGATCCTTAACTCATTTTACCACAGTGGGAACTCCCTGGAAGGCCTTGTTTTCCTTTTTTATCAATGAGTTCATATTTCAAATATTCCCAAACCACATGGCTTCTAGTTATATCAGTTATATCATTCTTTTCTTTTTTATCTTTTTTAGGGCCGTACCCGTGGCATACGGAGGTTCCCATGCTAGGGGTCAAATCAGAGCTGTAGCCACTGGCCTATTCCACAGCCACAGCAACACTGGATCCTTAACCCACTGAGCAAGGCCAGGGATTGAACCTGTGTCTTCATGGATGCTTGTCAGATTCCTTTTGCTGAGCCACGTGGAAGTCAAACAGTAATGGGTGGTTCTTTCTCTGGTCATAGGAAACTTATTCTCATGCATATTCTGGTCAGTACTCAAAGCCTCGAGGCGATCACTCTGTTTAGCTCAGGAGTCCTCTCTGTTTTGCTGCCACATCATAGTGCTTTGCCCTCCAAATTCTAACCATCTTTGCCTCCTCAAACTTTGTAAATATGACTTAGTATTAGGTATGGTCCAACGTTTTTTATCTTATTGTAATTTTACTAAACTTTTCCCACATACTAAAAGTGAGAGGAATGCTTTTTAAAAATATTTTTGGCTGTTACAATCCACCACTTTTTCATTATCCCCATCTTTGCCATCTCTCAAAGTCCAAAACTCTGTAGGTAACAAAATATAGCAGCACTGCGTGTGTGTGTGCTGTGCTGCACAATCGCTTTAGAAAAAAAAAGGGATAGCTCTAGGTAGCTGAGGTGTTCATCCTTCAGATATGCTGGAAGATGGAATATTTCCTAACTCTTAGATTCACATCAACTTCCTCAAAACTTCTACGCTTCTTAAAACTTTTGAATTGTCTTCATGTTCTAAAAGACCTTCAGACATGGGCATTTCTTCTAAAAATGATTCCTAGGTAAACCTGAAGTTGTGTTAGGGTGATCTTTCAGTTAACAGATTCTCTCAATATGGGACTATCTGCATTCCATAAACCTGACTTCGAAAGCCTCTCATCTGAAGTTACCACAAATTGCCATGAGCAAATGAAAAACTTAGGTATTAGGGTTGACTATATGCATGTGATGAATATTCTTAGTAATAACTTGGTGATGACTACAAATAAGAGTGTGTTAGCATTTAGCTTTAACATGCCCAGATTTGCATGTTATTTAAAATTACTTGAATACCAAAGGACTTACTAAGCATTACTTGAATACCAAAGGACTTACTAAGATTATACTCTTCATCCTGAAAATTCCTAGATTTTAAAATGTGTACATGCTCAGCTTTATTTAGTATTTTTCTGTGAATCAAGAACCTGTAGGGAACTAAACATCTCACAGTCAGAGATTTTTGCAAATTATTTGTATAGAGTCAAACTCAGAAGCCCAATCTTAATATTACTCTTTGTCAGTGATTATCCCTGATTTCACCCCAATTTTCATTGATATAGGTTCTGTAAGTCATCAATTTGTTGTAATTTTTCAATGATGAACACAGTGAGGAATTCTAAGTGCTTTTGTTGCCTCTTTTAGTGTGCAGAAAATTAATAACTGTTTTATGTTTGGCAAAGAAGTATACTCCAACTGCTTGTTAATTTCAGTATATACAGAATCATATTTTGTATTATTGAAATACTTGTCATTCCTTTAACTTATGAAATGCTTGTAGAATCAAACTTTTGTGCATATAAACAGTCTTATGTGCATAAACTCCAGATTACTAAATTAAAACTCTGCGTTAAATTGCTAGGCTATCATTAGAACTTCCGTTCTTTATTCCCTTTGTGACATGTTACCAGAGAAAATTCATTGCTTTGAATAATAATGAGCTTGAGACAAATTTAGCTTTCGAAAGCTGATTAATGCCTTTCCCTGTTATGAACACCTAATATATAAACCACCTTTGCTTCCCTTTAGAAGCAAAATTTAATGTCCATTTTTCTGTGAATTCCTCCTACTTTCTAAGTAATGGGATATGCTAATTTATGTTAAAATGTTAATATAGCTCTTAGGATGCAAATGTACTAGAACTGGTAAAATATGAAACCGTATGTGAGATGATTATATAAATATGCTACTGACTATAATTATTCCAGTTTTATGAGTCATATGAACTAAAACCATCACATGGTCTCTGACAGTTTTAGAAAAAATGATTTTTCCAGCTGCATATGTTCAGGGAATATATTTTTCAAGATCTAGTGATAGGTTTTGTGAATGTCTAGTGATCTCTAGTGACCTTATCATCGCGAGCATTCTTGTACACTGCAATGAAGAAAAACCAACCCCAGCATTTATGTTACTGAGACACAAACAGTTTAAGATGAGTTCATGTGCTGCAAGTTCCTAACAACAGTTTTTATCGATAAAATGTATATAGGACTTATTTTGGGTGAGGTGACAGGTTTCTAACAATGATGTTAGAAGTTAATTTGTTAAAAGAAATTATGTTAACAACAAAGATAAATTTATGGGGTTATTTGGCTAACTGGATAAAATTTAGAGTAACAATATTTGGAAAGATGATTTTATGCTAATAATCTGTTTAAAAATATGTAACAATTATGAGTGGAAATTTGATGGATAAGAAATTGAAAGAATGTCTACCTGGCTGAAAATTGCATATTGATTGTCAAATGACATAAGGAGATGTGAAAAAGCAAGACCATGTAGTCAACTGGAATCAAGAAGACAGAGCCATTTGGAATCAAGGGGCATCATGACATAGAAACCTTCCACTGATTCCTGATATGTCACAACTCAGAAGCATCAGCAACCTACTAGGACTTCAAGACTGTTAGTGGAAATACAGTTTGCGTAAGTTCTTTATAAACGTTTCTAAAAATAGAATTTTTGAAGCCCTTGAACTGTGTCCAAACGGGACTTTAATAGTGCTACACACACCCGTTTGAGCCAAATATTCTATGCACACCTTCCTATAGTAATTGTAGGCTGAAGATATGTTTTTGTGTAAGTGTGGCTGTGTGGGTGTGGGTGGGTATATGTTTTTCTAAAATTAAGAGAATACAGAGATAAATAGGTATGGAAGTTCTTTCTTTGATCTAATATTTCTATTACATCCTAAGTCAAGGTCTTGGGGTAATTTTTCATGACCATTATCACTATGTTAAATTCCAAAAGATCTTAGTGTTTTAACTTGCCCACATGGACAAATATCAGATGAAATTTTTAAAACTAACATTCACAGGGAGAAAGAACAATATTGCATTTCTAGTGATGGGTTATTCTTCCTCCCTGCTTCTACACTGTTGTGGCTCAGTTCTGGTATTAATAGTTGCTCGACTGTCTTCTTGTTGCATTATTATTTGCCTCCAAACTTCTGCACTCAGTTCTAGAATAATCATCCTTATATGACTTTGATGTTTCCCTCCCAAATCATCTATCCCTCCCCAAATATTAATGGTCCTTAATGAAATAAGGACTACACACCTTATTTTAGCATTTTTAATGTTTCATGAGTTGTTTTTTTCCAGTCTGACCTTCCATCCTTCTGGAAAAATACCTATGCTTCAGCCATTCCAGATTTCTCCTATACCTCAAATGTGCCTTATTTTTTTCAATATGTGGATCCTTTGCATTTTTTCCAAAAATGCTCCAGTAAACCTCCTACTCTTCATCTTATTCAATAAAATCTTATCCTTTTTTTTTTCCAGGCTAAATTTGAATTACTTATGTGTATAATCCTATTTCTAATCAAAAGAGTTAACAGCAAACTTGAATTTTTAGAACATTTGTCAACACCCAGGGCTAATACTAGATCACTCGACATCTTTGTATAAATGAGAAAAACTCACTCAGTTTGGGTAGACAGTCCCACAGGCATGTGGCTTGGTGAGCTGCCTCTGACTCTGAGTGAATCAGAAAAAAGTACCTTGTAATCCTAGCCCACATGGTTCCTTGCCAGGACCCATTCTTCCTCATGAATGCAGATTCGCTAGACTTCAGTTTTCTCTCAGTGTCTGGCTGGATGACCTTGAATATATTAGTTTACCTCTTTAGATTTAGTTTTCTCCCCTGTAAAACAGACATCATAATGTGGAGGTCATAGAGTGAGTAAGAATATGACAAGAGATAATGAATGCATACTGTCTAGCTTGATATTTGGCATAGAAACCCTAATCAGTAAGTTGTACTGACTTTTACAATTACTGTGTTTTATGCCACCCTCCTGGTCTCAGGACTAGTGTGTTTTTCTCCTTGAATTAAAATGTCTGCGATGGGGAAATTAAATGTATTTATAGACACAAGTGCATTTTTGTCTTTTTGACTGAAATATTTACTGACGATCATTATCAGGTCAATACCTCTTAAATAAATATTAACAAGACTATTTCTTGAACTATGATGTTATTTTCTTCTGCTGTTGACATTAGCTAGACACATACCGACATACAAACCTAGAGAGAGAAAATAAATATGAGAAAAGCAGATGTTATATTAATACTCTAACCTTAATTTAAAGTTATGATGGATTTTGAGAAAGACATTTGTTAGCATGATCAGTCATCCCCATTCAACTAATGAGAACATTTCCCATTTTCTGAAAGACAATTTGTGAAAAGATAGCAGATTACTGACCACAAAACCACCTAGTTATCTGAAAAAAAAATGTGATAGAGATGATTCTCCACATAACACCAAAGAAAAAGGCCTTAGCCTTGACCCAAGGAAATTGCCTTCAAGGCGACAAGGTAATTTATTTTTCCAACCTAGGCTCATTCAAATTCTTGTCTTCTCTGGCAATATCGCTTCAGGTTATATTCAGTGGACCAAATTCATATCAGTCTTTTAACCTCTCCAGAGCACTTTGTAACTGCATGCATCGCCTTTGAATGGAGCTTTTCCTATTTCATAATTGGACTCTTCATGCTGACAAACCTCTGGGGCATCACCAGAGGTTTACAGCCAGGAAAATGTGAATGTAGGAAGGAACTGGGCCAGAGGAAGATAGCTGTTAAACATTCATACATTTGCATTTGGAAAGTGTGAGTGACTTCAATATTTTGGCTCTGCTTATATTTTCAAAACATCAAAGCCTCTGTGAAAAGGAAACATTCAGACAAAATTGAAAGTTCAGGAAAAAATGACCAATATTTAAATGTTTACAGAAATTATGATGCTTCCAAGCTTAGTAAGCCACCTATTACGTGATTGGAGATTGTGGAGGAGAAAACAGGCAATGGGAGCATTGTTTGACTCCTAAGTCCTGAAGTTCTATCTACATTATGCATATGGTAGACAAAATAAGTGTAATGAGTATGTTTAATCAGATATATGGAATTGTTTCATTTTAACTTTATTAGTTATTATTTTATTATTTATTGTTATTTCATTACATCAGCCAAGATCTCCAAGAAGGTGGTGAAAGAGCTAAAGTTTGTGAAAGGAACTTTTTCTAAATACAATAATTTTGTTTTATAAAATATACCAACAGTTGAATATCAATGGACTTGATACTTAAACACATTAAGTTCTTGTGCTTCTTTGACTCAGTAGTTTCAGCAAAGTCAGAAGTTTGAATTAACACTCCATTTTCATCGACTGAGTCTTTATATACAATTTTTAGTGTGTATGATTGAATGCATTTTCAGGACTGAAAAATGAAATACGACTTTAAGCTATAAAAATACCCCCTCTTGTTTTTGAAATGAGAAAATACTAAGAAAGGGCTTTTAAGCAATCAAATATAGAACATCTTTTTCCAGTTAAACTAAATATTTCAGCTTTTCCAAATGCTTTGATTAGTGGAAATTAAATTAGTACCTATCATAGATCATAAGTTCAGTTGTAGCATTTTTAAATTTAAAAAAATCAAAAAACCTAAAATGTCATCCCTTTATAGGTTAAATTGTATAGAATGTTTGAAATCTTTTTAATGTTTTGTGGTTTGGAAATATTTTTCACATTTACTATTTTATATAATTTTATTGTAATTCTTTGAGATGAACACGACAGTTATGTCTTAGTATTTGCTTTTGTCAAGGTAAAGCATCTTTTAATCAAACCAAGCATCATATATATAAATGAAACTTCAAGCTAATTATTTTTTGACTGACATGCACTGCTCTGGTACTGAACCTCTACTCAAATAGTGTGGATGAAAAGAAAACGCTGGACATATAGTCATTCTATTTTCATCCTTCTTTTTCCTTTCGCTTTTATTTCTGAGATTTCTGAAATGTGACTAGTTTTCAGTAGGTGGCGCTAATGAGACATAAAGTATTGAATTGTCAACTCTTGCCAGTGAAGATGTACTACAGTTTAGTAATAATGATTTAGGGGGTAAAGGCACACTTAGTTGTCCTGTCTCTTATTTGAGGATTGCTGATGGCACATCAAATGATTTTAGAGAGTCATTCTATCCTGACTTTATACTGAATTTGAAGATCATATTTACTTTTTCTTGTCTACTTCGTAATATTTGAAAAAAAATTAAGTATTTTCCTTCTTCCACTAAAAACTAAGTCAAGTTGTTTGCCTCTATGTACTACTTTCTAGTCATATGCTGAAAGGGGGGGGAAATGTTGAAGTACGTTGTGGTAATTCCTTTAAGTACAAAATATGGAATTCAAATGAAATTCTTGGGAGCTTCTAATTCCCAAGAAATTATAATCTTGCTTATTTTGGGGAGACATTTAGCAGATTATTTACATTTTACATTCAGGTCAAGTGTTCCAGTTTGGAATTTTGTTTTGTGGCTCTACTAAAGGTTTATAGTGAAAACCTAATATACTGGGGTTATAAAATGGGCTTTTTTGAATAAGAAAATATTTAATTATAAAGAATTGAAGTATTTGCTTACTTTGTCAATTTAATAATTAAGCTACACAGATACCATTTGCTTGTGTGTTAGATTAGTGCCTTGATGGTTCCTAAGAGAATTATTTGAGAAATATCCCACCAAGAAAGAAAGAGCTTTATTTTATGTGGAGATGCAGTGGAGTTTACTAAGAACATACTGATGCATATTCTTTGAAGTCACATTTCCAAACAGATTAAATAGTCACTGACATTTCTGTCACTCTAATAAGTTTTTCAGTCCTAAATTTTTTAAATTAATATCCAATCTCATCCCAGTTTTAACTTCTAATTTACATAAAATCATCCTTTCACTTTTTTTTGTGAATCCTTTTTGAAACCAGCAGGTAAATACAATTATTTCAAAGAAGTTCCTTCTAAATGATAAGGTGAAGACACAGCTGTATAAGTGACAATCTGGTTAGTTTTTTTTTTTTAGAAAGTAACATCAATGCATAGAAAACACATAGAAATCACATTGTTATATAACCAAAGTAACTTTTTCTCACTAAGAAAATTCAATTTTTTAATTAAAATTTTTTGTTTTTATCAATAAATCAGAAATTATAACAGTTGAATTCATAGCCCCTTCCCAACAGAAATGACATCTTCCCAGGTACCAAATTTTGTTGTATACCATGGTATAAACTGAAGGACATGAGTCAGTGTGTTCAGGCTTACAAGTATTTTGTGGGTGTAGACTTTGAACATTTTACCAGACTGAGTTGAAATGTTTTCCCAAAGGAAAGGGTCTTCTAAAATAGGTAGTCAACTTATCAGTGGCATTATCTGAGAGAAATGTATATTTCTGGTCCCCACAATTGGGTGTGACTTATTTTGATCTACCCATGAAACCAAAGAGTCTCCTGTCAAGGAGACTAATGTGAATTCTATTCTTCATTTAGGAACTTCCATGATTCGGGAGCGGCGGGGGGGCGAGGGGGGTGCGCTGTAAGTTTTCCATAAATGAATTAAGCAGTAAATGTGATGAGCTAATGAGCCTCTTCCTCCTTCTCTTCCTTCCCTTCTTTCTTCTTAAAATCTTTATTGATATGTAATTCACATACCATACATAGACCCATTTAAAGTGTACGATTAAATGATTTTTGATATATTCACCCTTGTATAGCTATTGCCACAATCAAGTTAAAAATATTCCATCACTCTCAAAAAAACTCATACCCGTTAGCATTCCCACCACTTCCCATTTCCTCCCAGCTCCTCAGTCCTGGCAACTGCTAAAGTACTTTCCATCTCTGTAGATTTGTCCATTCTAAACGTTGCATATAAATTTCATACATCTCATTTTCTATAAATGGAATCATATAATACGTGGTCTTTCGTGATTAAACTTATTTATATAGCATAGTATTTTGTGGCTTCATCTGCACTGTGGAATGTATAAGTGCTTGACTCCTTAATGCAATATAAGAATATCCTTGGATGTATTACATTTTATTTATCTATTCATCAGTTGATAAACTTTTGAATTCTTCCTACTTTTTGGCTATTATAAATAAAACTATGATCCCATTTGTGTATAGGTTTGTGTAATAAATATTTTCAGTTCTCTTGGATATACAGTTAGGAGTATAACTGCTGGGCACTAAGGTACTTTGTGTAATCTTTTGAGGGAGAGCCAGACTGTTCTCCAAAGTGAATGTACTGTTTTTTCATTTTTCTAGGGGTTTGAATTTCTCCACATCTTTGCCAATGCTTGTTTTGCCTGCCTGGCTTCCTCCCTCCCTCCTTCCCTCCCTCCCTCCCCTCCTTCCCACCTTCCTTCCTCCCTTCCTTCCTTCCTTTCTTCCTACCTTCCTTCCTTTTTTGCTTTTTAGGGCTGCACCTGCAGCATATGGAAGTTCCCAGGTTGGGGGGTTGAATCAGAACTGCAAGCTGCCGGCCTACTCCACAGCCACAGAAATGCGGGATCCGAGTGGCATCTGTGACCTATACCACAGCTCACCTCAAAGCCAGATCCTTAATCTACTGAGTGAGGCCAGGAATTGAAATCACATCTTCATGGATACTAGTCGGGCTCGTAACCCACCATTCTGGCTGGTGTAAGGTGGTACCTCATAATGGTTTTGATTGGCATTTCTCTAATAATGAGTGATGTTGAACATCTTTTCATGTGTTTTTTGGCCATCTGTATGTCTTCTTTGGAGAATTGTCTGTTTAGATCTTCTGCCCACTTTTTGATGGGGTTGTTTGTTTTTTTGGTATTGAGCTGTAGAAGGTGTTTGTAAATTTTGGAGATTAATCCCTTGTCAGTAGATTCATTTGCAAATATTTTTCTCCCATTCTGTGGGTTGTCTTTTGGTTTTGTTTACGGTTTCCTTTGCTGCACAGAAACTTTTAAGTTTAATTAAGTCCCATTTGTTTATTTTTGTTTGTATTGTCATTACTCTAACAGGTGGATCTGAAAAGATGTTGCTGTCATTTATGTTGGATATTTCATTTTATTTTTTTAAAAATATAACATATATGAGTGAAATCATGCTATATTTTTCTTTGTCTGACTTATTTTACTTAGCATGATACCCTCAGGGTCCATCTGTGTTGTCATGGATGACATGATTTCATCTTTTTTATGGCCAAGTAATATTCTGTTGTATATATAACACATTTTCTTTATTCGTTTATTTGTCCATAGACACCTAGGTTGTTTCCATAATTTGGCTATCTATTGCAAATAATGCTCATAAAAGTGTCCATATCTTTTTGAATTAGTGTTTTCATATTCTTCAGATAAATATTCAGAAATGGAATAGCTGGATCATATGATAGTTCTATTCTTAAGTTTTTGAGGAATCTCTACATTGTTTTCCACAGTGGCTACATCAGTATACCTTTCTATGACCAATATATGCGAGTTCCTTTTTCTAAACACCCTCTCCTTTTGCCTTTTTTGGTAATAGCCATTCCAACGGTCCTGAGGAAGTATCTCATTGTAATATTTTCTTTTCTTTTTTGTCTTTTGTCTTTTTAGGGCCTCACCTAGGAGGTTTCCAGGCTAGGGGTCTGATCAGAGATACAGCTGCTGGTCTATGCTACAGCCACAGCAACGCTGGATCCAAGCCATGTCTGCAACCTACAGCTCATGGCAATGCCGATTCCTTAACCCACTGAGTGAGGTCAGGGGTCAAACTTGCAACCTCATGGTTCTTAATCAGATTCATTTCCGCTGAGCCAGGACAGGAACTCATTGGAATTTTGATTCACAGTTCCCTAATAAGTAGTGATGTTGAACATCTTTTCTTATGTCTGTTGGCCATTTGCATGTCTTATTTGGAAAAAAAGGTCTATTCAGGTCTTCTGCTTATTTTTAGATCAGGCTGTTTGTTTTTTGTTGTTGAACTATATGAGTTGTTTACATATTTTGGCTATTAACCTTTTTTCAGATTTATGATTTGTAACTACCTTCTCCCATTTGGTAGGTTGTCTTTTTGTTTTGTTGATGGTTTCCTTTGCAATGCAAGAGTTTTTGGTTTGATATAGTCCAATTTGTTTATATTTTGCTTTTGTTTCCCTTGCCTGAGGAGACATATCCAGAGAGATATTGCTAAGATTGATGTCAGAGACTGTACAGCCTATGTTTTCTTCTAGGAGTTTTATGGTTTCAGGCTTTATATTCAAGTATTTAATCCATTTTTTGAATTTATTTTTGTGTATAGTGTGAAATAGTGGTCTCATTCTTTTCATTCTTTTACATTAGCTGTCCAGTTTTTCCAACACCATTTATCGAAGAGACAGTCCTTCCTCCACTGTACGTTTTTTGCTACTTTGTCATAAATTAACTATCTATGGATGTGTAGATTTATTTCTGGGCTCTCAATTCTATTCCACTGACCAATGTGTCTGTTTTTCTGCCAATACTATACTTTTTTTTTTTTTTTGGTCTTTTTAGGGCCATACCTGTGGCATATGGAAATTCCCAGACTAGGGGTTGAATCAGAGCTATAACTGCCAGCCTATGCAACAGCCACAACAAAGCAGGATCCAAGCCTTGTCTACAACCTACACTACAGCTCAGAGCAAGGCTGGATCCTTAACCCACTGAAGAAGGCCAGGCATCAAACCTGCGTCCTTATGGATACTATTCGGGTTAGCTACTCCTGAGCCATGATGGGAACTCCAATACTGTACTGTTTTGATTGCTCTAGCTTTGTCATATAATTTGAAATTAGGGCATGTCATACTTCCAAACTTGTTCTTTTTTCTCAGGATTGTTTTGGCTATTTGGGGTCTTTTGTTGTTGCACATAAATTTTAGAATTTTTTGTTCTAGTTTTCTGAAAGATGTTATTGCATTTTTGATAGGAATTGCATTGAATCTGTAGACTGCTTAAGGTAATATGGGCATTTTAACAATATTAATTCTTTCAGAACATGATACAGAATATCTTTCCATTTCTTTGTGTCTTCTTCAACCTTTTCCTTCCTTCCTTCCTTCCTTCCTTCCTTCCTTCCTTCCTTCCTTCCTTTCCTTCCTTCCTTCCTTCCTTCCTCCCTCCCTCCCTCCCTCCCTCCCTCCCTCCCTCCTTTCTTTCTTTCTTTCTTTCTTTCTTTCTTTCTTTCTTTCTTTCTTTCTTTCTTTCTTTCTTTCTTTTGTCTTTTTAGGGCTGTACCCACAGCATATGGAGGTTCCTAGGCTAGGGGTCAAATTGGAGCTATAGCCACTGGCCTACACAATGCCAGAGCAATGCCAGATCCTAGCTACATCTGCAACCTACAGCACAGATCATGGCAACACTGGATCCTTAATCCACAGAATGAGGCCAGGGATTGAACCTGCATCCTCATGGATGCTGGTCAGATCCATTTCTGCTGAGCCATGAAGGGAACTCCTCAATTTCTTTCAAAAATGTTTCATAGTTTTCAGTGTATGGGTATTTGACCTCCTTGGTTACATTTATTCTTGGATATTTTATTCTTTTTGATGCAATTGTAAATAGGATTGTTTTCTTAATTTCTCTTTCTGCTAGTTCATTGTTAGTGTATAGAAATACAACATAGTTTTATATTGATTTTGTACCCTGAAACTCTACTGTATTTGTTTATTATTATTATTATTATTATTATTTTGTTTTTTAGCCCTATCTAGGGCTGCACCCACAGCATATGGAGGTTCCCAGGCTAGGGGTCTGACAGGAGCTGTAGCTACTGGCTTTCGCCACAGCCACAGCTACACGGGATCCGAGCCACATCTGCAACCTACACTACAGCTCATGGCAACTCCAGATTCTTAACCCACTGAGCAAGGCCAGGGATTGAACCCGCAACCTCATGATTCCTAGTCAGATTCGTTAACCACTGAGCCACGACAGGAACTCCTGTTTATTATTTTTAATGGTGGAGTCTTTGGTGTTTTCCTTATATAAAAAGTCACTTACAAATAGTGATTATTTCATTCCTCCCTTTCCAATTTAGATGCCTTTTAAATTGGATTCACTCTCAAGGGATTAATCTACAAGGGATTAATCTCCAAATTTATAAACTCTTTCTCAATACCAAAAAGAAAAAAACAACCCCATCAAAAAATGGGCAGAAGACCTAAACTACTCTCCAAAGAAGATATACAGATGGCCAAAAAGCATATGAAAAAATGTTCAACATTACTAATTATTAGAGAAATGCAAATCAAAACCACTATGAGGTACCACCTTACACCAGCCAGAAGGGCCATCACCAAAAAGTCTACAAACAATAAATGCTGGAGAGGGTGTGTAGAAAAAGGAACCCTCTTACATTGTTGCTGGGAATGTAATTTGGTGCAACCACTGTGGAAAACAGTATGGAGATTCCTCAGAAAACTAAAAATAGAATTAGGTTTTATCTAGCAATGCCACTGCTGGACAACTATCTAGAGAAAACCATGACTCAAAAAGATACATGTACTCCAATGTTCATTGCAGCGCTATGTACAATAGCCAAGACATGGTAACAACCTAAATGCCCATCGACAGAGGAGTGGATAAAGAAGATGTGGTACATATACACAATGGAATATTACTCAGCCATTAAAAGAAAAGAAATAACATCATTTGCAGCAACATGGATGGACCTAGAAATTATCATGGTAAGTGAAGTCAGTCAGACAGCGAGACAGCAATATAATATGCTATGACTTACGTGTGGAATCTAAAAAAAAGGGCACAGTGAACTTCTTTGTAGAACAGAGACTCACAGACTTTGAAAAACGTATGGTTTCCAAATGAGACAGGTTGGGGGTGGGGACATGTGCTGGGGGTTTGGGATGGAAATGCTATAAAACTGTGTTGTGATGATCATTGTACAACTATAAATGTAATATAATTCATTGAGTAATAAAAAAATTGCCACAAAAAAGTCACTTGCAAATACTGACTGTTTTATTCCTCCCTTTCCAATTTAGATGCCTTTTATTTCTTTCTCTTCCCTAATGGCTCTGGCTAGGACTTCCAAATCTATGTTGAATAAGAGTGATGAAAGTGGGAGTTCTTGTGGTGGTGCAGTGGGTTAAGAAACTGACTGGTGGCTTGGGTCACTGTGGATGTGCAGGTTTGACCCCCAGCTTGGCACGGTGGGTTAAAGGATCTGGCATTGCCACAGCAAGGGCACAGGTCAGAGCTGTGGCTTGGATTCAGTCTCTTGCCTGGGAAGATCTATATGCCATGGGTACAGCCATAAAATTAAAAAAAAATGAGTGGTGAAAATAGACATTTTTGTCTTATTCCTGATCTTAAAGGAAATACTTTCAACTTCTCACCATTAAACATTAGCTGTGGATTTGTCATATATAGGCTTTATTAAGTTGAGAAATATTCCCTCTCTACTCCTTTTTCTGAGATTTGTTATCATAAGTGGATATTAAATTTTGTCAGAAGATTTTTCTGCATCTATTGTGATGATCATATAATTTTTATTCTTAATTTGCTAATATAGTGTATTACATTGATTTATTTGGAGATACTGAATCATCCTTGCATCCCTGGAATAAATCCTAGTTGATCATGGTGCACGATCATTTTAATGTGTCATTGAGGACTTTTGCATCTATATTCATCAGATATATTGGCCTGTAATTTTCTTATTTTGTGTTCTTGCTTCTTTTATTATCAGGGTGGTGTTGGTCTATAAAATGAGTTAAGAAGTATTCTCTCCTCTTTAGTTCTTTGGAAGTGTTTGAGAAAGATTGTTACTACATCTTTGAATGTTTGGTAGAATTCACCTGTGGATCTATCTGGTCCTAGAATTTTGTTTTTTTTTTTTGGGAGATATCTTAATAGTGTTTCAATATCCTTACTAGTGATTGGTTTTGATAAATTTAAGAAGAATGAAATCATCATATCCAGTATCTTTTCTTATCCTGGTATGAAACTAGGAACAACTACGAAAAGAAATCTAGAAAAATTACAAATATGTGGAGACTAAACAACATGATATTGAACAACTATTGAATCAATAGAGATGTCAAAATACACCTGAAGACAGACAAAAATGAAAATACAACCTACCATAATCTGTGGGATGCAGCAAAAGTGATACTAAGAAGGAATTTGATAGCAAAACAGGCCTACTTTAAGAAACAGAAAAATCTCAAATAATCTAATTTTATATTGTTAGGTACTTGCTAATCTTCTCTACCATGTGGTCTTCTCTGTTTCCAATGTTTTCTGATGCTTTCTTCATTTCATTTATTGAGTACTTCAACTCTATAACTTCTGTTTGGTTTGTTTTTAGAGTTTCCATCTCTTCAGTAAAATATTCCTTCTGTTCATTAATTTTATTCTTGAGTTTATTGACCTACATTTCTGAGTTTTCTTCATGACAGTTATTTTGAATTCTTCATCATTTAAATCAAGAAATGCCTCCTGGAGTTCCTGTCGTGGCTCAGTGGTTAACGAATCCGACTAGGAACCATGAGGTTGCGTGTTTGATCCCTGGCCTTGCTCAGTAGGTTAAGGATCTGCGTTGCCATGAGCTGTGGTGTAAGTTGCAGACGTGGCTCGGATCCTGCGTTGCTGTGGCTGTGGCGAAGGCTGGCAGCTATAGCTCCTGTTAGACCCCTAGCCTGGGAACCTCCATATGCCGTGGGTGCGGCGCTAGATAAGGCAAAAAGACAAAAAAAAAAAAAGAAAAAGAAAAAGAAATGCCTCCTATCCTGGGCTGCTTTTTCTTCTGTTTGTAACAATATATCTAAAAGTCCTGTTTGATTCAGAGTACAAGCTCCATCCCACTATTTTGTTCATTCACATTTTCTTAACATTTCTTCCATTTGGAAGAAATTTAGTTAAAACTTCTTTATCAGACCGAGAATCTGGCTGTCATTTGCTTTCTCCCTAGAATAGGATACCATGGAGTACTGAATTCTTGCAAGAAGATTTTACCTTCTGAACATCTCTTTGCATTAAAAGCAAGTTCTACTGGTGCTGATTTATCTATACATAGCTTCTTTTCCCCTAATCCTTTCTTTGACATGATAGAAAACTTTTGTTTTACCTGCCATATATGCTGTACCCATTGAATGCTAACTGCCTGAGTGAAATTAAGAAATGCACATACACAGAAAATGTTTGTATTTCCCAAGACAAACTCATGTGGTCACGGTTACCCTTAAGTGTACCTTTATATGTGTACGCCTGATGGTCTCCCATAGGCCACCATGATTACAGGTCACGTGGTCTCCGGTATTTGAGCATAGTTATATTGCCCATGGATTCATATGCTTTAATAATCTCTATGTTATATTCTTTTAAAAAAAGAAACTGTTTTGACATATAACATTTTGACATACTGGGTAAGTGGCAGACAACTTTCTAGTATAATAACCTGTTTTTTTTCTTAACAGTTCATCACATGTAAAGTATACTAAAATATAAAGCAGATAATACTATCAACTAGCTTTCATTGATGTAGGTAAAATACAACACTTTGTTAATAAAATATGATTTTTATTGTACTTATCTTTTTTAAAAACATATTTTATATTTTTGGAACAATTTTTAAAGCTGCTTTAGTCCCACAAAATATTACCTAAAACTTATGGAGATTTCCCATAAACCCTCTCCTCTCACAGCCTCTCCCACTATAAATATCCTTCACAGAGTGTTACATTTATCTTAATCAATGAACCTACACTGATACATCGTTATCACCCAGAGTGCATAATTTACATTCAAGTTCACCCTTGATGTTGTTCACTCAGTGAATTTTGACCAAGGTATGATGACATGTTTCTACTGTCATGGTATCACACAGAGTAGTTTCACTGCCCTAAAAGTACTCTGTTCACTGCTTTTTCTAGTCTCCAACCTAGGGTAATCTCTTGCACCTACCGATCATTTTACTATCTCCATAGTTTTATCTTTACCAGAATGTCATATTGGAATTATACAGTACTTAGCCTTTTCAGAATGGCTTATTTTACTTAGTAATATGCATTTAAGATCCTTCCATACCCTTTACGGATTGATAGGTTGTTTCTTTGTAGTGGTGAATAATATTCCACTGACTGGATATACTACACTTTATTCATTGATGAATGCTGAGGGCATCTTGGTTGCTTCCAAGTTTTGGAATTACAAATAAGGCTGATGTAAAAATCTGTATGCAGGAGTTCCCATTGTGGCTCAGCGGAAACAAATATCCATGAGGACATGGGTTTGATCCCTGGCCTCCCTCAGTGGGTTAAAGATCCGGTGTTGCCATGAGATGTGGTGTTGGTCACATGCATGGCTCAGATCCTGCATTGCTGTGGCTGTGGCTTGGGCCAGCAGCTGCAGCTCTAGTTCAGCCCCTAACCTGGGAACTTCCTTATGCTGCAGGTGTGGCCCTAAAAAGACAAAAAGAAAAATCTGAGTGCAAGTTTTTGTGTACACATAAATTAATTTTCAGTTTTTTTGTGTAAACACTAAGGAGCAGGTTTGCTGAATTGTATGGTGAGAAAAAGTTTAAACTCTCTTTCAAAGTGGCTGTTTCATTTTGCATTTTCACCAGCAGTAAATGAGAGTTTATGTTATTCCACATCCTCACCAGCATTTGGTGTCATCAGTGCTTCACATTTTGGCCATTCTAATGGGTACATAGTGGTATCTCACTGCTGTTTTTATTTGCAGTTCCCTACTGATATAGGATATTTTCATAGGCTTATTTTCCATCTGTATATATTCTTTGGTAGCTAATTTTTACATTGGATTGTTTCTTTTCTTATTGATGAGTTTTAGTGCTCTTTGTATGTTTTGAATAACAGTCATCTATCAGATATGCCGTTTTGCATATTTTTTTCTCCTAGTGTGTGGCTTGTTTTTCTCATTCCATTGACAACATCTTTTGTAGAGCAGAAGTATTTAATTTTGATTAGCTCATTAAGTCAAGGTTATCAATTCTTCTTTTCATGCGTTGTGCCTTAGGTATTGTATCTAAGAAATTATTACCATACCCAAGATAATCTAGGTTTTCTCCTATATTATCTTCTAGGAGTTTCAGTGTTTTGTGTTTTACGCTTAGGTTGATAATTTATTTTTGGTTAATTTTTGTGTAGAGTGTAAGGTCAGTGTGTGTGTATATCTGTCTTTATCTATATCTATATATCTATATCTATATCTATCTATATCATCATCTATTTTAACATTGTTCAAATTTTCCAGCTCCATTTATGGAAAAGCAGTCCTTGTTCCTTTGCTCCTTTGTCAGAAATCAGTTGACTATATGAGTTCCCATTGGGGCTCAGCAGTTAACGTAACTGACTAGTATCCCTGAGAACATGGGTTTGATCCCTGGCCTTTCTCAGTGGGTTAAGGATCCAGTGTTGCTGTGAGCTGTGGTATAGCTGTGGTGTAGATCACAGACGTGTCTTGGATTTGCATTTGCTGTGGCTGTGGCTTAGGCTGGCAGTTATAGCTCCGATTCAACCCCTAGCCCAGGAACCTCCATATGCTATGGGTGAGGACCTAAAAAAAGAAAAAAAAAGATCAACTGACTACATATTTATGTGAGTCTACATTTGGGCTCTTAAATCCATTCTATTGATTTACTTACCTATTATTCCACCAGTACACACAGTATTTATTATTTTAGCTTTATAGTAAGTCTTAAAATTGGATAATGTCAGTTCTCTATGTTCTTCTTTTTCAGTATTTAGTTGGTTATTCTGGGTCTTTTGCTCTTTCATATAAACTTTAGAATCATTTTGTCAATATCCACAAGTTAACTTGTTTAGATTTTGATTGGGATTGGGTTAAATCTATAGATCCATTTGGGAAGAAGAGACATCTTAAAAATATTAATTTTCCTATCCACAAACATGGAATATTTCTGGACTTACTAATTTATTTCTTTATTTGATTTCTGTCATCAGAATTTTATATTTTCCTCATACATCTTATACATATTTTGTCAGATTTATACCCAAGTATTTTATTTTGGGAGTGCTAGTATAAATGATATTGTGTTGTTAATTTCAAATTCCACTTGTTTATTGTGGATATAGAAAGCAATTCACTTGTATATTAACATTGTACCCTGCAACCTTACTATAATCACTTATTTGTTCTGGGAGGGTTTTTTTGTTGTTTTTTTTTTGTGGATTTTCCCCACAGACAATCATGCCATTCCCTAAAAAAAGTTGTTTTATTTCATCCTTCTTAATCACATATACTTTTTCTTTTTTTCTTTTTTTACATATTTTAAAAAATTAAAGTATCTTTTTTTTTTTTCTTTTTAGGGCTGTACCTGCAGCACGTGGAAGTTCTAAAGCTAAGGGTAGGGGTTGAATCAGAGCTGCAGGCCTATGCCACAGCTACAGAAACAGGCTCTGAGCCACATCTACAAACTTTGCTGCAGCTTGTGGCAATACCAGATCCTTAAACCACTGAGCGAGGCCAGGGATTAAACCGTCATTGTCACGGACACTTTGTTGGGTTCTTAACCCACTGAGCTGCAACAGGAACTCTCTAAAATTAAAGCATATTCTATTTACAATGTTGTGCTAATTTCTGCAGTACAGCAAAGTGACCCAGTTGTACATATACATAGTTTCCCCTTCTTATATTATCTTCCATCATGGTCTGTTCCAAGATACTGAATATGGTTCCCTGTGTTATACAGCAGGACCTCATTGCTTATCCATTCTAAATGTGATAGTTTGCATCTATTATCCCCAAACTCCCAATCCATTCCACTCCCTCTCCTTTTGCCTTTATTTTCCCTGTTGCAATCCTAGAACTTGCGGTACAATATTGAATGAAAGTGGTGAAGGAGGACATCCTTTCCTTGTTCCTGACCTTAGTGGGAAAGCTTCTATTTTTCAATCTTGGTAGAATTTTCTTCTTTTTTCTTCTGCATAGGACTTTTCAAATTTCAACAAATTTGAAAACTATGGGGCCATTATTTCTTTAAATATTTTTAAAAAATGTCCTTTCTTTCCTACCCTACAGAGACCTAAAGGCCAGTGAAAATTTCCCACATGCACCGATACACTGTTTATTATTTTCATTCTTTTTCTCTTTGTATTTCATTTTAGATAATTTCTGTTACTATATTGTCAAATTCTCTAACTTTTTCTTTTACAATGTTTGATATGTTTTTAATCCTATAAAGCTTATTTTCCATCAAATTGTTTTTTCCTTTATAGAAATTCAATGTATGCATTTTATTATTCTCCCTATATGCTTTTTATTACCACTCCTGTATGCTAGTGTTTTCCTCTTCCTCCTCAAACTCATGAAATAGGGTTTTGCTAACATTTTTTAATGTCCTTATGTAAGTATTATATCATCTGTGCCATTACAGGCTTAGTTTTAATTGACTGATTTTGTCTTTATTTTTGGTTGTGGTTTCCAACCTGTTTGCATGAATTTGAGATACCAAGAAATGTTTATATATAGCTTTGAACAATATTTGTTCAGGTTGGGGCAAAGAAATACACAATATATATTTTAAAAATATTGAATACCTTAATATTAAAAATACATTCTTAAATTATATAGAAATCATATTTTTTCAGACAATTTTATTCTCTGGGAACAATGAGATAGACTTTGAAGTCAAATATAATAGGCATCGAAATTCAATTTTACTGATGTCTTTATGAAATTAAGCAAGTTATCTTGCCTATATAAGTTTTGATTGCCTCATGTGTCACATTAAGACTCCAATACCTACTTCACATAATATTTATAAACCTTAAATTAAATATAATGCTAAGGAACCTAATGTAGTGTATGATTATAATAAAAAAGTTTGTCCCTTTTGCAGAAGTCTATCTCTGATGGATATTAGTTCTATATAAATGAGACAATCCTCACGTTCCTAAATGTAACTTGATGATGTATATAAATAATGCATAATTGTAACCACTTTATTAACATAATTTAATAAAATATCAGTAAGGACATCATTATTAAGACATTTATTATACTCCTCACTCCCACAAACCCAAGCCTTCGAGTACAAGTATATGGATTCACATGAAATGGAAATAAAACAATAACTCATATGCTTTATTTCTACAATGCTAGGAAACTGGATATTTATTATTCCAGTTTTAGACTAAACATTTTCTCATCTAAATCCTTAGCATTAGCCAGATATAATCAGATGAGATAGCTATGCATTCAGCAATTTAGATTATAATATGTTTTTTTTTTTTTGTCTTTTTGCCTCTATGTAGAGCCGCACCTGTGGCATATGGAGGTCCCAGGCTAGGGGTCTAACAGGAGCTGTAGCTGCCGGCCTTCGCCACAGTCACAGCAACGTGGGATCCGAGCCACGTCTGCAACCTACACTACAGCTCACGGCAACGCCGGATCCTTAACCCACTGAGCAAGGCCAGGGATCGAACCAACAACCTCATGGTTCTTGGTCGGATTCGTTAACCACTGAGCCACGAAGGGAACTCCGATAATATGTTTTCATATAAAAAAGTTAAAATGGATAGTTTCAGTTAGAAAGGTTGAGAGATTTCAAAATTTAGAAGACTGTTTTGTAGTGAATTTACTTTGCATAATGAGATTGAATGTTAAAAATAAAAACTTAAATAACTTTGAAGACAAAATTCCTAGACACATTTTAAATTTATATGTAATGTTAATTGCCTCAATATCAATGATATATAAATAGAAGTTTCATTAACACAAACTCAAATGTTTTATATAAACATTCTATTTAGCCAGCCTCAATAACAGACTGTTTTAAGTAATGAAATTCAAGAAGAATATAATTAGGACTTGCAATTGAGCTAGAAAAATATAGAATTGATTACAGTACAAATGTTTACCTTGTCTAATTAAACTATGGTAATTAAATGCTGTTCTTGGTCATCAATATCTGAAAAATTGCTTAAACTTTAAAAATGACTCCGTGCATTTCATTAGCTTATGACTAGATCACTGTAGGCAGTCCTTGGCCAATTTTCTTGCTTTCATACAGTTTTATCCTTTAATGTAGAACTAGCAAAATGTTTTCTCCTAATGAAAAAAAAAAGTGTTATTTGGCTAACTTCAGAACTGTGCCACTTCTGAGAAGTTTATATTACACTCAATGGTATTAATTTGAAGTCTTATTTCCTTCTTAGTGACATCTATTGAAAGCAGTGAAGCAGATATATATATTGAGTATATACTTCAGGGTGGCATTATTCAGTCACAGGCATGCATATGTTCAGCCTTAACAGATATTGTCAAGCAAGTTTCCAAAAGAAAAAACTTGAAATTCACTTTGAAAAATCGTTAATTTCTGCTAAAGTTGCACATACTCAGTCATTGTGACCTAGCAAATCCACCTCTGCTATTCAAATGTGCATCAGAGGACAAGCACTAATTATTAACAGAAACATTATTCAAATTAATTAAAGCTACAACAAATCCAAATGTCAATCAACATTAGAAAGGATACTCAAACAACGGTATATTTATACTAGAATACTATATAACAATGAAAAGTACTAAACACAAAAACGTGGGTGGGTCCCACAGATGTTGTATTGAGTGAAAGAAGCTGGACACATGACTAAGCACTATATAATTCCGTTTATTTGATGTGCTAAAGCAGGCAAACTAATCTTAGATGACAAAAGGCACAAAGAATAGTAGTTACATTAGGGGATATTGGTTAGATTGTAGGTTCTGAATGGTGGTTAGATTGAGCTATACATTTAAGAACCTTCTGCATGCCATATTTCAATAAAAAGTATGTTAGAAACTAATATGACAGCTGTAGGGAAAAGCTTTGATATTTACAGTGAGAAAAGTAGAGCAAGGAAGAAAAGTAAGGAGGGAATGCTATTCTTTTACTTCCTCTTTTGTAATTCTTTTTCTTTCGTAAATTCAGTGTTAAAGCATCAGAGACTTGCCAGTTCAGCCCCCAAATTTGCAGAGGTTAATAAACTTCTTGTCCGGGGCGCCTCCGCCTTGCACTCTACGTAGGATGGACCATGTAGAACGGTAGCGTGAGACAGAGGACCCAGAGCCCCTCCTATCCCACACAATACAGCAGGAACAAGAGCAAAGCTGTGGGACCAGCAAAGTGCCAGCAACCCCAGGCTACCTCCTAGCTTCAGCGGCGGTTCGCTGGACAGCGACAGGGTGACTTCCTCAGCTCCCCGCGAATGGTCTGGCAGGTCCTTTTTTTTTTTCCCTCCCACTAATTCCAGAGGGATAAATCTTTGCTCACAAAAGGCTGTTCTCTGTTAGCTATAAGCGAGAACAACTACTGAGGACTGGAACAAAGACGCAGCCGCTTTGCAATTTGCATTTTTTCCCCGTGATTCAGAGATAGCACAAGCCAATGTGTCCCTTCTAAAAGTGAAGCGCTGGAGCGGGCGTACAGGCTTCTCTCCTGGCAGGCGGTTGGACGCGGTCCCCGCGGACTGTAAACTTGCCCTGGCGAGAAGGAAATCCATGAAGTCCAAGAGTGTGTTGCGCTTCTCAGGGCACTTAGGCGCATGAAAACTCGAGTAGATTTTCCTGGAAAGGAGACCATGCCCCCCAAGTCTCTTTCCAACCTCTCCCAGACCGCGGGCGTGAATCAGAGTGTTTTTTTTCCCGGGGTGTCGGAAAGGGATTTCCTGCCCGCCTCGGACAGGACAAGTGCGGAGTTCGTGATCCGCTGTGTGATCCCCTCTCTCTACCTGCTCATCATCACAGTGGGCTTGCTGGGCAACATCGTGCTGGTGAAGATCTTCATCACCAATAGCGCCATGAGGAGCGTCCCCAACATCTTCATCTCTAACCTGGCCGCTGGGGACGTGCTGCTGTTGCTCACCTGCGTCCCCGTAGATGCTTCCCGCTACTTCTTGGACGAGTGGATGTTCGGGAAGGTGGGCTGCAAACTCATCCCGGTGATCCAGCTCACCTCCGTGGGGGTGTCTGTGTTCACTCTCACTGCCCTCAGCGCGGACAGGTGAGGGCACAGGTGGTGGTGAGTGGCCTAGAAAAGCAGGGGAGAGGGGCGGGGGTACCTGGGGAGACGAGGGAGGAAGGACCAGGAGGAGGATGGGGAGAAGGAGGCTGTATCTGGGAATTAAAGGAGTTAAAATGGACTGAGATGTGAAGCTTAGAAAAATAGAAGAAAATTATTTTAAAATTAATTAAAATTGCATTAGTTTGAAAGTAGTTTTAAAATTTCATAAACTAGTCTTCCCCCCGCCCTTTGCATTCTTTGGGAATATTTATCATCCATTTCATAGAAAAGCTATAGAATAAATGTGCAACGGTGCAAATACTGTTGTAGAAGCTGTTTATGTGTCTGTAAAACCTTAGAGGTTCACTTTCTTTATTTGGTAGTTTAGTAACTTAATAGGTAAAACTGTCTGCCTTAATATTAGGGAATTGTTTGATTTGATTTTTTTCCAAATAAGGAAACATCATTTACACTTACTAAATTCCGCTATTTATTTGAAGCAAAAAACCCAAAAACACAAAACTAGAATAGTAAATGTTCTAAGAACATGACTTTACACATAACTTTATACTTCTGTGTTAATACCTCAAGTCAAAATGATATTTTTTTTCTCCACAAACGGGTAGGTCCCAAATTTTAGTATCTTAAAAAAGTGCTATAAAAATACGTCTCTGAAATCAAATCTGCTTTCCACATATTTTGAGGGTGAGAAATATCCATTATTGTCCCTTATAGATTAGCTAGTTCAACTGCTTTATTTTTCAGGTGAGGATTTTGAGGCCCAGAGAATGTCAGTTCCCCTGTCAGAGCTGGGAGGAGAATCCAGTCCTGCTGACTCTTCGTCCAGTGCCACTTTTCCAGGCTTTCTGTAATCATGATCTCAGGCATTTAAGAAGGAGGGGTGTGTGGATGAGGGTGGGAGTAAAATGCATAATTAGGCATCTTTGCTTGGCACCCCAGTCTAATTCCCTCAGGGGTGGGGAGTTGACTTAAGCAACTGGATAAACAGTTCATCTTGGATGATTAAGGTGGTGTTCACTGTCCTCCTCTTTAATTTACATGTTAAGTTATTAATGAAAAATGGGTCTATCTAAATTTCCTGGAATTTGCAGTAATATCCTTACATCCCTTTGGCATCAAGGAGTTAATCTTTATTGAAGGAAAGACAATATTCAGTGGAGATTGAGAGCCACTGCATTTTTAAACTGAATACTATTGACTTTAGTTTGTGTTATTCTTTCCAAACATTCCTATGAAGATGGAAGACTTTGGGTAAATGATATATGTAATTTAGCTTATTTCACACCATCTCTATTTATCTTTCAAAAAAGTTTTTTTTTATTCCATAATTAAAATGTGACTCTTTAGTTCAGTTGCCCTTCTTTATGGGACCCACTTTAATTAGAAAGTTAAAAAATTGTACTTAGTGATCAGAACAAAACTTAATGGAAAACTACCACCGTAATAGTTAAAATTACTTAACATTTTGTTTTCATTTTTAAAGGTAATATTGGTAGCAAGACCCAGAGCCTGAGCTTATTTCATACCACTTTCTCAATCTACTGTCATGCATATTGGTAAATTGGCTCTGACTAAAGTGGCTATTCTTTGTATACTTTGCATACTTACTGACTTTTTTCAGTTTATATGTATCACATACTTTATAAACATACTTTAACAAGAATGATAAAGGTGGGTTGCCACTCCTACTTGGTCCTGAGACTACTTTTGCCTCCCAGTGTACTTTTTGGAAATTCATATTAAGGAACTGGAATTACTAGTGATGAAATTGCACAATACAGTCCAATATTCATTTAAAATGGTTTGGAAATGTTTTGTTATATGTTGTCTACACTTCTGTTTTTCTTCCGAACATAGTAATCAAGTATTGAACAGTACTTCATCTCCCCACACTTTATTTCACTTTTTTTGATTTCTTGTGGATTTGGAAACTAGTAAAAAACTAATTACAATTAGTCCTGTGCTAACTTTCCTTGTGTGAGGTTTTTATCCTCACAACAGTATGAAATAGGCACTATAATTATTACCATTTTAAAGTAAACTAATTCTTGAGATTAAGGGACATCTTCATGATCTCACAGTGACAGAGTCATCATTTGAACCCAATTCAAAACATGGACTCTTCACCATTAAGCCACATTGTTACTTTCCCAGGTATAAGATATTTCTAGTGGCTTTTCCTATTTAATGGCAGACTGAAAAGTTAAGTTTAAAACAAAGCTCCTGGAGTTCTCGTCATGGCTCAGTGGTTAACGAATCCGACTAGGAACATGAGGTTGCGAGTTTGATCCCTGGCCTTGCTCAGTGGGTTAAGGATCCGGTGTTGCTGTGAGCTGTGGTATAGGTTGCAGACGCGGCTCGGATTCTGCGTTGCTGTGGCTGTGGTGAAGGCCAGCAGCTACAGCTCCTGTTAGACCCCTAGCCTGGGAACCTCCATATGCTGTGGGTGCGGCCCTAGATAAGGCAAAAATAAATAAATAAATAAATAAATAAATAAATAAATAAAACAAAGCACCTAAGAGAGAAAAAAAAAAGAAAGAATAATTTAAACAAAGCACCCAAGAGTGAAAAAAAGAAAATAAATGCATAAACCAATTCATTAGATTCAATAGTATGAAAGAAACTTGTAAAATGTAATTGCAAAATAAAGGAAACACGTTGAATTCAAAATTAAGCGGTAGTGTAACAGGAAAAATTAAAAAAAAGACAAAAACTTCCTGTTAGTTTTTAGAAACAAACTCAGTTGTTTGTTAAACCAAATATCCAATCTCATGAGATGGCTTAGATGTCTTTGCCTAAGAAAATAAAGGGAGAGAGTTTAGAATCACAATAACATAGAAAAAGAAACAGAAGATAATTAGATTTTGGGAAGCATATGCCAATGTGAAGTAGATACAAATGTTATACATCATTGATGACAATATCACTGGATAGCAGAGACTTGAAACACAAGCAATATTTGTGAATCTATCTTGAGACCTAAATCACCTTGTTTGATAAGGCCGAAGAGTGGTACACGTGACACTTTTTGGTGGTTTCTCACCAAAACTCCTAGCTGAAGCTCAGGTCTGACTAACCAAATGGCTCTGATTGGAGATGCTTTCTTCTTTGGTCCATAGCCCTGGACAGTACACTGAGAAGCCCTTGGCTCTTGGTGGATGCTGAGAGTGCCGCTCAGAGTGCACTTCTACACTCTTTTGGAAGGTTTAGATTGGCTATACACACCCAAGAGAATCATCTTCTCCTAGCCTACGGATAATGCATGCTATCAGAATGGCGACTTATTTTCAACTTGTTCCAAAAGAATTTAAGGCAGCTTAAAAATAAAGATGCAGGAGTTCTCTTGTGGCACAGTGGGTTAGGAATTGAGTGTTGTCACTTCAGTGGCTTGGATTGTTGCTGTGGCTCAGGTTTGATTCCTGGCAGAAGGAACTTCCAGGGCCACCATAGCAGCCCCCTGCCACTATAGCAGCCCCCAGCCTCCAAAAGATACAAATAACATGCAACAGAAATAACAGAGGGTGGAAAATCAGATACAGGGAAAATAAAAGTTGCAAAATATAAGGTGACAAAATGTGACCCATCCATTTGTCTGAGAGCTGTCTAACTGTCAATTTGGAAAGGCAATGCTTGGCATAACAAATGCTCCGTTGTTATTTTTACATAATCACAGAGATAAGATGAATTGTAATCTGCACTTAATGTACTAGTTTTTAATTTGAAAAATAAACAGAATAAATCTTCGATAAACCAGATATATTTCCTCATTAGTCTCAAATACTTGAAGATTATTTCCCTTTCCCTTCCCTTTAGAAGGGATCTCACACATTGAGTTTGAGAAGTGCTGTGTAACTCTCACAATATTCCCACCATTGTCATAATTTATATATTAATTTATAGTTTCTGAAGATTATTCATCTAGTTTGAGCTGAAGCCTTTGGAACACACTATAAATAAGAAAGGAATGCACTAGGCAGGGAGTTATGGCATCTGGGTACCAGTACTGCATCTGTTATATCCAAATTCTAGTTGGAAAAAATTGATAAGGCAGCACAAAATTCATGCCCATAAGGCAATATTTTTTCTCATTTACAAAATACGATTAATGTCTTTAACTGTAGTGGTGAGGGACCTAAGATAGGATCCTATTACCTCTGAATATTGAGCAGAGTGAGAACCAGAGAGGAGAAGGGACAGGAGTAACTGGTGGGGCATCAAGGTGCCCCATGCATTGTTTCACCGGTCTGTCACACTCTTCCGCGCTACCAAAGCTCAGACAAATCTCTCATTTGATCATTTATGCTGGTTCTATTTGTCTGCTTCTCAGTGGAAACAGGGACTCTCTTACGACTTACCTTTCAGTCTTTTGCTTGTAGTCATGCCTTTAAATAGGGACTATCTGTGCTGGCTGAACTGAGGTCAAATGGTGAAGTTCAGCACTTTTCTTATTGTTCGTTGTCACAAACATACAGTTCCTATCTGTATGTTTTAATACCCCAAATGACAATTTACCTTGATCCTTCCAACTGCTGATTGCTCATGAGGGTTTAACTGATTTCCAAGGTTTTTAACACTTTTAATTTCATTTTAATTTTCTCATTCTTAACAAGTTCTTACTTAAAAGTTTTTTGTTAGTTCTTATTTGATGTTTGTTTACTTACCACATGTCTGGAAAAATTGATGTTGATATGAGGTATAGAGGATTCTTTTCTGGAAAGAGTTGATCCAACATTTAGTACAAGATAAAAGGTGATATATTGTATATTACAATAAGTGTATTGACAGTTCCTTCTTATTTTTACTTTTGAATCAATGTGTAGGTTTTAGGCAATATTTTATGTAACCATTAGATTATTTTCAGTTCTTTGGAGAACCCCACCTGTATCCCAGATGCACTGACAACCTGGCATTTGGAAAATTCATTTGCTTATTTTCTACACAAAAGGATACAACTCTTCCTTAAATTTCCTTTTTTTTGGTTTGTTGTCATTTTCTGTTCTTTTATCCTCATTTATTTTCATTTGACCAGAGTTATTTTCTGTTTCAGTCCATGCTCTAAAGTGATGACCCGGATTAATATTGCTAGTTCAAACTTAATGAACTATTTCTTAACTTATTTTTTAATTAATTACACAAAATATTAAATGTTATTAGGTCCATAGCATATTCCTCATGAACACTACTGATTTGTCACCATTCTGGGCAGGATTTTCTATTTTCATTTATTTGTAGGTCTTCATGGAGAACAAAAATAAACACTAAACCTCACCTTCTTCCCAGCACTTCTTTTTTTTTTTTGTCTTTTTTGGCATATGGAGGTTCCCAGGCTAGGGGTCTAACAGGAGCTATAGCTGCCGGCCTTCGCCACAGCCACAGCAACGCAGGATCCGAGCCACGTCTGCAACTTACACCACAGCTCATGGCAACGCAGATCCTTAACCCACTGAGCAAGGCCAGGGATCGAACCCGCAACCTCGTGGTTCCTAGTTGGATTTGTTAACCACTGAGCCATGACAGGAACTCCTCCAGCACTTCCCTTGATTCATCTATTTGTCATTAAGTTTTTATTTTTTCTTATGGAGATTTTCATTAGGAATAATTTTCAGCCTCCAATGTAGATCTTTCTCTCTACTTTCTTTTATTATTTGTGGAGATTTGGGAGAATATTTTGAAGATTAAAATTTAATAATTGTGGTTTCATTAAAGTTAATTTTTGGAAAAGAACATTTTCAGAGAGAACCAAATATAAAACATCTCATTAGGAACCAGTTTTAGATTACGAAAGTACAATATAGAGATGATTGTAGACATTTAAATGGATTCTGTGAAAGTGTAGTTTTTAGAGATAAAATAATATGAAATGTTATTTGCTAGCACAGTTGAGGCTTAGTTTCTCCCTTGTAAAAATATCTTTCCTATTGAAAATATGGGAGGTTTTAAAAGGACAAGGAGGTCAAATGTCTAAAAATGCATAGATTAGGTAGAGCACTTGATTTTTTAGTTGCATCTCTGCAGTGTGCTACAGCTGAAAAAATAGAGTCTATAGTCACGATGTATGTATGAATCCTGAGTTACCTGCTTACTGGCTCTGTGATCATTTGAACATCATTTAATCTCTTAATCTTGAGTGTTTCTGCAAAATGGGTACACTAATCAGTGGTACTACACAGAATTATTTTATCACATGAAACAATTCGTGTGAAAACTTTTTAAAGCTGTGGGTTGCTGTGTAAGTACTTCTGGATTACCTGTGCGTCAGGATGACAAACGACTCACTAATTCAAATCAGTATGTACTCACGCATGCAGTTAATTATCAGGAAATAGGCACTGACATGGAGAGCAAAAGGAGCCTATTATAGAATTAATAAAGATGATCTCTCTCCCTTCTGTAGTCTTCTCCCAGTTCTTTTAACTACAGACTGGATAGTTCGAACCTGTTGCCTTCATCAACATGACTTGTTATTGTCCTTCTCCTTATAAAACTTGCATGTCTTTTGAGTCATACAAATAACATACTGGTCAAAAACCAAGTGATCTGAGTTCCCATCGTGGGGCAGTGGTTAACCTCATGATTCCTAGTTGGATTCGTTAACCACTGAGCCACAACGGGAACTCCAATATGAAAGCATTTTTAAACTGTGGGTATAAATACTCTTAAGACACAATGTGACATCTTGTAAAGGGTGGGCTTCTGATTCGTCAAATACAAATCTTCTGCTGGATTCCAGTTACTCTTCACCCACTGCACTAGAGAACCTCACAGAAAACCTGGAGAGATGTTCACTGTGGAAGTCAATCTTCTTGAAAGGTGATTTCTAAACCTGGCTTATATATAAAATCACTTGAAAATCATAAAATGAAGAATCTCACATTTTATATTCTAGAGACTGGGCTAGTAAATCTAAGGAGAAACCTAATACCCTTTGTCTTTTTTTCAGTTCTCTAGATGATTCTAAAGATTGATCCAGCTTGGATATTACTAGACCATGTCTCCATCTCCCACTTCCATTCTCACCTCGATTATGTATTACGAAATTATCACAGAGCTCTTACCTAAACTACTCTTAATGTGTGATCTCCTTGTTTTATTATTTTTTTTTTTTTGTCTTTTTGCCTTTATCTAGAGCCGCACCCGCGGCATATGGAGGTTCCCAGGCTAGGGGTCTAACAGGAGCTGTAGCTGCCGGCCACAGCCACAGCCACAGCAACGCGGGATCCGAGCCGCGTCTGCAGCCTACACCACAGCTCACGGCAACGCCAGATCCTTAACCCACTGAGCAAGGCCAGGGATCGAACCAACAACCTCATGGTTCTTGGTCGGATTCGTTAACCACTGAGCCACGACGAGAACTCCAAGTGATCTCCTTATTGTTCAGACCAAGTTTCCTTATTAGTTCAATGAATATTTATTCAGAACCTACTGTGGGCCAGACATTGTTATGCTCTTAGATACAACAGCGAGTGAGACATAGGATCTGGTTGCAGGGAACTTTTACTTTTAGAGTATTGGGCACAGGTCTATGCTTTTTTTCAAAATCTCCCCTACTCCCCTTCTCTTGGTTTCACGATACCTTCTTTATTTCTATTTGTCAGATTATTCACATTTAGATTCCATGTTGACCTCTGATAAAAGAAAGTTTGAAAGAGAAAAAAAAAAGAGGATGAGTAGTGTAAGTAGAAATGCAGAGATGTGTTGATGCAGATTTAAGATGTTGTGATGACTTTATGTGAGTTAAAAATGTGATCCAATTTTCATTATATATTTTGTGACATGATTTAATTACCCTTTCACATTAAATTTAGACTGTATACAGATATGATAAGCAAGATTTAAAATAAGAATTAATGAAGCATATCTGTTTATTGATATTTAATATGTGAATGATGACTATGCTCTCTTTACATGCCTTTTAATTGCACATTGTCTAGTTTTCTGTAAGAGCTATCTTTCTGAAACTATCTAAAAGAAAAATTCCAACTTTTTACACACCTATTTATGTTGCTAAATTCAATGAGATAAATTTTACACTGAGGGACTATTTAATTTCTAAATTTTTCATAAATCTTTGAAAGAAGCATGATTAAACATGTTAATGTTAATTTGGATTGTAATGTTTTACTTACTGATTTTTATCCTTTTAGAGATGCGAATAAAATAGTGATTAGTGTATAACATATTCTCTGAAAATTCTAAGCTATGTTTTATTATTAACAGCAACACTTCAGTAATCTGTGGTTTTAAACTATAATTTCTGGCTTCATATAATTTTTAATACACACAGATTTGTCACATGTACATTATCTAGGAAAAGATCCACGAGATTCATTTTCCCTTTCTTGCAGGGAATGGCTAAGAATTGTCCCTGTTGACAGGCCTTCTCTATCCATGTGCTATGCTCCCACTAGGTTTCTTTCTTCTAAACCAAGAATTCTGGATCTGTTGCTGGCTCTACTTTAGCAACCTTATCAGGAAGAGAGAGTCACAACTTCCATTTCTATCTGAAATTTCCCCAACATGCTTTGTGGTTACAAGACTTCTGTAACTAGCATATGCTTAGATATGGGGTGGGAGTGAGGGTAGCGAGTGACGTTTTACTCCTCCTTTTCAAAATCCGTGAAGGAAAATTCAGAACATTCTTTGTTGTTTCTGATAATGTAACAAAGAAGGCTAGTTAACTAAGCAATCTGTGGTGATCAACAGTCCCCAAATCTCTCTGCTCTTTCCCCTTCTCTTCCACATAGAGAATATTTATTTATTTATTTATTTTAATTTATGTCTTTTTAGGGGTACACCCATGGCATATGGAAGTTCCCAGGCTAAGGGCTGAATCTGAGCTGCTGCTACCTACCTGCACTACGACTCATGCAATGGCCGATCCTTAACCCACTGAGCAAGGCCAGGTAACAAATCTGTGTCCTCATGGGTACTAGGTTGGTTCACTACTGCTATGCCACCATGTAAATTGATCTTAAATATGAACTGGCAGTCAGCAAATATCTATCTTTTAAAGAAAGATTCTAGCAAAAAGAGACCAAAGAAACAAACAAATCTTGGAACTGTTCTAGAAAAGAAGGAAAATTAAACATTTTTTGTATTAGTTCCACAGATATATAACAAAAAATACACTTCCATGATGTAAGAATAGGGTCTATGCAAAGGAATGGTTTGAAAACTTGAGAACTCTAGAAATTATAAACATGACAGCAGAAATAAAAATTCAGGATAAAGGATAGAAGCCAAAGCTAATAAAATATCTGAGAAAGTAAAACAAAAAAAGGTGGGTAAGACTTTGATAAAATGAAAATGTAAGAAAGAAGAATTGAGATTTAAGCACTCGTATTCCAATTATTCAGGAAGGTGATAAAAAGAACGTTTCAGAAAAAAATTGAATTCAGATACATGGGAAATTATGCAAATGAAAAAAATCAAGTAGCAACTTTGGAAAAATCAAATACGTTTATCAGAAAGAAAATATAATCATAATATATCATTTAACTCTCCAATGAGTGATATTTGCTTAGTCATAACAATTTTCTATCAACTACTTTTTTTTTTCTTGCTTTTTAGGACCACCCCTGTGGCATATGGAGGTTCCCAGGCTAGGATTCAAATCTGAGCTGTAGTCACTGGCTTACGCCACAGCCAGAGCAACACAAGATCCAGGCTGCATCTGCAACCTACACCACAGCTCATGGCAATGCCAAATCCTTAACCCGCTGAGCGAGGCCAGGGATGGAACCTGCATCTTCATGGATGCTAGTTAGATTTGTTTCCACTGAGACACAAAAGAAACTCCTGTCGACTACTTTGTAAAAACTATCTTACTAAGTCAAGAAGTTGGTATAAGAGAGAAAATCTTCAAATACCATAACATGATGTCAAAAGCTAATGTATATAATATTTAATTGAAGAGACAAGGGCAGAAATACAGTTCTTAGACATAAAGAGGTAATGATGTGAGATTTATTTTCACTCAGAAGTGGGACCTGAAATGGAATGAGGGACTTCCACTTTTCTTTATAGGATTTTTAGTAACCTCTGATTTAAAAAGCAAGCCAGGGAGTTCCCGTCGTGGCGCAGTGGTTAACGAATCCGACTAGGAACCATGAGGTTGCGGGTTCGATCCCTGCCCTTGCTCAGTGGGTTAACGATTCGGCGTTGCCGTGAGCTGTGGTGTAGGTTGCAGACGCGGCTCGGATCCTGCGTTGCTGTGGCTGCGGCGCAGGCCAGTGGCCACAGCTCCGATTAGACCCCTAGCCTGGGAACCTCCACATGCCGCGGGGTGCGGCCATAAAATGACAGAAGGCAAAAAAAAAAAAAAAAAAGCAAGCCAAACTCTTTGAATGTAATAATCTGATTAAAAAAATTAAAAACAGGAAAAATAGCTCATGCTAGTTACGGATTGTAATTCTCTCAGTTCCTTAAGAACACATAATTAAACAGAAAAGGAGAATGGAATCATGGCTGCTGAGTTCTGCCATGTGTGAAATCCAGGTAAATGATGAATCTTTAGAGAACCTCAGAAGGAGACATGATCTGCTTGAAACATTCTGTATTTTTAGATGATCAGAGCAATTCAAATGTAAATAAGAAGGTACAGTGTCATTGGTATGGTTAATATCTGTTAAGTTCCAGGCACTGTAACAGATGTTCTTTACAGTTTTTCTAATCACAAAACTTTGAGGGAGGTGTTTTTATCCCCACCGTATAGATGAAGAAAAAGATCTTAAGTGATGTTCCAAAGGATATTAGAGATGAGACAATGGTGCAGATTTATCTGACTAAAATCACTTTTAACTGTATCTTGTTAACATCCTAGGAATACTATAATCAGAAATACTTTTTTTTTTTTGGTCTTTTTAGGGCCACACCCCTGGCATATGGAAGTTCCCAGGCTAGGGGCTGAATCAGAGCTGCAGCTGCTGGCCTAGCCACAACTACACCATATCGTAGCCATGTCTGTGATTTATACCGCAGTTTATAGCAACGCCAGATCCCTAATCCACTGAGTGAGGCCAGGGATTGAACCCACATCCTCACAGATACTAGTTGAGTTTGTAACATGCTGAGGCACAATGGGAACTCCTGAAATACTTTTAAAGACAGATATAAGTAATTTGAAGTTATGTACAATTTTTGTCTGTTTGCATTATTATTACCTTACTTAATACTTCTATGTAATTGCATGAGGTGTAGAAAGCTTGGATTATTTAAACCATTGTGTCCTGGAGTGTGGTTCATTTACCACTACGATGGTGTTAGGTAGGAGGAGAGAAGATTTCATGAGATCTTGACTTAAAGAAATTTGAACTATTAAGGAGAATATTATTCTATTTTCAGTTGTCTCAGCCCCTATGACTGAACTAGGGAGAGTCACATTTGGGATTAGTCTCTAAGACTTCTTAATGTTCTTTAGGAAGAAAAAAGCTTCTCAACCTCAGAAGCTCTAGAAGAGTATCCAGTGAATTTTAATATTATTTTGTGAACATTTTATATTTTACTATTAATGTGTATTATAGCAATTGCAGTAGTAATGGGTTTCTTAAAAATAAAATTATTCAAAGAAAAATATTCAATACATGAAACTTGTATATGTAAATTTAGAAAATATTTATGAAAGAGGTTAAACAAACTAGTGCAATTTGGGAAATGACCATTTAAAATATTTGCCTCTCTCTTCCTGTCTTCTGTGCTAATAAGCAGTAGAATGACTTGTGGACAGAGAAACACCAGGGATCTTAGTTATCCCATACACCGCATAGCAGCTCGAGTATAATGCAGTTTGGCACCTCTCAGTTAAAATCTCTATCTTTTCCTTTCTTTTTTGCATTTTTTTTCTTTCTTAAGAGAGTAATTTGAGATGCATTGTTTTCCCAGGTACAGAGCAATTGTGAATCCCATGGATATCCAGACTTCAGGGGCAGTGCTGTGGACCTGTGTGAAAGCTGGGGGTATCTGGGTCTTCTCAGTGCTGTTGGCTGTTCCAGAAGCAGTGTTTTCCGAAGTGGCGCGCATCAATGCCTTGGATAACGGCAGCTTCACAGCATGTATACCCTACCCTCAGACGGATGAATTACATCCAAAGATTCATTCAGTGCTCATCTTCTTGGTCTACTTCCTCATACCACTTGTTATTATTAGTGTTTATTATTATCATATTGCAAAGTCTTTAATTAAAAGTGCACATAATCTTCCGGGAGAATACAATGAACATACCAAAAAACAGGTAAGCTCAGTAGGTGTGTCTGTTGGGGGTGCACTGGTCAGAGGCAGGAAGTGTTATTTCAAGTTCTATTTCAGAGGATTTCAGTACCAGGAATGATTATAACAGTCAGAGGTTACTGGGACACGCACTAGCCTGAACTAGAAACTGTATGGGGAGGTCTCTAACAGGTGGCTCTGTCTTAGCTCTAAAAGTCCACTGAAGTCCAGCTTACCTGACACCTCTTTATGTGCAAATATTTATGCAAAGAAACACATAACAAACTAGAAAAACTTCATATTTTAAGTATACATTTATTTAATTATTGTTTCTTCTCCCATTAGTGCACTAAGGATGATGGAAGCCTAGGGAAAGGATGCATCAGGGAAAGGACCGTGGGACACTGGTTTGGGGTGGGAGTTTGGCGAGGATATCAAAATGGGAGACTGGGAACAGAGGGTAGCAGGACCAGAGTGAGAGCGATCAGAAGGTCGGCTGTTGCTGAAGTCATTCTTGGTCTAGTTCAACTTTATAGCTTTTCTGATAAACAAAAATTATACACTAATTTTAAAATTACATACTAAACCTCATGTACTTGTTCCTCTCTAAAGAATATACAGTACTAATTTAAGGTAAAATCAGTTGCATTAACTTAAAAAGAGATGGAAATACTGCAGTGATGGGACAGTCTCAAGTTGCACATTTGGGCACCCCCAGAGAGGAACACCCTCCAAAGGGTTCTGTAGGTACGGGAAGGTTATGGGTGCCTTCTCCCCAGTTTGAATAAAAACGAGTTGAATCACTGGTCCTTAAAATATGCTGGGCTAGAGATGGGGGGGCAGGCTGGGGCTTTGGACACTAAATCTGGTAAATGTTCCTTGTATGGAAGGAGATCTCTATTGATGTCCACCGACATCAGTGATCCACATCTGCTTTAAAGTTTTAAAAAATTAACCAATCATTAATGGAATTATTAGAAAAATTAATAGATTTATTATCTCAAGATCTGGCATCATAGAAGCAAAAATGCCCAGGTCACAGTCTCGTTACGCTTTTTCCTTTATATACGATCTTTTTGTTCAGAGCCCCGTGAATCCAGTTTGTATTTCAGTTTGGGTATCTGAGTTTTTGCCTTGATTTCTAAAGTTGAGTTATACGCCCTGCCTCCACTTTTTGGTTTTTTAAGACCTTAGTTCTACCTTTTCACATGTGTGTGTAAGCTTATAAACTCTGACTGGATAACTGAGCTTGCCATTGCCCAAGAAGTAATCTCCATGCCAACAAACTACCTGTACATTTGAATCTGTAAGTATAGACCACCATGAAGTTCTTGGGCCTTTGCTCCACCTGCTAGCGAGAACTCTGCTTAGTAATGTAAATTTCATATCCACCTCCTTAATATGACCAAGTTGTCCAACTTATGCCACTGAGATTCATCTGGAATACCACATTCTGCTTCTTGAACTAGACTAGTTTTTTTTTTTTTTTTCACTTGCACCTTTGTTTGCAGTCACCACTCACTACTACTTACTCCCCACTGTCAGATCCATTTTAATCCCAAATCTTCCAAAGTGGTATATTCTAGTCAATTACCAAGAGTTTTAGTTCAGAAAATATGTTGTCTATTATAAATATCTTGGTAAATTATCTTTTCACTGTCATGTTGCTTTATTTAAATATTCAAGCAAATGAGACAAAGGTTAGCTAAACTTTGGATTCTGGATGTTAGAAAATGATTTTTAGATTAAAAAAGATTAGTGCCCAATGTTTGCATTAAATTTATGGAGCACATTACTTTATGAAACAGTAAATATAGTAGATGAATTTTATGAAAAAATAGAAAATATTTTCAATTTCATTTTAAGGTAATGTAACATATAGCTGTTTACAGAATTGATAGTTATATCAGATGTTTTTGATTTATGAGAGTCAGTAGTTTAAATTAAATCTCAGTTTTGTTTGTGTGTGTGTGTATGTGTGTGTGTGGATAAGGGTTAAAAAAATGTCATAGTCTATTTCAAAAGCTCTGTTTTTCCTACTTAAAATATTACGGTTTTTTAAAAAAATCTAAGCTTGAATATATTCAGTGGTTTACTAATTCAAAAGATCTAACATAAACGAAAGTGATTTATATTTATAGTGATCACAAGATCTTAAGCAAAAGGAAGAGTTAAAAATAAGAAAAGATTTTTTAAGAGCCCAGTTTTAACAGGAAGACATAGCCATTCATAAGCTGTCAAATATTTTAACGTGAAAAATAGTGTAGTGACCAAAACAGGCTTCATTAAATTGTT
>PVHT020000077.1:15713268-15772114 GCA_004024745.2 Catagonus wagneri
CGTTAACCCACTGAGCAAGGGCAGGGATCGAACCCGCAACCTCACGGTTCCTAGTCGGATTCGTTAACCACTGCGCCACGACGGGAACTCCCAAAATTGTTAAAATCTTTGACAAGGAAAATCGTTTTTGTTTTTTTAGAAGCATTTTCATGCTATCATAAGTTTTACATCTTTTTGACTGTGATGTATTTTAGGATATGGTTGGTTCCACTTTTGTTTTAATCAGTGGGACTATTTCCTTATATTTGCAGATGGAAACACGGAAACGCCTGGCCAAAATCGTGCTGGTCTTTGTGGGCTGCTTTGTCTTCTGTTGGTTTCCAAATCACATCCTTTACATGTATAGGTCTTTCAACTATAACGAGATTGACCCATCTCTAGGCCACATGATTGTTACCTTAGTTGCCCGGGTTCTGAGCTTTTGCAATTCTTGTGTCAATCCATTTGCTCTGTACCTACTCAGTGAAAGCTTCAGGAGGCACTTCAATAACCAGCTCTGCTGCGGAAGGAGAGCCTATAGAGAAAGATCACCCAGCTACCTACTCAGCTCTTCTGCAGTGCGCATGACCTCCCTGAAAAGCAATGCTAAGAACATTGTGACCAATTCTGTGTTACCAAATGGGCACAGCGTGAAGCAGGAAATGGCACTGTGATTTTGGCCATTCAGCTGACTATTTAAAAGAGCTTACTCTTGTATCTATTGAGTAGAGCAGAACTGAACAATTTTCTTTCTTACTGTATCGCAGCTAATTCATTAGGTGATTTCATGACTGACTCAGAAAAGGCAAAATAAACAAAGCTAACATTTTTCTCTGAACAAAACTTTACATGATGTTTAAAAAATGTATTACATTAAAAGTGATTCAAAAAGCAATTCTATGTGTATAAATCAGTACTTCTTCAATACTGAAGTTGTTCCTAGAGACAACTCTAGTGTATGAATCTTAAATTTGTTTTATCTTGGAGCATGAAATAAATTTCTTTACTGAGGCAATGATTCAAGTATAATATTCAAACTCCAAATATTTGAAATACAAGTCATCTTGTCATGGTAAATTTTATTCTTAACTGGTGTATTATATATCTCCTTTGTTTGAATAAAATAATAGAAAATTCAAAAGGTGGAGCTAAGCTATGTAAGGTTAGTCATAATTTATAGAAATAGCTTATATCCGTAACTTTAAATATGTGATTAAAAGGTCTGGTGACATTTGTATTATGCACAATGAAAGAGATATCACCTGAATATGATTTACATTATGAGTGTAAAATAGATATCATATGTCGCAAATTGTGAAACTATGACTCAGAAACTGGCATGCTCATCTTTGTATACATTGCTAAATCCCTGGATATTTGAGTGATTCTGTATAGCTGTGACAAGATTTATATAATTCTGGTGAGATCAACCATTTATTCTGGGGCGAATTTGACAATTTATTCTGGTGAGTTCAACCACTGTTTCTTGCAATAGTCTCCTGACACGTGTATTTAAAATCCACTTGAAGTTTACTCTGAAAAGTTTACTTTGAATAAATGTCTTGGATTTTTTCACCAAAATACAAATACGGTTTGACTAAATTCTGAAAGCTACTCCATCTTAAGCATGTGTCAATAAGTCAAATATTTGAATTAATATATTTAATATTGTTTCCAAATTTGCTGAGTTTGGGAACATTTCATTAGTCTATGAACCTCTTTTTTTTTTTTGCTTTTGAGGGCCACACCTGTGGCATATGGAAGTTCCCAGGCCAGGGGTGGACTCTGAGCTGCAGCTGCTGGCCTACACCACAGCCACAGCAATGGTGGGATCCGAGCCACGTCTGCAACCTACACCAGGTCCCTGACCCGCTGAATGAGGCCAGGTATTGAACCCACAACCTCATGGATACTAGTTGGATTCATTTCCGCTGTGCCTCAGTGGGAACTCCCTGAGCCTCTTTCTTAAAGACTTCTAATACTTACTCTAAGATATGAAATATTCAATCATATGTAGCAATAGAAAAAATAAACATAACCAGTTTTCATACGATCATTGATAATGATAATGATAATGAAATTAAACATGTTTTTTTTTCCATATTCTAGGTATAATCCTAAAGCTTTACATGGACTATCTAATTTAACCTTCAGTATAACTCATCAGGTGAAAAGAAAACAATCTGATTTTGATAGAGTATGATGTCTCACAATTGCGGATGTTTCTATTTAAACAAATACACAATTTTGCGAATTTTACAAAAATAACTGATTATGTGAGCATATCGCCATGGCTCTAAACTTTGGTTTTATTGACTTCACAGTAAATCTAAATCTATATCTGAAATATATCTTGTTGTTATCTCTATTTTAGAGACTAGGGAAAAAGAGGCTCAGATTATTACAGAACTTAAAGGCTCCAAAGTCCATAGCAATATTATTTATAATAGCCAAGTTATGGAAGCACTCTAAGTATCCATCAGCAGATGAATGGATAAAAATGATGTGCATACATAAACAAAAGCCATAAAAAAGAATGACATTTTGCTATTCGCAGCAATGTGGATGGACTTGAAGGACTTCATGCTAAGTCAAGTCAGACAGAAAGACAAATGCAGTATGATATCACATATATGGAACCTAATAAATACAACAAAAAAGAAGCAGACTCACAGATATAGATAGTGGTTATGAGTAGGAAGAGGGAAGGCAGGGGCAGTATAGGGTGAGGGAATGAGAGGTACAAACTATTGGTTGTAAGACAGGCCACAAGGATGATTGTACAATAGTGTAGCCTATATTTTGTAGTAACTGTAAATGGAGTATAACTTTTAAAATTGTATAAAATTTTTTAAAGAAAATTTTAAAAGGAAACTCGAAGAGGGTTCCATAGCCATGTGGGAGAGGTAGGATTTAAAACCGAATACCATACTGTGGTGCATGCACTCCTATTCCACCATCTCTCGATTTCTTTCTTTCTCTGTTGTCTTTCTTCTACCTCAAATACTTGCTGTTAACCTCTGGGCAGGTTGGAGATCCATTCATCAGGGAGGTGTCAAATATTACACACAAATTTTATGCTGACTCTGGGTATTTTAAAATCTTTTAAGGCTCATTCCTTAAAATGTAAAGAACCATGGGTCTCAGGGTAAGAATTATTTGTCCGTGTAGAATCATTTTCCTTGCTGATAATAAGGTTATGGTAGAAATATGTATATGTGAAAGATTGCAGGATACATGCATATCAAATTATATAACAATGCTATTCTTTTAGACTCTAAATTATAGACTTTATAATTACGATGTGCACATGTCCCTTTAGTTTTTCATATACATAACATATATAAAATTAAATATATGTATGTATATAGTCATTGTAAAGTCTTTCCTTGGAATAGTCACTTGAGAATTACTATATTAGTATATATCCTATTATGTATGCCCATACTATCTATCTATCTATATGGCATGATGAAGTAAATATTTAATGTTTACTTTTATAATATATTTTCCAAGTCTAACAAAACTTTATGCCTTACGCACATATGCATGCATTCACACACTTAAGATTTGGTTCATATTAAAACTAGAGTTTCAACTTTGGTCTTGATATTATTTTATTTATATTTATCTTACGTATAATTATTTTACATATTTTTTAAAGTTTTTTTATTTTTATTTTTTCCCATTACTTAATGAATTTTATTATAATTATAGGAGTACAAAAATCATCACAACTCAATTTTTATAGCATTTCCATCCCAAACTCTCAGTAGTTACTTTACATATTTTTGAAACATTTCTATTTGTTTCTGGGTATTTAAAATTTTTATTGTTCTTATTATTGAGGGATAAAGTTAAAGGAAGTAAGCTTAGTATTTACCTATGAAATCATACTACAGAAGGAAATCAAACTAATTACACCTATTAACCAGAAATAGAAAAAAAAATCTCCTTAAGAATGTAGGGTGAAATAGGGAGTTCCCGTTGTGGCGCAGTGGTTAACGAATCTGACTAGGAACCATGAGGCTGCTGGTTCGATCCCTGGCATCGCTCAGTGTTATAACGATCTGGCATTGCCCTGAGCTCTGTGTAGGTTGCAGATGCCTCTGGGATCCCACGTTGCTGAGGCTCTGGTGTAGGCCAGCAGCAACAGCTCGGATTAAACCCCTGGCCTGGGAGCCTCCATATGCCGTGGGTGTAGCCCTAAAATGACAAATGCCAAAAATAAAAAAGAATGTAGAGTGAAATAGTCTTTAAAAGGTAATCAACCTGTTTATCGGTTCATCTAGTAGTATTGTAATTTAAGGAAATATTAGGAGAAAAGCCATATCTAATGCAGTAATATCTGTCATGATGGAGGGAAATTTCTCATCAAATTATTATTTTTAATGTACATATAGGCTATGTTTTTTTCTCACAATCTTCTCTTGAAACCTAGAATAGTTCAAAAGAAATAAAAAAAGAGTTTTTGAAATGCTTGGAACCAGAGAATGCTCCTCTTAATTCTTTTGTCTGTACAATGGGTTAACAACATCGAAAAGGTTAAGTTAAATGATGCATGTACTCAAAACAGTGCCTGACATTAATAGTGTTTGAGAAATACAGTTTCTATCATCATGTTTTAAAGTTATCTTTCCTTGTGTAGTAAAATAACAATAAAATTTATTAAACATTTACTATGTGACAGATTCTGTATTGTATCCTTTAAAGAAATGCCTCATATCAGCTCATAAGGCAAGCTTTATTCTGATTCCCATTCTATGGATGAGGAAACTGAGGATTAATAAGCGGATAGATAAGGATGGAAGAACTCATTTATCTGACTTTAAATTCATTTACTTTATCTATAGTCAATACTGCCAAGAAACTGGAATTCAAACAATTCATTGGAAAATAGAAATAAGCATGTGATATTTTCCTCCTTGGAATGCACTAGTTCCCTGACAATAAAGGACAAAAAAAGAATGGTTCTCTGAGTTACCTTTATCATTCTGAGGTAAGGATAATAGCTTAAATTCTGGTCACCCATGTGAATACATTTATAAAAGTAAATTTCATATATAAAATATGGGACCATAATTTCTGCCCCCAAATTTCTTTCTCTATTTTGTGCATGTTATATAAAAAGAGAGAAAAGAAATAACAAAAATTAATAGAACATCGTTGATACTAAAACATATTTTATTGGGCTATTTGCTTGTTAGAACATATCTTGTTTAAATGTTTATGATTCTACAAAGCTGTAAAATAGTAGATTTTGAACAAATACAATTTTCCCACTTGCTAATATTTTATTACTGTCTTCATTGCACACTCAAGAACTATTTCCATTAAGTTTATGAGAAATGAAATGTTTCAACTGCCAGGCTTCTCTTAAAATAGAATAAGCATGAGTAGTTCAACTTCAAATAAATTAACATGTGTTCATGTTTTCCTCAGACTTTTTTGAACAAGGAGGAAGGTGTGAGCAAAGAGGTGCGAACAATGTGTGTATAGTTTAGTGCAGAAAGCCACTCATAACATTATGGAATAATAAAATGAGTGCTAAAGAAAGATGGGTTAGAACTGCATCTTTAATGGTTATTAGAGGAAATCATACTTATATACTGTGGTTACAGAATTTTACACCATTTCATTTTCTAAATTGTTTATAAGTTATTTTAAGAGTTCTATTTTTTTTCCATATGTTGTGTCTTACCAGAATTTCAAGCAGGAAATTTTCTTATACACAGACTCAAGTCTTATTCAGTTGTAGATAATTTGTGTGTGAAGCAGTGTACAGCGAAACTTAACCACGATTTTATTTTTGGAAACTAAGACTCATCTTCAACAATGAACACATAATAATACTCATATTCCTCATAGAAGAAGAGCAGTATCAGTGTAACCCATTTGGGAACCTAAAAATATTTTTAAAAATATTTAGTGATACTTAATACAACTAGTTGAAATGGGAAATCAATAATCACAAGATATTTTAGGTGTTTTAGTGCTGAAAATCAAGCACTAAAATGTTTAAATTGATGGTTGCATATGCTACAAAAATTTAATTGGGAAAGATCAGTCTATGCATAAAATTTCTAATTTTCAGATGAACTTTAGAAATATATCTGTTTGCTTTGAGTGTCCGATATTCGGCTGCATGCTTCAAATAAAAAGTGTAAGCCCTTATTAGTATGATCCACTTTTTAAAAACTGTTTTGCACATTTCTTTAAGTGAATGTACAAAAAAAAAAAAGAAGTATGTAAACATGGTATTATGAGAGTGCAGAAACAGGAAGAAAAAAACTCACAAATCATTTTAATATGAACTTATTGTCTTCGGTAGACTTACTCATTCACCTAAGTTCATGGTTTTCAATAAGTAAAACTTCTCCATGGCAAAGCAAAAAAGAATTTGGTCAGACACCTTATGGGATCTTGCAAATACTTAACAAAATTCGATGGGAAATAGAATCTAGTATACACTTCTAACTTATTTTAAAAACATAAATTTACCCAAATAACAAATTACCAAGGGCAGTATTATTTCTGCTTATGTGTTTAATCAAGTAAATCTCTTGGAATCAATAAAGACCATATAAGAGTACATGCTGAATTTCAGGAATATTTAATCTGCCTGCATTAGTTCTGTATTTCAGCCTAAGCTATAATAAGATGTCTAGAGTATTTAAAAATTAGAATTTGTATCTTCTCTTCAGGCAGTTTGCCAAGAAGCATATTAATGAAATATATCAATGTTTAAATAAAATGACTTGGCTTACCTCACTGCACAGGACAGGCGGATATATTTCCTTTAGGAGAATTTATTTTTAGTGAAGGAAATCAAGACATATAAAATAAAGATAAATGTTTGCACACAATGCTTTTTAGTTCTTCATTTTAGATTGAGCTTAGCTTTGGAATACCATATCGGCTTCTTTATAATTAATAAAATATTACTTAATAAACTCAGGATAGTAAGTTATTCATATGTAAACACAAATTCCAAAGGTCTGCAGTCAAGTTTTACAATCTTCTTAGAACACAACTTTTGTGTCAAGCAGAGAAATCTTTAACTTATCTAATAATTATATCCTTTTCTTGACTAATGTTTCCTTAAAAATCATTAAAAAATCTAAGTATCATTATATACAACTTTCTGTTAAGATAGTTGTATAATTTTTCAGTTAAAACTAAAATCCTGCTAAATATTTTTTAGGGATATTTTATTTGCTCTCTGTAGTAATTCAAAATATAAAACTAGCAATTAAATCACAGATGAACCAATTTCACTACCCTCAAGTCCTCCTCTCTCTTTCTCAGCTTCAAATAATAAAGAGCATTTTTCATTTGTTATAAAGCAATGAAGTTTACAAAATTACATCTATTCCAATTTAATGACATATCATCCTATGCCATAATTATTTAGGTGCATCAGTGGGATTGTTTCAATTAGAATGTGCTGTTTAGATTTCTAAGGTGCATATTAGAATAATTTTCCTATGACTTTGAGCCTTCTTTTTCTTCTTTTTTTTCATATTGATGGGGGTAGACGAATGCCAATGAAGAATTTATTATGAAAAATAATACTGTAAGTAATAAACCCATATTGCGATTGTTAGAATTTTAAACTTACCTGATTTTAAAATGTTTGTTAGTATTAATTGATATTCATTCTATTATTTAAAAACCTAAAGAAATATAATGAATGTCATGATAAGGGATTTTATGGTAGTTTTCTTTAAATCTCTGAGTTATGATTTGGCAATATAGAGATTGTGGGACTGTGCAGAATTGGGGAATTTATAATTCCATTTGATATATTAGTGTGTGACTGTTCACTGTTATTTTAAAGGGATAATAAATTTAGTGAAAGTTAATTAGAATCAGTTTCAACATGGGAGTTTTTTTTTCATTTCAATCTCAGAATATGATATATTGAATAAATATTCTTGGGTTTATTTTGAATGCTGTGCCTTTCAGTAAATGAATTTTCACTTTTAGGCAAGTCAGAGGTCATTATTGCAATTATTTTATCTCTTAAGCATGTATGACTTACTTTTTATATTCCTTGACAATAAAAGTCAGAGTATTATGAATAAATTTATTTTTTTCTTTGAAATAACATTTGTTTATAAAACTCAAAGTTGGGTGGTATTATCTAAGAGAAAACATACACACAAATGTATAAAATTAACTCACAGTTGCTTGCAAAAAGGAGGAGGTCATAGGTCAGAAACTTAAAATCTATAATGGTTACAGAGAAATGAAATAAAGTTGCTATTCCAGACACAAACATTTTGACTGTTAAAAACTTGGGTTTAATTTCAACCACATAGTTTATAAAAGGAGAAAGTCTTTCCCTCTCAGTAAATTTGTTGAGTGTTTTTACTTCAAAGTTCAATATATAAGAAGTCTTTTCTGCTTTAACAGCTTAATTGGTTGATGCATCATGATGTTTGGTAAGTATATGAATTACTTGCATGGTATTCTATTACTGCCATTATCTTCTGCAATGATTAAAACCACTGTTAGAGAAAGTGTTTCTTGACACATATTCTTTAGAACTGTTTTATAAGATTTAATGCATATTAGTATCTCAACCCCTCCTAACAGAAGAACTGAAAAAGTAGTGACAAATGAGGGTGTTCTAACAAAATTTTTCTTAAGGTAATGCATTGCAGAATGAGAGATGGGTTTGGACTCTTGAAGCAAAAATTGTTGCACTTGATTAATCTTTAAAGAGTATTTTTCATTTCTTTTTACACACATACTTTATGGTTGGATAGCATTCCTGCCCACTAGAAACATACAAATCAATGGTATTTCAACAGAATGCCAAACATCTGGATGACAAATAAAACATCTGCACAATTACCTTACTGTTTCTTATTATTTGGTGTTTAGTTGAAATATCTATATGCTTATGTTAACCTTTCATCTTATTGCAGTAGTTTAGTGTTGTTACAGCTTAAATGCTCATATTAGACCTTGTGGCTAGGTTAACTACATAAATAATTTCATTAGTATGAGTTTCTTATGCTTTTCTTAGATTGAGTCAGTTATCTCAAAGTATATAAAATCAATATTATTCTTAATCACGATGAAAGAAAAATAAGGCATTTGTAATTTCTCGAAACAAATGAGAATTGTGTCTAAGCTCTTAGGAATAGCATAACCACTGCAAATATTCAGTGAAAGCGTTTGTAGATCTGCTTATTAGACGTAAAATGTGGGAGACAATGACAAGGACAAGTATAGGAAAAGATTTTACTTTCTTATAGATAATTTCTTATGAAAAGGCAGATACTGTTTTTTTTGTTTTTTAGCTAAAAATATTCATAGAGTAAGGAAAAAATCAGAAATAAAATTAATAAGAGTTTACTAATAGGGGCTTGGGTATTTAGCGGGAAAATAGTCAAAATGTTTTATTTGATAGCTTTTATGTATTTCAAAGAGCATTCTTTGGTGTTGATATGGACTATTTAGCCATCTCTAATACATTCTTCTATGAAGGTTCCAGAAAATTTCAAAAACTGAGCTTTATTGTTGCCGTTAATAAATTCATTTCATAGGATGCCCCACAACTTGTAAAGTAAATCCAGGGGACATTGCTTACTGTATTACTTTGTAGTGAGGACTTTGAAGAGGAAACCAAGACAAGTAGAATCTGCTTACTAAACAAGTAGTGGGTAAGGGCTTGGATCAGCAGCTGGGGAGGAGTCGGCATGAGCATGGTGAAGGGGACTCACCAGCAGTCATTAGTAAGACAGCAGAGGTAGAAATGAATTCTTTTGGTAGAGCAGGAATATATTTACGATCAATTACAGAATTACTTAAAGTCCCAAACCTATGCTGAAATATGGTACAGTGTCCTGGGCTGAACAGTTTAACTCTTTAGGAGTAAGAAAAGCAAGATTTCCACAAAGGGTCAGAAAATAAAAGAGAGAAAAGGACAGGGATTTTTGAGTCAATATATAAAAGTCATTTTCAAGTTTTAGCTTGGAGACTGACTTGCTCAAGAGCAAGGGACATGGGTGCTGGATGGACCTTAAAGAGGGCAGCAGCTACGGTCCAGAACTGCAAATCTCACTGTCTCTACAGATACTTCAAAGTCATCTCAAAATTAATGTGTCTAATTCCTCATTCCCAGACTTGATCCCTCTTTCTTCCACATTTTGGTAAATGTCATGCCTTCCACCCTTTTCTGAAGGGAAATAAAACCAGGAGGGTTACATTTAATTCTTTCACTGTCTTTCCACATCCAATCCATCAGCAAGCCCTACTGATTATACTTCCAAAGTGTATCTTGAGTCTTTCACTTAGGTGAAAGTTTATCACCTAAGCTACCATTCCCTTTGCTTAGGTGATAAACTCTTAACTAATGCCCCATTTTCACTCTAGTTCAAATGAAATCCATTTTCTTCCACACTGCAAAGAGAAATCATGATAAATTAGATCATATCACAGCTTTTTTTCCCCAATACACTTAGAATAAAATAAAAAACTACTTGTTTAAGCTAAGTAATTAATCTGGACTTTGATCACTGTTTAAAATTTACTTCCTACTTGTCTTACTGAACTTCAGCCTCACTGGTCCTCTTTTTTGTTCTTCCAGCACAGACTGGTTCCCACTTCAATGCTTTTGCATGAGGGCCTTAGAATTAGGAATATCTTTTATCAGATATTCACATGATTGACTCTTCCCAGAGAGGTTGTCTGTCATCAAACAATCTGTAGAAGCCACTCTCAGATCATTCCATTTCCTTGTCCTGACTTATTTTCCTACAGCATTTCTCATTTCCTTCTGTACTCACTTAGGTAGTCTTTCTGTTTTATTTATTTTTATTTTTATTTATTTATTTATTTATTTTTTGCCTTTTGTCATTTTAGGGCCGCACCCGCGGCATGTGGAGGTTCCCAGGCTAGGGGTCTAACAGGAGCTGTAGCTGCCGGCCTTCGCCACAGCCACAGCAACGTGGGATCTGAGCCACGTCTGCAACTTACACCACAGCTGCCGGCCACGCCGGATCCTTAACCCACTGAGCGAGGCCAGGGATCGAACCTGCAATCTCATGGTTCCTAGTCAGATTCGTTAACCACTGAGCCACGGTGGGAACTCCTCTTTCTGTTTTATTTTAAATAAGAGTCCTCTAAGAGCAGACACTTGTCTGTGTTGATGTGTGTGCTATATCCTCAGGGCTTAACAGCTCCTGGAATGTAGTTTAATGTGGTCGGTACCCAAAGAGTAACTGTAGATTGACTAAATGGAGGGTTGAATGGTGCTGGTCTAGGAGACAAAGAGAGACCCTGGAAATAAAGAATAGAAGCATTTGGTACAAATGCCTCCAGGGATCATCTTGAACTCCTCTTTCTTACAGAAATGTAAACACTTCTTTTCATAAATGGAAATCTTTCTTTTAAACAGGAATTGAGAGATTCCATTTCACTGACTTATAGAAAATATAGGTGAGGATACACATGGCTTGTCTTTTTCCCCCAATCTATACTTAGTAACAAAAATGAAGGTAAAGTTGCCCAAAATGTATTTTACAATGGTAACATACTAGTAAAGGGGAAAATAATCAACCTTGGGATAAATGTGAAGTCTAATACATCAGGATAGTCAGGCACTGACTTTTGCTGGCCTAATGTAGTTTCTGATCCAATTCCTATATCTAAATTTTGCATAGCAAATGGCATTTAACTGCAGATTTGATGAGCAATTTCAAGCATGGTGATTTCTTTTTTTCTTTTTTTAGGGCTGCAATGGTGGCATATGGAGGTTCCCAGGCTAGGGGCCCAATCGGAGCTATAGCCACCAGCCTACACCAGAGCTACAGCAACACAGGATCCAAGCCATATCTGCACAACCTACACCACAGCTCATGGCAATGCCAGATCCTCAACCCACTGAGCGAGGCCAGGGATCAAACCTGCATCCTCATGGATACTAGTCGGGGTCCTTAACCACTGAGTCACGATGGGAACTCCTCAAGTGTGGTAATTTCTTATGGATTTATTGCATTAACTTCTGAACAACCATAGGTCACTGGAATAGTAATCTGTGCCAAAGCTTCATATACTGGAAGATGATATCAAAACCACTGGTAAGAGAACTGCAGTATTTCGTAAAGTCTCCATGAGAAAAAACTACAGATTTCTTGATAATATATAACAGTATACAATTTCTATGTCAAAACATTTTCCTCAGCAGTTTACCTTTCCTTTTCTTTTGTTATGGCTCAATTTAGAGATGAAACAACTTTTTTTGGCAACCTCAAGGTTAGGTTTCCCAAGACAACACTTTTGTAGTTTATTGTGATAGCTACGCAGCAGACCCAAGTAGTAAAGAAGGTGAGTTTAAACTATACAAAATAAATGATTCTTGTGTAAACCAGTGGTCTACTCTGACTACATAATCTCAGAGTTCTTAGATGATTGGAGCTTTGACTGGATGGGAAAATCATTGGTCTCCTGCATTTCAAAATCACTTTCTGCCTGCCTGAGATTAAGGTCTTATAATGGGCCTCTTTGCTTAAACTTCTTCAGAGAGTTAGCCTTCAACTATATTGATTTGAATACTTTTCACATTTATTTTTGGGCAGATTATAGCGACAGCTCTTAGACCTGTGTTTTCTTCATGAAATAGCATAAATATTTTATTTAAAAAATATTTATGTAGCATCACATATGTAATGGGTGCTCTATTAAGTCCTGGCTATATTATGTAAATAAAACAGACAGGGTTCAAAGAAATCTTTGTTGTTGGCAACAGACACTAGCTAATGCAAACAGAAGGAAAGTCTTGGGGAAGAATATTAAGAATTACCCAAATTAATGGAAACTGGAAAGTTAGGCAAGAAACATGGGCCAGAACAAGTATTTATGCTGGATAGTCAACTAGCTGAAGTAGGCCTAGTGGATCTCCTCATGACTCATACAGACAAGTGTGGGAAAGATACAAGAACCAAGAAAACAAAGAAAAAATATTATATGATTGTAATGCAATGCTGATACTGTTAGAGAAATACAGTTCTGGGAGAAAGTAAAGCAATATGTGGGTGGGGATGAGAAAAGACCTCTGATGTTTAAGCTGAGAGGAAGGAATAAAAAGATGTTTCCTAGTAGCTTGTTTTCAAAATTATTTTACTATTAATATTGTTTCACAAAATGTACCTGAAGGAGATCTGACCGATACCTAGGAAGTTAGGGGTGGGTTTGATAGGCAGTGGTGATAAGAAGAGTGTTCCAGGTGAAAGAAATAGTGTATGCAAAAAAAAAAAAAAAAAACAATAAATATTTGATGGACATAAAGGAGGCCAGTGTGGCTGAAGCAGAGTGGGTGAGGGTGAGGGTGAAGGCAAAATGAGGTGAGGTTTGGGAGTCAGGTAGTGATCTTCTTAACTCCAGACTTTGGAATCTATTTAAGGGGAGAGTGGAAATTTTAAAGAGTTTTAGCCAAGCCAGTGAATACTTACTATTTCTATTTATTAAAGATTATTTTGGCTACTATTAAAGATTATCTGTGGGCAATAATTACAGAAAAGTTGGGAGATGATTAGGGAGACAAATAATACATGTGACAATGCTGTGTTGTTACTATATCAAGTATTGTGGCAATGTATATTGGGGAGAAGTGGTCAAACTTAAGTTATAAATAGGAGAATACATGGGAGAAATTGTAATGGGTTATATATCAGTTTTAATAGAGGGACCTTCACTTCTTGAATGGAAAACTTTTACTTATGTGTATGTATACATTATTTATAAAATATATTGATATTTATACATTATTCAAGATGCTTTAGATTGCAAATGATAGAAGTCAAATTAAAATTAGATTTAGAAAAATGAAATATACGATTGGGAAATCTAAGGGTTGATTAGGACTTGAGACAAAACCAAGTCTAAGCCCATGAATACTTCTGAACTTTGTGTGGACCTCTTATCTCTGTTTCTGTCCACAAAAAGGAGTCTTTTTCCTTTCTTCAAGCCTTGGGGCACATTATCTCAGGCAGTCCCAAGTGGAAAACGTCAGAAGGATTGGAGAAATTTCTTCAGCGACAAGTCACATATCAAGTCTCCAAGAAGGACTCCGATAAGCCCGTCTTGGGTGTTCCTACAGCAGTGATTAAGCATTTGCCTAAGGTTTAGTGCCTGTGCCTACTTCTAAGGGGGCTCCTACCCTAAGGACACGTGGAGGAAAGCCTACTGTGTATACCAAAACAAGCAAACAAATAAAAGAAGCCATGACAATGCACTACAACCACATAGAATAACCTATGAGAAAGACAAAAACAGTCTCTGACATCCAGGAGCTGGCTCTGGCTCAAGCAAGACCTTACAGTTCTTCTATTGAACACAAAAAATTTTTTAGAACATTAAAATCAGATAAAGCCAGGTTGAAACCATGATAAACCTAGAAAAATATGTGCATTGTCCAAGGCACAAAAAATGCATGACAGTCCCCTATCCTGGCTAGATATGAATAACTACTGCTTCTTTACCAATTAGGGTATTAGCCTGGTATAGCATATTAAAATACCATACCCAATCACAGAATTACTCTTAATTTGTGATAGCATCCAATCCAGAGTCAAGTCTTGCTCACTTAAATCGTCCTCTGATCATCTAACACAAGCTCAAGTCCTATATTAGGTCTTCTCCAACACCCTGTTAATAAGATATCGCAGGGGTCCCCATGACGTGCCTTCATCCTCACAGCAACTATCAAAAAAATTGACTTGTTCAACAACAATGCTATTCCTGGTGGTCTTTGGCTAGGATACATTGATATCAGTGTTTTTATCATCAGTAAAAACAAACAAATAGTAAAAACGGCAACAAAAATATCATTTAAGGGAGTTCTCACTGTGGCTCAGCAGGTTATCAAACTAACTAATACCCTTGAGGATGTGAGTTTGATCCCTGGCGCCACTCAGTGGTTTAGGGATCAGTGTTGCCATGAGACGTGGTGTAGGTCGCTGACGTGGCTTGGATCCTGCATTGCTGCGGCTGTGGGATAGGCCGGCGGCTGCAGCTCCGATTAGACCCCTAGCCCAGGAACGTCCATACACTGCAGGTGCAGCCCTAAAAAGCAAAAAATAAAAAATTCAAATTTAAGTGTTAAGTAGTAGCCTATAAAGTTGTTTAGCCTTGCCTGGCAGTCTCTCTTTCTCCCTCATATTTTTGTTTTGGGCATTAACATAAAATACAGCAATAGTGAGGAGCTTAGAGATGAGTAATCACAATGACACTGCTATCATGGTGATGCACTTGAACTTTTATGAGATATCATGTCACTCCTCATGTTCTACATGCATTAACTGACTCCACTGTGACACAAAGCCTGTTCCAGTTCCTTGATGAATGAGGAAGCTGTGATGCTTCACTTTAGCCATCAATCTGATAGCACAATACCATCAAGTTTCCTTTGGCTTTCTCTGATTTTAATCATTCATAGTTTTCTACAGATTTTTCTCTAAAACTACACCAGCCTCAAATGGGCCATATCACTGAAAAAAAAATCACCTTTACTTGTGACTATTTCCTGGCCATTAAAGTAGTTTGAAGCTTTAGTGTAAGTAATTTTTTTTTTCTGTGTGGAAATGGGATGAACGATTTCAGTATGGTCTCCGTTGAAATTGTTGCTTCTTCTGTATTGTTTTAGCAACCCACTGTGCTTGAACTGTACATAGATTTATGATTTGTTTGAAAGTCTGTATTTTTCTTGAGGGAGGTAATATTTATTATTCCACTGTAAGTTCTCCATAACTATCATTATTTGCGACATAAACCGGGTACTTAATAAATGTTTGTTGAAAGAATGAAAGGATATTATAAATAAACTTCACTCTCTTCACTTTGCTCCTAAAACAAAGTCAAACCTCTATCCATGAGCTTCACAGTTTGGCATGATATAATGAACTCTCTAAGTTGATCTCATACTCTGTAATACTCTCTACCTGGACTCTTAAAAATGTACCAAACCCTAATATCCAAGGCTTTGCTCTTGCAGTTTTTTTGGAACGACCAAACTATTTAAGTCAGTTACTCTTCATTCTTCAAGTCTCAGTTTAATTTTTTTTCAGTTTAGTATTCTCTGCTACCTTAGGTAAAATTATATCTCATATTTATATCACTGTATTTATTTCCTTTATATAATATTTTCCAGTGTCTCTTTTCTCACTGGAATGTGAGTCCCATGCATCAGAAATCTTTTTGGCATGTGCATAACTCTATCCCCAGTGGCTGGTCCTCAACAAATGTTTATTAATGTTATGAATGAATGAAAGAGTGAATAAGACAATTTTATAGTTGACTTAAAGAATTCATCTTTAGTGTGGACCTAAAGATAAGCAGAGATAATTTTATTATCTTGAGAAGTGTATTAGATATTGTAGGAAATTTACAATGATGTCAGTTTCAACGATTTAAACTTCCTTGATGCTGCTTACAAAAAAAAAAAAAAAAAAGGCTGGAAGAGTTGGTAGCATTTAAGCAGGGCCTTGAAGGGTAGTTAGAATTTAATAAGCAGAGATCTGGGATGAAGTAATATCAGATAGAAAGAATAGTGTGTATGTAATAGGCAAGTCTTAAAAATGGTAATTGGTCTGTTTTGGCTGGAGCATAAACTTCCCAGATGAAATCGTGGAAGCAAGAGTTAGAAAGTTAAATTGATGTCAAACTGTGCATGGTTTGAAAGGGATGCCAAGACTGGATGCCGTGTTGCAAGCTAAGGATAATCATTGACTTTGAGCAAAGAGATATTTTAACAGAGTTGTTTCTTCAAGTGACTGATATGAAAGCAGCATGGAGAATGGTTTGTAGAAGGGAGAAATTGTTAGAAGCATGTTGGAGATTATTGCCTGGGATAGTGTAGGTGAATATGTGAAGACCTGAACTAAAACGTGGGAAGTAGGAACAGAAAGAAGATGGTGAGGGCAAAAGATAATTTAAAGATAAATTGAGCTCACTTGGTAGTCAATAGGGTATACAGAGTTGTACTAGATATTTATTCTGTACTTTAATAATTAGCTGTACATGGGACTTTTACTGGTGCTATTAGCTCTTTTATCCAGGGAACCTGTGAAGTGGATAATTACTTCATCTGGAAAGACAGCAAGGGCACTTCGATCAAGACTCAAATTTCAGAGAAAGCAACAAAGTCCTCATAGCACAGAGAAAGTCACTAGCATCACTAATTCCAGGGAAATATCTGTAGTTATGCAGGATGAATTGATCAGTTACAGTTAGAAATGGGTCAAAATTGCGCTTTCTACTGGGATAGAATGTCATACTGATCACAGAATCAAAAAATCAATAATTATATCAGTTCTTCTCATAGGGGTGTGTTCTGGGTTAAAAGTGCTTTAAAAAGACCATTTTGGTCTTTTTCAGCCAGTTTTACACGAGGTAATTGGTAGTAATATTGTTCAAATGGAATAAAAACATTTTACTCTACCGTTGAATATTATAATGTTCTGCAGTTATCTCAATTAATCTACTATTGACAAGCAGACTCTAGCTTACATTTGGGACAGCCTCCACATAATCTTTGAAATTATAAATGAGAGGCTTCATGGAGCCATTTTTCACTTGTAAGTGTGAACTCCACAACTGCCCTGGACTTTACAATGTAAGAATATTTTCTTTTATGAATGGTCATATCTTATCAATATTAGACTAAATAAATCGTTTATTAAAATAATAATTTATTGTGCCTAATATTGTAAAGAAAGGATATTACAAGTAACTACTCTAGTAAATTAAATATATGCCTTTGTATTTAAAGTTTAATTTACTCTTATGTCTGTAATAATAAAAAGACAGTGTTGAAACACATACAAATCCTGATTAGATTACTCTTTACTCTCTTTAATCTTTGCTTTGGCTGGCCTCTTAACATTTTGGACTGATTATCATTTACTACTCACAAACAGTGTTTAGTTTAAATGACTTTATCAACTATGCATACATTTTAATCAGCTCTTGTTCCACGTTGAAGTATAGTTCAATTCTATTAAATAATTCACTTTGCCATTAAATTCACCTCTCAATTGTGTTGCTTGTTAAATATGGTGTTTTGGAGAAAATCCATATTCCTGAACATTCACTGGTGACATGAATTATCTCCTGAAGATGGTGTTGTGATTCAATGCCATAAGTTATTTGGACAGCTCTTACGGTAACTCTGTTTTACTTTTTAACACCTCATAACTCACTGCTGTCAGCCGAAAAGGGTGGGAGGAAGTCCCAACATCCTCTGTGCCCTCTTCCATTAGTCCTGTTTCCATTTTTTTTTCCCCGGAGAGAAAAGCTCTGTCCAAGCAACCACTGGTTAGAATTTCCCTTTGAACCGCATGGCTTATTCTTTGAATTGTTTTGAAACTGAAGCAATTAAATAAGCTTTTGAAAGAAGCAGGGAGATTCTGATCCTTTCAGTAACAGTGTATTTATCATCCAGCTTTCTGGAACAAATAGCTGCATTAAGACATCTTCACTTCTTCATGTTCCCTGTGGGACAAAAGATTTATTTGCAACTTGATGAGGTCATCCAAGAACCTTCGGAGTGTGTGCCATGTCATTGTTCTGGGTCGGCAATAGCAGGAGGAAGTATGAGGGGGAAAATCTGATGGTTAGGATACAGAATTGGGACAATTATCTGTCATTTCAGACAAATGCCAGAAGATGGCAGTCCTATTTGTTCAGGACTTTATGAATTTTGCAAGACCCATGAGTCCTCTTTGGTTTCAACATGATCATATCTCATGAAGAAATCCCAGAAATTAGTTTTTGTTACCATAGAAACCAAATCAAATGACTGACTGATTTTTAAAAAAGAAACAGTCTCAAAAATCAGATAAAAATAACAGAGTACTAGGGAAAAAATGTGCTAGAGAAAACACAACACTCATTTCCCCCCACACCCCTCTTATGGCAGCATTATGAAACCCTTGAGCCCTTAAAAGTTCTTTTGGATAGATTGCCTCTTTTCTTTTCTCTAAACAGAAATATATTTAAGTTGGCTCTTGAAATCATCTATAGCTTTAAAACAAATTAGCTTAATTTACATTGTTGTAAGTACAATAAATATACAAGAAGGAAGCTGAAGTAATTTATTTCAGTTCAAGAAATAGATCAGGATACTTTTCATATTTTTTGTTGTGTATAAAGGATTTCAAACCAGAAGTAGTCTAAAACAGTACCAGATTTAGAAAACAAAATTGTCCTGTTTCCTTCTCCTCCTCCTCCTCAAGATGTTATTAATCCAGAAAATTGCTTTTGTGGAACTAATTTACTATGTGAACCTGGAGATGCAATCGTCGTTTTTAACTACTCCAATTAGCACATTTAACATCAGAGCACTCAAGCTCTCTCCTACATTTAGGATTTGATGGAGCCTGTTTTACTACATTTAAATTCTGCATGGAATCTACTAACTAGTTAGTGAGTATAAACAGTACATATAAAAACAGCATTTTAAGAAAGTGTCCTTCTTCTCTATCCCAGGAGTAAACAATCACATGGCCATGGGCAGTGACAATTCATGAGGAAGGGATGATCTTCAGGATATTTGAGAGGACCTAGTGAAATTAAGTTGTATAACTATTATACCCTGTGTGATTCCAAACTCTAAAACCCACCTTTAGCTTCACCCAGGATATATAGCCTTCCCCTAAATGTCTTAGACCCCACGGGCCATCATGACCCAAGGCCTAGGTTTATTCCAGTGATGTGCAGCTCTGCATTTTCATCCCCTACTGGTGGTTTGCCTCTGACCTTGGACATCTGTCTAGATAACTAGGTTCTTGACTTTCCTTGAAATCTACTCTGCTCTTCTATTTCCTGCCACTTTTGCCTTGGTCACCCATGGGCTCATCTAAACTGTGTCACAAATAGATGCGTGCCTCTGTGTGTCTAATAGAAGATTACAGCTGCACTTGCAACTTAATGTACTTCTAAGTGTGTCCTCAACTTAGTTCCAGAATTTGGCTTTGCATCTATATGCTGGAAATGCTACGAAATGAGTGTTATTACACCTCTCCTCCCTATTCTGTGACTTAATGTTGGTAGACTGAAATCAGTCGCAGTGGGAATATTTCCCCTGTATATATAAACCAGGGCTTCCTTCTCCCACACATCCCTAAATAGAACAACAATTATCAAAACACCACTACTCCTCAGCTTTTATGTGTCCAACACTGCCCTCTCCTTGAAGGTGGTCCCTTCACCAGGGTTATTGCAAAAAATGTAACAGCCATTCACCCAGATGTTCAAGCCAGAAACTTAAGAACAGTCTTTGACATCTGTCTGTGAAAAGCTCTTGACTTTGCCTTTTCTGTACTGAAGTAACTGCTTCTTGAAATCCTCCACACCTCCTTCCCTCTAATCTGTTTTCTGCTCTACAGTAAACTGAACTTTCTTAAGAGAAATTCTCTTCCTTATGGAGTTTTCCCTTAAAACAGAGGTTCTCAAAATGTGATCTGTGGGTCATCAGCATCAGCAATTACAAGAAATTTGTTAAAAAATGCAAATTTTCAGGCTCCATTGCAGTCCTATTATATCAGAAACTATGGAGGTGTGGTGCAGAACCATTTTTCACAAGCCTTCCAGCAGATTCCAATTCACATTCAAATTTGTGAGCCACTGACTTAGAATTAAAGTTCAACTCCTTTAAGGTCTGTAGTGTCTTTAAAAGCCTGCTCTGGTCCACCTCTTCCCTAAACGTTCTTCCATCTTTCTCCAACTTGATTCTTTGCTTTGGCAATATAGAAATACTTTCAGTTACTCAGTTCGGGATTATGTTTTCTTTCACCAAGTTCTCCATTAGCAATTGGTTGTTTGCATATGCCAGTGGTTAGGTTTTCTCCCTCTTCTCTCTGTCTTCTCTTGACTGAATATTTTTCCTTCAGTCTACAATGTTTCCCATTTCTTTTTCAGAGTAATGCTGAATCATTTTTTGAATTCAGAGTTTCAAGACAATTGCATGTTCAAATATAGCAAGGAAGACTATCACTCACTTTATACTTTTTTAGTGTAATCCTTAAATGCTTAATTGTATGTTTCAAATAAATTGTAATACCTTATGTTTCTTATTGATACAGAATAATTTAAGCAACTGAGGATCACTTTATTCTTTACATCAAAATAATATTTTACTAAAAATGATTCAAAACAATATGACTGCCAAATATCTTTACTAATAATAGATAAACAAAGGTGTAAGAACACACTTTACCTTTCAAAAATTAATTAATGAAAATCCAACTTATATGAAAAGATAAGCAACATAGTAACAAAGTTCTTGGATCTGTTTTAAGGTCTTGTAAGAAAAGGAAAACATTAAAAAATGAGAGTCATACTTTTAAAAACAGAATAATCACATACTAAATAAATAGGTGAAGGTGGCCTAAAGGTACAAACTTCAAGTTATAAGTAAGTTTTGGGGATGCAGCTTATAGCATGATTACTATGGTTAGCAATAGTGTACTGCAAAAAAAATTTGATGTGAAAAAAGAAGAGGTATTATAAGAGAGAAACAAGTATTGCCTCATCATATTGGAAAATTTAATACATTACAAGCCTTTAAAAATTTGTTGATTTTTAAAATCTTTGTATATTCTAATGAGTCTTTAAATGTTTTATGCCTGTTTTGAAATACTTGTTTTAATATGTCTTAAAATATACAAATATAATAAATGCCACCTATTGCTGGACAATGATTCAATAATTTAAAAATTTCATACTTAAGAGCAAAAAATTAAATACCAGCAAACATTCATATAACTGCAAGTTTAGTAGAAAAGAAAACAGTAAGAAGCACTGCTATTTCAAATGTGAAAATGTCACCAAATGGCCCCTTGAATGCTCTCAGCATGAGCCTGTCTTTGGCCTCTTTTCTTTGACATCCTAAAATGAGATCTTTTTAATACTTCCAACCATCTGATAGAATCTGAGAGGCTGTACCAGCCATCAGTGTTAAAAAAAAGTTCTTGATTTGGAGCACACACACACACAAAATCAAAAAGAAGTGAAAGGAAGAAAATTTCTCTTTATACATTATAATCACCAGTGATTTATGGAAAAGTTGTTTTGATTAATGGCATTGTGATTGAATTAGACTGACCTTTCCTCTTCTTTAGCCGCAAAAGCTTATAGTTTTAGCTATTATACACCTCTCTTAAACAACCAGCCACCTGGACCATTTCTATGGAATCCTGCATCCTGGATATGGAATGATTCCCTGTGTTTTTAAAACAAACTGGAGCTTAGGGGATGCAAAGAAGAACAGCTGCACAAAATCAGGATTCTCATTATTTAGAAGCATTTCTAAGACATAAGGAATTCTAGTCTCTTTGTTGCTCATCCTCTTCAAGCACACAAAAATAAAATGTCTTTTTTTGTTAGCTTATTTTGTGGGCTAAATAAGTTAATACTGGTAATACCTTTAGCATACTTCCTTGCACATCATATTTGCTATTATTTTTATGCAAGTCAGTAATACTTATTAAATTGCTTCTCCTGCTGCTAAGTGGACTGCACGTGAAATATGTCCACAGCTCTGTAGACCCCTGATGGGTAATAAACCGGACAATTACTGAAACTGCATGCACTTCTTGTATGCATTAGAGAAGACACACCCTCCATTTTGATGTGGACATGAACTGGTAGGTTTGAGAGTATAAGAGGTTCTGGAATCATCTCAACATTCAGACGTAGGTTCAGCTATAATTTCAAGTACATTTCATCACTCAATTCTATGAGTTAGGTGTAATTATTACTTCCACACAGTGAGGAAACTGAGGCTTAGAGGGTGGGTCTATTCTCTCAAGATTAGTACATCAAGAGTACATAAGAGCCTGAATTTAAACCTAGGTCTTCTGATGCCATATCTGAAGTTATTCCTACTGTGCCTTACTTAGAGGTTAACCTTGTCACAAAGCAATGCTCCTGGGCTAATTGCTTTCTCTTTCAGCTCCAAAGTTGCCCTGAAGTTCTAGGATAGTGGCCTTTTAGTCTCATGATATCCACTGACATGAAACCAGTCTATGAGATGTGGCTAGGGGTGAGGAAAGCCATAGTTAGTGAGAGTAAAATATTACTGTACCTATGAATGATTAGGCTATGGCAAGCTTCAGAGGGTAGGTTCCTCCTTATAAGAACAGTTTTTAGGATATCAAAATGTCATATTAAGCTCCCTAAATGGTTCTCCAGTAATCTTAAAATTTGCCAATTGTTGGTTCCTAATTACTTACTTGACATGGTAGAAATTATTCTCAGATATTGTTAATATCATAAAAAATCTTTAGAATAGCCTAAGAAAAAGGGTCTGTTTCTTTTTCATTTTTATTAGAAGCCAGTTGTTTTCACACTTCAAGTTTTTAACGTTCACTGAACTCCACTTTTTTTGTTCTTAGAGGTTGGTTCATTGTCTTTTTGTGTGATTCTTTTTGCCTGTTCTGTATTTCTTTGAAGTTTTACTCCATAGACTTTATGTTACTACCGAGGTTGTTCCCTAAATAAAGCAAATTGGTCAGTGAAATGTACAACTCATTCACTAAAACCACCTGCCTTCAGTGAGTTCAGGATGATAAATCTTATTGCCTAAGACCATTTTATTGCTGCTCAGATAACTGACTGTATTAAAAACTACCATCCTTAAGCATCATTTAATGTTGAATATTTCTAACAGAACCCAATGGAAGGTCTGTGAAACTATAAGCAAATATTAAACCTTTAAAAGAAACTCAATAAATGATGACAAATTTGGGGGGGAAAAACTTTGGCATAATTTTCTGTCTATAAAAGTTTATCATACACTTGAAGCATGTTAGACCATGGGGATATTAACTTGTTGCAAGTTAAACATGATTAATACTTCTCTGGGAACCAGTTTTTCTCATAGTTCTTACTTAAATTTTGCACTTTTTCTGAACTTTCTGAAACATTAATCCCTAGAATGGCTTTCAAAATACCATGGATCTCACTGACACGTGCTATTCATTGCACCAAAATGCTGATGGTAAGAGAAGTGGGGGAGAGGGAGAAGTACTCTAAGCAAAAGAAGACCTCCGCTCTCAACTGGGAAAATGGGCAATTTAATTCATTTACACCACATATTGGTGATATTTATAAATTCTCAATTAGCAGAAAATCTTTGAATGTATGATCCTAGAGAGGAGACATTCTTTTGTCACATATTTATGTTAAGTATGGAGAATTTAATGCTTTCCTCTTCTTCCTCTTAAACCGGCCATACTTAAATGAGGGTTCAGTCATGAGAGGTGGACACACAGAAGCTACATCCCAGATTTTGAGGTCATTAAGGAAAGACAGTTATGGAAAAACATGACTCAGACAAGGAATGTGTTGAGACTCTATATGAAATTTTCTTACCAAGGTACTATCTTGGATTTTTTTTTTTCTTTTTGTAAGGAAGTGGAAACCAGAGAAGTGGTCTTGAGGAAGGACCCTGTAACAGGGAATATACCTCTCAGGGAAAGAAGAGTGACCTCCATATTCTGCTTGACAATACAGTTGTTGAATTTCAGCAGCTGCTGTTACAACATCAGCAGTATATCTAAATGTGTCTATATTTTCTTTCCATTCTTCACTCACTTTACTTCACACTGTAATCTGATAACACCTCTCTCTCTCTCTCTCTTTTTCTTTTAGGCCACACCCAGCCCATGGCATGTGGAAGTTCCCTGGTCAGGGATCAAATCCATGCCACAGCAGTAATCAGAGCCACAGCAGCAATCAGAGCTACAGCAGTGACAACGCTGGGTCGTTAACCTGCGGGGCCTCAGTTTGATTTTCAATGGAAAGTCTCCTCTGTTATGATAACCGCAAACTCACTCATCCATTCAGCAAAGACTGGTGGAGAGCCTTGACATCTCAAGTGTCTGCTAGGAGCTCTAGGGGGGAGGATGTGGGGTGAAGGAAATGGGGTGGAGGTGGATTAACCTTCTGGAACTCCTGATAACACCTTTTTTAATCTGAGAAGTTTGTATTCCTTCTTTTTTCATAGGGAACAAGCCACAATTATGGGCAATGCTATACTGACATATCATCTCATTTTTGCCCCTCCTTTGGGCAATATTTCTCAAAATGCTCCTTGGAACCATCTGAATTTGATCATGGAAAGGGAGGGGTTGGGGGAGAAGCTTATTAAATGTGCAAACCTCTCAAGTCAGAATCTCTAAAATATTTAATTTTATTCTCTTGGTAAACCTTCTCTCTCTTTCTTTCTCTCTCAAGCTCTCCCTCTCATAGTACCTATGGGGCTGCATCATAAAGGACCAACTAAGATCGTATCATTAATATGTAAGCATGCAGTTAGGACAAAATAAAAACCTCAAAGAGTCATTCCTAAAATTCTGTCTTATAGATTGGATAAACTCATAACAAAATACACATGATAATACAATATTTTAATACAAATTAATTAGGAATGATTTTGATTGTACATATTCACACTGGCATTTATCCTTTCTTCCTATCCAGTTGGTTGGAAAGCCAAGAGAATCAGCAACCCTGAAGTGAGAAAATGTTTTTGTAAATAATTTAAATATGAAAATGTCTTAGATTTTCTTTTTTTCTCTAAACATGAAATTATTTTAACTTGATTAGTTTTCCCAAGATTAGTAAATCAAAGGAGAGAATCCTGATTGGCTTAAGTAAGTATTCTATGACACACTGCATGTAAACTTAGCAAAGAGCTTATCACTAAATAATAACAGGAAAACACTTAATATTCTATATTGTATAGTATTCTATATTATGTTGCCAGGTACTATTCTAAGTGCCTTACATATAATCATTCACTCTGTGAGGCAGGTCCTATTATTATACCCATGTTACAGAAGTAAACCTGAGGCATAGTGAGTTCATGTAACTTGCCCAAAGCTATGGAGCTAGATGTGATAGAGGTGGAGTTTTGAACCTAGGCAGACTGGATTTGGAGTTAATGTTCTTAGTCACTGTACAGAACTGCAGCAAAAATGGGGATTTTGTTCCTGTCTTAAAGAACAAGCAATATGAAATGTTCTGAAACTTTTATAAAGGAAGAATAATACATAGGGACTAGACCCGCAAGATAATAAAACTTTCTATAAGACTAGAATAATTAAATGTGTAATTTAAATAATTAAACTATAGTAATTAGTGGGTGAAAAATAGACTGGCAGATCGATAGAATAGAATTGCTATCACGGAACCACTGCCTGTAAAGTAATGCATGATAAATGAATCCTGATGATTCAGGTGAAAGATATGGATCATTCAAAATGAACTCCTGAGAGTATTGACAAACTAGTTTAAAAAAATCCATTTTGATTTTATGTTATTCTAGTTCATCAAAATAAATTATAAAAGGATGAAAGAGCTAGACAGAAAATAAAAAATAAGTGAATGTTTTTCTAATTTGTGAATGAAGACAAGCTTTTGGAATCTGAATAAAATCAAACATCTGCAAAAGACCAGTGCATCTCATGGTATGTAAACTCCTTCAAGTCAATAAAGTAAAATACAAAAAATAGAAATAAATGAAAAAAACATGAACATTTATTTGAAACTGGCAGGTTTTTAATTTTATGAATTTATAAAGATATAAACCACTTGACAGAGGGAAAAATACCCTAAAGTAAGCCCCAGATAATTGGATGAGACACATAAACTATTCACAAAGGTGGAAAGGCAAATGAGGAGTTCCCTAGTGGCTCAGCAGGTTAAGGATATGGCATTGTCACTACTGTGGCATGGGTTTGATCCCTGGGCCAGGAACTTCCACATGCAGTGGGTGTGGAAAAAAAAAAAAAGAAAGGCAAATGATTAATTAATATTTGAAAGAGATTATTCTTACTAATAACTGGTAGGTAAATCGTAAGTATCATGTATGGAGTTCCTGTCATGGCTCAGTGGTTAACGAACCTGACTAGTATCCACGAGGATGCAGGTTAGATCCTTGGTCTCACTCAGTGGTTAAGGATCTGGCCTTGCCATGAGCCGTGAGCTGTGGTGTAGGTCACAGACATAGCTCGGATCCCACGTTGCTGTGGCTGTGGTATAGGCCAGTGGCTGCAGCTCCGATTTGCCCCTAGCTGGGAACCTCCATATGCCGTGGGTGTGACCCTAAAAAGAAAAAAAATTAAGTATCATGTATTATTGTCAGCAAATTACAAAAGATGTGGAACATTAACAGTTACCCTACAACTATTATACTAGTAGGGGTATAAATTGAAAAACAAGGATTTTGGAAATTTTGTCAGAGTTTATGTTCACGAAGACTTTGACCCAGAACTTTTAAATCTGTGAATATATACCCTAAGAGCAGGAAAAGACTTAAAGACTATGACTTTAAAATACCTCTTTTATAATGGCAAAAAATCAGCAAATACCTGAATGTTTCAAACTCAACCATGGCATATCTATACAAAGAAATAATATAAAACATATATGACACATCATTGTATTATCATTAGAGAATAGTAGTTACATTATTTAAAGTGGAAATGTTATGTGTGATTTCTTGTTTGCTCAACAATTTGCATAGTAATAGAGAAACAAATACAAAACATTGAGTGGAAAAAATTTGAGTAAACTTTTCTTTTCTTTTTTTTTTTTTGCTTTTTGTCTTTTTAGGGCCACCTCTGCAACACGTGGAGGTTCCCAGGCTAGGGGTCTAATTGGAGCTACAGCTGTTGGCCTACACCACAGCCACAGTCATAGCCACGCCAGATCTGAGATGCATCTGCGACCTACACCACAGCTCATGGCAATGCCAGACCCTTAACCCACTGAGCGAGGCCAGGAATGGAACCCTCAACCTCATGGTTCCTAGTCAGATTTGTTTCCACTGCGCCATGACAGTAACTCCCAGTAATCTTTTCTTTATTTCCTGCTACATTTCTCTAATATCTCTTTTTCACAGTGAAGGCCTATTCATTTGCACTCAGCAAGAGTTTTTATTTATTTATTTATGCATTTACTTACTTTTTTTTAAAAGGAGAAATATATTAGAAAACAAAGGGTGGAAAAGTGATAATACAGAGAGAAGTTAGTGCTGCACCTCATGAAGGTGATCATTTCTTGTTGGAAAAGTGGGCAATCTAGTCTGTATTCCCAAAGACGGCCCAGTGTACATCAGAATTCTCTAACAAAGAAATAAATGTTATTTTCTTAGATCTAAAATTAGTGGGAATAGAACTCAATTTTTTTTTTTTGTAAATCATGCAAAAGTGTGTACCCATTGTTAAACTAAATATCTCTTACTAAATATTCTACTTAAGACTGTTTGGACTCACAAGTAGGGGCAGGACACACCTAGAAAGTAAAAAGAAGGTATTCTAGAATTGTCTAATAATGACTGAGGGTAGGCTCTCCTGAGGCCAGAGGGCAGGGCTGAGCAATACAGACAGAGATCAAGAGCTAGAAGTAACTAAACAGGTTCAGAAGTGGTTTCCAAAGGTGGCAACAGAATGAAAAGCCAGGATTAGCTTTGAAAATAGAACACTGGGTTGTGACTGTGTATTTAGAGAAATGATTTGTTATAGCCTTTATTATGGGGTTCTTCTTAGATATGTCATTAATTTTTCTTTCTCTCCATTGGGTCATTTCCATCTGCTCCCTTTTGGAGTTCCCATTGTGGCTCAGCAGTAAGGAATCCAGCTAGTATCCATAAGGACACAGACTCGATCCCTGGCCTCACTCAGTGGGTTAAGGATCTGGTGTTGTCATGAGCTGCAGTGTAGGTTGCAGATGTGGCTCTGATCTGGTGTTGCTGTGGTGTAGGCCTGCCACTGTAGCTCTGATTCAGCCCCTGGCCTGGGAATTTCCATAAGTCACAGGTGCGGCCTTAAAAAAGAATTCCCTCTCTTGACCCATTTTTTTTTCTACAAATGCTGTCTCCATTTCAGTCTCCTTTTATACCAAAGTCCAAGACATAATTGTTTGTATTTGCTGACTCCAGCCCTATCCTTTATTTGTTTGCCCCTACCATGCCATCAAAATTTTTCCTGTTATCAGTGACTTTCATATCGACAAATTCAAGGGCCATTTCTCAGTGCCCATTTTATTTAATCTATCAGCAGCATTTGACACAGTTAACTACTCTCTCTTTCCTTCCTAACACACCTTTTTTTTTTTTTTTTGCTTGCTTTATGTGACATCACATTTTTCTGATTTACTTATAACCTCTCTGGCTTTGCTATTAGTTTTTTTAAATAGTCTTCCTCTGTCTTTCTCAACTCTTTCTTCTTTATCCATACGTACCCATTTAGAAAATGCCTTCATTTGTTTTTGAGGCTTTAAATATCCTTATATTGTACAGTCCCTCCGGGACGGTAGGGAATTTTTAGAGCTTTCAACAATACCTGGCATATTATCGATATGTAATAAATATTTTTAGAATGAATAATGGGCATGGATCTCAGCATACATTTTCAGGATAAAAACCAAGATTGAAAGGACCCAATCTAGCTTGAATACAGGAATATTCTTTAAAAACTTATTCTCATCATATAATTATTTCATAATTAGTGCATGTACGATTTTGAATTTGAGAGTAAATTATTAAACCTTATTCTTCTTTCCCCAAAATTTAGATTGTCATTCTGTTAAGATTTTGTATTAAGATTTTGTATTAAGATTTTGTATTAAGATTTTGTATTGTCTTTCTAAAAGACATTGAGGTTTGCAAAAAAATGTAATTTATATATGGAATGTTTTTTATTATGCTAATCTCTTTGTATTAAAATATAGATGAGTCAAACACAGCTTTATAGTTAGTAATCGTCTTCTCAGGAAAAAAAAAATCACAGCCCTCATTGACATTAGTTAATACCTTCAGTAAGAGTCTATCGTATCATTAAGTATCATCCCCTGCTGTGAATGAGAAAAGACACTCTTACAATTTGTTTAATTGATTGTTTTACGTTATAGCCAGGACAACCATAATTATATAACTCTAGTCTCAATTTTTTTTTGTGGTTCACATAATTTTAGTCAACTAACTTTTCACTTAGAAGAGGTGTTGTTGGCTATGTCAAGAAAATTACCAAGAGGCACCACTGAAAAAACAGTACTAATCAAAATTATACAGTGGAGCTCTGTTCTTGTGAGGTTTTTGAGAGTTTTTGTGTCAGTTTTGCATAATGCATAGGGGATTTGAATTCTTCACTGTGTATGCATGGATGGGGGGGTATATCAGAAAATCATGATCCACATTTATTCTAGTAAAAATGTTCAGTTTTATAGCTGCTTTGTACATTTTTTAGGGCACACCTGAGACAGAGTTCAAGGCTCTTCTCCTTAAAACTCTTCATTCACTTAGTCTGTAGACATGGGCTAGTATTGTTATCTATTACTGAATATCAAACTACTTCCAAAATTATGTGGTTTAAAACAGTGATTTGTTATTTTTCATGATTCTGCAGATTGGATTGATAAACTAGACATTTTGAAAATTGAACACCTCTGTTCATTAAAAGATATCTTTATTTTTTGTCATAAATAAAGGTCCCATTTTTTACAATCTGTATGATTTCTGGTAAATCACCTGCTTCCATAAAAAAGGCTTTTTTTGAGATAAAATGAGATCATGTAGAGCAAAGCATGCAGCACAGGACACCACCGAGAGTAGATCAGTTATTGTCTCCTTCTCTTGCTCTGAGTCATATTGCCTCCCTGAGCCTCAGGCTTCTCATTTGTAAAATGAGGCTAATCATTGCAAACTCATTTGTTTGCTTAGTGCTGGGGAAAAACATGATGAGAGTGGTGGGATCCTTACCACATAGAATGTGGCACAAAAGACATCATTAATAAGAGAAGTGAATAGGCAAGCCACATCCTCAGTAATAATATTTGTAAAGTATATAACTGCAAAGGACTGGTACTGAGAATATATAATGAATGCCCACAACCCAATAATGAAAAGATAGATAACCCAATTAAAATGGGCAGACACTTCACAAAAGAAAATATACAAATATACCGTAATAAGACACCACTATATATCAACTTGGGTGGCTAAAGTTAAAAAGACATAACATCAAATGTCGGCAAGGATGTGGGGTAACTAAAATGTCCACACGCAAACATTTGGGAACACATTGGCAGTTTCTTATAAAACCAAACGTACAGTTATCCCGTGGCCCAAGAATTTCCATCTTTTGTATTTACCTCAAAGTTTTGAAAACAAAAACACTTTTACAATTATTCCACTCATAATATTCTGAATTGCTCTCAACTGGGAAAAAACTTTGGTGTACATCAATAGGAGAATAGATACAAAATCTGTGGTATATTAATACAGTGAAAAATTAACTCAGCAATAAAAAGAAACAATGTATTGATGAATACAACAAGAAAAACTCCTAAAATTATGCTAAGAGGCCAAACATAAAAGCACATATTTTATGGTTTCACAGTAGACTGGCAATCTGACCAATCCAATCTATAATATGGAAAAAAAGCAAAAAATCTGAACAAAAGGTGCCCATCAGGTTGGGCTAGGATTGGGGAAGGGACATGAGGGAACATTATGGAGTTCAGAAGTACAGTCTAAGTCTTGATAGGAGTTTGGTTTATGCAGTTATATTTCTTTTTTCAAAACTCAATAACTATCATTTAATTCTATGTATTTCATTAGGTATAAATGCCACAGTTTCACAGAAGTAGATAAAGGACAGGATTTGCAGTACTTAAGAGAGCATAATTACATAAGGCTTTAATCAAGGCAAAGAGAATAATGCAGCATATTTGAGAACTGGCAAGCTTAGGGGCCAGAGAAACACCTAGACTCAGCTCTCCAGGGGTCTCTTTTATTCTCTTATAGTGCACTTAGTCTGTGGATTATGAGCCATTGATAAGTGTATGAGGAATCTTTTTTTTTTCTTTTTAGGGCCACATCTGAGGCACTTGGAAGTTCCTGGGCTAGGGGTTGAATCAGAAGTGCAGATGCCCACCTATACCACAGCCATGACAACATAGGATCCAAGCCACATTTGTGACGTAAACCATAGCCTGTAGCAACATTAGATCCCTAAACCATTGAACAAGGCCAGAGATCTAACCCACTTCCTCATGGACCCTATGTGGGGTTCTCAACCCACTGAGCCATGATGGGAACTCCTGTGTGACAAAACTTAATTTCAGGAAACCTTTGGAGAAAACCTCTGGTAGGGTCTTCTTTGCCCTTCTAGTCTTATAACCAAGCCAGGGTATTAAACCAATTGCACCAGGTGTACCAAGCTGGTCCTGGTGTAAAGTTTCAAGTTTGATAATTAAACAAAATATTATAAATCTTTGGTTAGCTCACTTGTTTTATCTTGGTACCAGACATCTAGGCATCTCTGGAGATAAGCACAGAGCTGCCCCAGTTTAGCTGTCAGATAATGCTATCTTGCATAATACATTTTATAAAGAAAAGAAACTATTAACGAAATTGATCTCTAGTTTATACTGTGCCTTCTGAAGTACGTAAGCGGGAGTTTACAGACTTTGCAATTTACTTTAAAATGTATCAGAAACTGAGGAGACTGATGGATGGGTAGTTGAGTAAATAAGTGGTTAAAAAAACATAACCACAATGTTAATGATGCAATCTAGGAAGTGAAATATATTGGTTTTATATTAAAATGCTTTCAACTTTGCTGTATATTTGAAGATTTTTATAATGAGATGTTAGGAAAAATAAATAGTGCACAGGTTTATCAAGAGTGCTGCAGCTTATGCTTTTTTTTTTTTTTGTCTTTTTGCCTTATTTGGGCCGCACCTGCGGCATATGGAGGTTCCCAGGCTAGGGGGTCTAACAGGAGCTATAGCCACCGGCCAACGCCACAGTCACAGCAACGCGGGATCCGAGCCGCGTCTGCAACCTACACCACAGCTCACGGCAACGCCGGATCCTTAACCCACTGAACAAGGCCAGGGATCGAACCCGCAACCTCATAGTTCCTAGTCAGATTCGTTAACCACTGAGCCACGATGGGAACTCCAGCTTACGGTTTTGACCTTGGAGAAGGGGACTACATCAATAAAAATGGGAATTAGAGTACATTATCTTCCCTCTTCTAATATTCTTTATTCATTCTATTTCCCTTTCTGCATTTTCTCTGCATCCAGATCTGTGAGCTTTCTGCTAACCACTAACTCTCTCCACTAAGCCTTCTTTCAAAATTACTCTTCTTCCAACTCCCGTTTTTCATTTCCTCCCTGCACTACACCCAATTAATTAAAAAGGCATTTTATGCCAAGTTGCTAAAAACTGTAAATAAACTTTTAATGATGTCTACTCTTTTCAATAGTGCTGGCAAATATGTGTCTATTAGGAATTTAAGAAATTCCATTTTCCTGAGATAATTTCATTTGATTTATTTATTTCTGTATGCGTGAAATTAAAAAAAATGTAGTTGACTTACCATATTTCTTCGGTTTCTGTTGTACAGCAAATCCACTCAGTCACACACAGTTCCCTGTGCTGTACAGTAGGATCCATTGCTCATCCATTCCAACCCCAAACTCCCACCCCCCCCATACCCCAGGCAGCCACAAGTCTGCTCTCCAAGTCTGTGATCTATTTCTATTTTGTAGACAGAATCATTTGTGCCATATTTTAGACTCCACATATAAGTGATATCATATGGTATTTATCTTTCTCTTTCTGACGATGTGGAAAATATATGCTCACAATGGAAATGGTTCACAACACAGGGAGGAATTTTATAAGTGCAAAAATCAGTGGTAATTTTGGATATATTGGAAGGGAGGATGCTCCATGTATCTCCAGGTAAGTAGAAATATTACACTGCAGCCTTGAGGCCAAGATTAAAAAGATAAAGGACCCACTGTGGCACTAAATACAGTTTCCTAAGTTAAACAAAAATGCACTTCATTACCTGATTGATATACAGCTTACATAGACTTTAAACATGTTCTTATCCAGCTGATTAGTGAATGTGTTGTTATCTCTGAGGAAGAACTATGCAGAGAGTAGGGCAGAGAGGCTCAGAAAAGAGAGGTGAAAGATAATACCTCGAACCTAAAAGGAAAATTCTCTTAAGGGCCCCCATCCAAGTGGTGCAGCAGATGGATATTTCCGTGAGGCAATGTTAATGGACATCTGCATGTTATAAATAATACACTCATTAAAAACAACAGATTTTCATATGGGAGCATAAAGAAAAGTTGACTCCAGATTGAAACCAAAATCAGTGAGTAAAATAACTCAGAATTTGGGGGGGAGGGGATGAGAAAATGAATTCTTATGCAATGCAAGCAAAAATAATGCAGGAATCTTGACTTTAAGTTAAATAAAATGGAATTTAAGGATAAATTAGGAGTTTGGGACTAATATATATATACTACTATACATAAAATAGATAATTTACAAGGACCTACTCTTAGCACAGGGAACTCTACTCAATATTCTGTAGTAACTTATATGATAAAAGACTGAAAAAGAATGTGTGTGTGTGTGTAAAAAAAAATGTGCCATAAAGAAATGGCAAGAGGTTTAAAACTCAGGAAAAAAGTAAGTTTAAAAACCCCATCAGATACTAATTTACTCAGATCACTCTATAGTAGTATATAAAGATGGTATGCAATCCTTATCACAGCTGCACATTACTTCATTGTATAAGTATACATATTTTATTTAACTAGTTTCCTATGGATAATAATTTAGGATTTTCCAGAGTTTTTTTTTTTTTTGCTATTACAAATAGTACCTTAATGAATTCTCTTGTGCAAATACCTTTTTACATTTTTGCTAATGAATCTCTAGGATGAACACCTAGAATTATAATTGCTTGTTCAAAGGGCAAATGCACAGGCAATTTTGCTATATACCACCAACTTCACTTTCATATTTTTTGTTCTCATCAGTAGTGTATGAGAGTGGCATCACCACATTTTTTTTTTAAGAAGATGGGACTATACAAACCAATGCTAAATCTAATATGGGGAAATTAGAAAAGAATAAACAGGAAAACTTGGTAAAAGAGCAATGAAGGTAAAGAAGACTTAAAAGGTCTAAGGTATATTATAAAGATTTACTAGTAAAAAAAGATTTACTAGTGAAACCAGTGTGGCACTAGTACATAAACATTTACACAGATAAATGAAATGAAATTGAAAGTATAGAAATAAAACCAAGTTCATATAGGAATTTAGTATATGGGCAAGGCTTCTTTCAAGTCAGTGGGAAAAAAAGACGGGCTAATCAATATATAGAGTTAGACAACTAAGTAACTGGAAAAAGTAATGATAGATTTATATTTATATCTCACAATGAATACTAGGATAACATGCATCTTTTAAAAGTTGAAGTGTGAAAATCTGAAATCACATGTATTCAAAAAATAAAAGAACTTGCTCACACTCTTGCAGCAAAAATACTCTAGTTGAAAATGTGGATGGTATAAAAGAAGGGTTTGAAAATTTAATGATATAAAATTAAAAACATTTGGATTGCTTTTCCAAAAAATAATAAAAGCAAATTCAGAAGATAAATGACAAATTTGGAAAAAAGTTAGTTTCAAATCCTCTCGTATACTGAAAGCACCTGGAAAAACACCATCAATCAGGGTCAGTTTTCCGCTGGTACATGATGCCATGGGCATTGCAGGTGTTTATACCTGGCATCCATTCGAATTGGACTGGCATTCTTTATTATTGGTGGGTTATTGTGCCAAATCGACTGTTAAATTTTTTGAACACCAAACTTTCCAATAACTTGACAGAGAAAAGAACAAATAATATAAACAGTTCACAAAATAATGCCAAATGGCTCTTTAACATGTGAAAGTAGTCTCAGTCTCACTCATCTAAAAGTTGATTGAATGTCTATATTCCATTTATCCAAATAACAAAAAGTTTGACATACTCAGGGGCCAGGACGTGGAGAGTAAGCTTCTTGTATATATCTGGTAGGAATGTAAGAGCATAGGCTTTCTTGTATATTTCTGGTAGGAGTAAAAATTTGTACCATCTTTATGTATGGCAATTTGCTAACACCTACCAAAATTACCATGAGAAATATAAAACTGACTTATCCATTTGGTCCTGGGGCATTATTGCTCTGGTATACTCACACACTTAAAATATGATTCATAAATAAGGCCATTAATTGAAGAATTACTTGTGTTTGGAAAAGATTAGAAACAACCTAAAGATCCTAATTCTAAATCATAGTCTTCCAATACAATGCAATGATGTGCAACTGTAAAATATAAAAAGAAGCTCTCTGTAATATCATGAAACAATTACTGTGATACATTGTTAAGTGGAAAGTACAAGGCACTGAACAGGGTGCATAGCATGATGATCTGGTATAAAAACATAGGAAAACATAGAAAAATATGTTTTTTGCTTCATACACTTCAAGGAATTTTGGAAGGATACACAGCAAAGTAATAATGTTGGTGCCTAGTGAGGATGACAGGGGAAGGGGTGCAGGGCAGACGGAGGACAGTTATGAGAGGGAGACTTTTCTCTAGTCATCTATTTCTTTACTTTTTTTGGTTTTATCTTGTTTTAGAACATATGAAATGCACCAGCTATTTAAAGATTAAATGAAAACCTAAGAAGCAAAATTCTTATAAAACTATAGCTATAGGAGAAACACAAAACTCTCATCTCACTGCAGAATTTGCCCTCTATTTTGCCTGCTCCTAAGATTAGCCCTACATTATACCCACATTTTTCCAAGGAGAGTGATGCTACTCTTTTCTCTCTGGTCACAGAACTCTTTCCTTTGTAGAGACCATAATTCTGTTATTCACATTAGTAGAAAGTCTTTCTTATCCTCATGCTGTCTTTATGCGTATTTCAGTAATTCTACCCATTCTGGATATGACTTGTTATTCCACTTCAACTGACTGCTGGAACTGAGTATCGTAATATGACTTTTTTCTATTTACTTGTTGTGGAATAATTTGGGGCTCCTTTTCCTTTGACCTGTGTTCATCTGTCTGATGACGGATGAACTACTACTCGCTGCCTGCCACTACTATCTCTACCTCTTAATCTAAGAGTCTCCTCCAGTTACTTAGGTTTAGTAATAAAGTTTTGTCTTCATTACTTGGATTATGGAATATGGCCAACTATTTGAACTTAGCTTTGATGGATTGACCCATTTCTTCCTTCCTTTCTTTTCTTTTCTTTCTTTCTTTTTTTTTTTTTTTGGTGGAAATAAAACTGCATATCAGGAGTTCCTGACTAGGAACCATGAGGTTGCAGGTTCCATCCCTGGCCTTGCTCAGCAGGTTAAGGATCCGATGTTGTTGTGAGCTGTGGTGTAAGTTGAGGACTCGGCTCGGATCTGGCATTTCTGGGCTGTGGTGTAGGCCGGCAGCTGTAGCTCTGATTCTACCCTTAGCCTGGAAACCTCCATATGCTGTGAGTGTGGCCCTAAAAAGCACACACACACACCACACACACACACACACACACACACACGCCCAAATCTGCATATCGTATCAACAGATAGGAGACACCCCACTTCCATTCAGTTGAAAACCCAGCTTACACCTTCATCTTTATAATAAATGGAGATTGATATATATTGGCCTTTCCACTCAAAAAATCTGGCATTTTTTACACAGTAATAATGACCCTGAAAATAATCAGGGTAGATAGAAGGAATAAGTACTGAGGTAAGACACATTTTTTTCTTCATATGTTTATTGCAAAGAAAGAGAAAAACATAGATTTTTTTTTTCTTCTCACCACCCGTCAATTTTCCCAGAAGAGTGTTCTGTTTATTCTTTGAGGAGATGAGCAAACATCTAGAGGACAGTCTTGGTATTATCCTATGCCTGTTACTTGCTTGAGGAAAATTTCCCTGGATTTAGGGATTACATCCCCTTTCTCACATAGCTTCCTATATTTTTCCATCATCCCACTTAGCAATAGTTTAGAATGTATGACGTTATATTGTGCATCAATCAATCATCCTTTCTAGACTTTAATTTCTGTGAGGGTGTTGTCCATATCTGTTGGCTAACTTCCATATCCCAGTGGCAGGCACATGCCCTGGCACATACTAAAAGTGAAAAAACAAATTAATGAATGAAAGAATCATCTTTGAGAACATTTTTAGGAGAGACCCCAGGTAATTATCTGGAAGTGAAAAAAGAAATCCTCTTCCTAGGAAGCTTTAAATTAACTATCATATGACAATGATCAGCATGAAAGAACTGCATACCCAAAAAGAACAGACAAACTGGAACAATCCAGAAGTAAGGTGTTATTTATTTCTTTATGCAGGTGGGCATGTGGTTCTCAAGAATAATAGTCCTTAAACCTGCATGTGGTTCAGAGTCACCAGAAGGGTTTGTCGAGCAGAGATTTATGGCTCTTCTTCAGAGTTTCTAATTCAGTAGCTCTGAGGTAGGGCCGGAGGATTTGCATTTCTAACAAGTTCTCTGGAGATTGGACTGCTGCTGCTGGTCTAGTCACCCATACTTTGAGGACCATTGCTTTGCCATGCCTCATCTGTGAATTTTATTGGGAAATTGACCAACTGCTTCTGCCCTTTTCTGCCTAGCCTCCCTAGGCAGAACTCTGGGATTCCAAAACAGTCAGCTCTTTATATATGAGAATTTAGGAAGTAAAAACATTCCATTAGACCAAATGAATCATCTGCCTAGATAGACTTAGATGTTAGTTCTCATCATTCTCCGAAGTCTCCCAGAATGAAGATTCTTGAAAAGTCTACCTTAAGAGGGGTAAATGATCCATTTTTAGGGCTTGACAAAACTATGAGTGTCTACTGAAGGGACAGTTTGAAGCAATAAAATTTCCAAATTTCTCTTTTCCTGGTGCAGGTTTTCTCACCACTACTACCTTCTATGGGTTATGGTTTTTACCTAATATTATAAAGCTAGTGTTTAAAGGAAAATATGTTAGGAATAGGAAGATTAAAAAAGAGAGACAGAGAGAGGAAAAGAGAGGGACGGTAGGGAGGTTGGAGCCAAAATAATACCTAATTATTTCAGATATTATGAAAGGATGTGACTAGGAAATTGGCAAGAAAAATACAAAAAAAAACTTATGAATGTATATTAAGACACACTGGTTATGAAATAAGTATAAATTAAAGAAATATAAATGTTTTACTTAAGGAATAGGCAATAGTTTTGTTTTGTTTTGTTTTACTTTTTAGTGCCACACCTGTGGCATATGGAACATCCCAGGCTAGGGGTCGAATCAGAGTTGCAGCTATCAGCTTACGCCACAGCCACAGCAACACCAGATCAGAGCCACATCTGTGAACTACGCTGCAGCTCACAGCAATACCTGATCTTTAACCCACTATGTGGCCAGAGATCAAACCCGCATACCCTCCAACCTTATGTCGGGTTTTTAACCCACTGAGCCGCAATAGGATCTCCCAATATTTTTAACAATGATGATTTCCTGGGTAGTAGACAGCACAGAAAATAGTAATTTTTCAGACATCGATGATGGAAGGTATAAGAAGGTATGAATTATTTAAAACAATACAAAACTCTCTTTGTATTATAAAGTATCATGTTCAAAAGTCAAGTATTCAAAAAATTTTCCTTCCATATTTACTTTCCTCTTTATCTAACTTTCACAGTCCGTAATTTGACCACAATATTTGCCTTTTTAATAGGTTAGATGAAATACTATGGTCACAGAAGAGAGAACTCAGATCATGGGCTTGATTTTGGGAGATAATTATCAGAGTATTTATTCTAAAAAAATGCAGGAGGCTAAGACACAAATGAGACAGTCTTAAATTGTTGAATATATAGAGAGATAGATTATCATAAATATGAAATATTATGTGATTGCCTGTCAGTGGTAGAATTATTGATTGGCAAATACTAGAAATATTTGGCTAATTTAATACCAGATGAGAGGAAAATCTATTTGAATCAACAAAGTAAGAAAAACAAAATATTCTTTTCAAAGGCAATTCTTCTGCTTTATTGTACAAATTGTAACATTCTAAGCTAATGAACTGATGTGAAGTTAAGAATGATTTGACTTAGTCCATTAGTTTTTCAGTCATTTTATGTTAATAAAAGTTCCAAATACTTGAAAACAATTTATTTTAGTAAGTAGAATAAAGTCTCCCTCTTGAATCCTATTTATATTATTCATTGACCGTAGCAAAATCTTTTTCTTAGACTAAATCAGAATAGCCCCAGTCCTTGTTTGAATGATATCATTTCAAATGACTGGAATCTAACTTAATTAATTTTATTACACTGTGTATATGAATAGCTAACTGAACATGAGTGATTGACTGCTAAATGGTGTGGCTCACGTTTGTTAAAGAAATACCAATAAATAAGGAAATTTGTCTATGAAAATGTTGCATTTGTTGTGTATGGCTTTTCTTTTTGTGCAACAAATTACTAAGATTTAGTGGCTTAAAATAACGTCTTTTATGTTGCTCATTATCCTATGGACAAGCAATTTGGGTTAGGTGTAGTTGGCTAGTCTGTCTTCTCTGGGCTCATGCATATGACAGTGGTCAGTGGCCTGGGAAACTGGAAGCTGATTGTTTAAAAAGACTTCAGCTCATATCTGCCCTACAGGTCTCTTACCCAGTAGCAGGCCAGCCTGGACCTGCTCACATGATGGTAGCAGGATTCCAAGAGCTGGTGGAAGTCTGCAAAAGGGACAGACTTCGCATTTACAGACCAGGCATTTACATGAAAAATTTCCCTCCACATTTTAATGGCCAATGTGAAAGTAACAAGGTCATTTCAGATTCCAGGGTGGAGAATAGACTTCGCTTTTTGATGGGAGCCACTGTGTTGCCACTTATGCTATCTGCCAGACACACAGGACTTTTTTTTCCTCAACATAAAATATTTCATTTTTGTCAAAATCATTTCAGCTTTTCTCTTTCATGATATGGAATATTTGTTGTCATGGTGAATTTTGGTGAAGTTAATTGTTTGATTTAAAATATAGAATTTAACTGCATCCACCTTTCTGTAGCTATTTTGTTCTTTAATGAATGCTGATCATTTACAGAAAAAAAATCCGAATTCCTTAAGAATCTGCCATTCATGACCTTCCATTTTCCTTACCCCTAGTTTCCTCTGTCACCACCCATGGACTCTAGCCATGTGGCGTGGTTTGCTGTTTCCTGGACACACGGGCTTTTATGTCTCTGTATGACAGTATGAGTGTTTTGTACAGAAATTAATCTATTTTCTGCGAATAACTTCTTTCCCCCACCACTACACCTGCAGCATGCAGAAGTTCCCAGGCCAGGGATCAAATCTGTGCCTCAGCAGCGACCCCAGCCACCGTCCTGACAATGCCGGATCCTTAACCCACAGCACCACAAGGGATCTCTGCCTTTTATGTCTTTATCTGCTTAACTTCTCCTCATTTCCCCAAGCTCAGCTTGACCCTATGAACCTTCCTTGATGACCTCTCTTGCCCCTAAGAAAGCTTCAGGAGCAGAACCTAAATGCCTTTATTACCTGTTATGGAATTAAAATTATTTGTGCTTAAGTGCGATTCTACATTTAACAGATGAGCTTTTCTGAGGGCAAAGCGTGTGTCCTAACCATGTTTGTGAAGACAGGGCTTATTCTTTATGAGGCTTTGTAGTAGGTGTTCAATAGATTTTTAAATGAATGAATGAATGAAAGAGTTTATGAGTGAAGAAGTAGTCATTGCATCAGTTTCTTTTTAAATATAAGAAATACTTTAAACTTCTTGAGTATCTCATATATTCTCATAGTTTCACTTGTCAGTGCTACATAGATGATTCTTAAATCTTTATTTGTTTCTGTATTTTTATTTCGGTATTTAGCCAGGACTCTTTTCCCGAATCCCAAGGCTGTCTTTTAGATATTTACACCTGCATAGCCTGCTGCTTTTTAAAAATAGAAGATGTTATCATCTCAGCTCCCCACCTTCCTCAAAGCTTGCCTGGAATCTACTTTTCTACCTCTGATAATTATAGCAGTCAATCATAATTCCATCTTCCTAAAATATCTAAGGAGTCTTTTGGCACATTTTCATTTGAGCGTCAAATGAGTTTAGTGATGGAGTTAAACAAATACAGTTGTCATCACTATTTCACCATCAACAAAATCAAATTTCAAGGAAATTAATAAGCTTTCCCACAGTCATGATGATCACAAATGCTAGAACCACAACTCAAACTCAGGTTTGTCTATAGAGAACAGATTTGTGGTTGCCAAGAGGGAGGGGGGAGGGAGTGGGATGGACTGGTAATTTGGGGTTAGTAGATGCAAACTATTCCATTTAGAATGGATAAACAACAAGGTCCTACTTATAATAAGAGAATTATATCCAGTCTCCTAGAATAGACCATGATGAAAAATAACATAAAACGATATTTTAAAAGAATGTGCATATACAAAATGACTAACTTTGCTATACAGCATAAATTGGCACAACATTGTAAATCAACTATAACAATAATTTAAAAAACTCAGGTTTGTCTAGCTTAAAAGGATTATGTTCTTATTTTACCTGTAATTTCAGTGTTGTAGAGATACACTTGACAAGGTTTGCTAACTCAGTGGTTTTGGATTAGAAAAGAAGGAAAGCATTTTCATTCCTCATTCTTCCTCATTCTCATTGGTTTGCAAATGCTCTTGATTTATCTTAGCAACATTTTCTCATTAGTATCTACCTTTCCCTTCAGCTCATTCTCCCTTAGTTCATCCCTATTCTTTTAGTAATTATTGCAAAAAGCTTTCTAATTAGTCTCCCTTGCTCCAATATCTCCCGAGTTTTAGGGCAGGGCAATGACTTTTCATCTTAATATCATCACATAGACTAACTTCCCGTGGATCGAGTTGGATGCTTGAGAGAATTTCTGAGTTAAATTTTGCTACTGAACTTCTTAACATGAAAAGATTTTGCAGAAATAATAAATAACTGTAGTAGGTCTAGTGGGTAGGGACATGGCAATATTTATCCAGCTAACTTAATTAAAATATAAAACAAAAATTTTCTTTTTGGAAATTAGTAGCAGGTGTTGCAATTAAAATGTAGACAGCATATTACAAAAATGTATTGGTAAAATGGACACAATCCCAGTCATTTAGCTGTGTTCTGCCTACCTAAATCCACCTGCTGTTGAAGCCAGATAAATCTTTATTTTTGTTTATGTGCTAACATTTACCGACAGACATGGTTTACAAAATTTTGTGTATTATATCCTAAATACATGGGTATTTATTCTTGGCCATTGTATGCATATCTGTGTTTTTTAAGCCAAGATAAAACATTAAAGAAGGAAAGAAATTTGTCTGAGAAGGTAAATTAATATTAACTAATGACTATAGGTATTTACTATATTCTAGGAAATGCACTAAAATCTTGAGGCCGTATATAATTTAATCCTCATAATAACTATCAAATAGTTATTCCTAACCCCATTTTACAGATGGGGAAATTTAGGCTTAGTTATGTGAAATATCTTGCCCAAGATTGTTCAGCAACTAAAAGAGTAGGATTCTTTCTTCTCAGTACAAGATGTTTGCAGGCCACAGGAGGTAGCAGACATATCCTCCTACAGTAGGAGGTTGGATTTCAATTATGGAAACTGAGTTTCGATGGCAGGGCAATTTCTAGAAGCCTTGCTAAAGATTATCCTTCTTTCCTAAACCTTGTCCGTATGTAAATGTCAAAGTTCTGCAAACTAGGTGCTGAGTCCCATCCATAGCTCTTGACCTAATTCTCACAAGGCACATTAGGAAAGTATGAAATTGGCTACTTGTTGTATTCATCTTCTGTTGTTGCAAAGTGTATTACAAAAAAGTTACCAGCTGAAAACAATAGGTATTTATTAGCTCACAGTCCACTACTCCATGTCCATACTTCACAGGATGTGTTTACATTGGGTGCTCAGGGTCCTACTGCAAGCTCATTCAGGTGTTATAGAATTCAGCTCCTTGTGGCTGTAGGACTGAGGCCTCTGTTCTCTTGCTGGTGATCAGCCAGAGCCTGTCTCATTGGGAGAGGCTATCCTTCAGTCTCCTGTTATTATGTTCTTCTCTATCTTCAAAGCCAGAAATGGTGAATATTTCTTGTGTTGAATCCCCCTACACTTCAAATTTTTGCCAAGAAGAGACCAGTTCCTTTGACGAGACCAGTTCACACGATTAAGTAAGGCCCATGAAGTCATCTTTCTTAAAGTCAAGCAACTTGGGATCTAATTACACTTTCAAGAGTTCCCATTGTGGCTCAGTGAGTTAAGAATCTGACTGCAGCAGCTTGGGTCACTCTTTAGGTGCAGCAGGTTTGATTCCCTGGCCCAGCACAATGGGTTAAAGGATCTGGCATTCAATGGCTCAGATTCAATGCCCGACCTGAGAACTTCCATATGCTAAAATGCAGCCATAACATTTTAACTAATAAGTAAATAAATAAACCTAATTACACTTGCAAAATGCTGTCAGAGAACCACCAAGATTAATGTTTGATTGAATAACTCATAGTTGAGTGTGTATTAGGGAGAAAAGTCTTGTGGACACCTTAGATTTCTGCTTACTGAAATTAGAGCATCTATATGCCACCCTCCTGGAAGTAATCAATCCCCTTAAACTATTTTATTTACTTAGGCAGTATGCCAGGTATAATTTAATGTAAAACATTTACTTACTTAAGTTTTAAGCATAAGTTCTAATTTTTCTGCCCCTAGTGGCAGCCTATCTGGCTGTGGCTATGACTTTGCCAAGCTCTTCTCAAGTAACTCCTTGGTCTGTGCTCTTCATAGGAACTAAACCCCTTTTCCTACGTCCTTTGCTGACACCCCGCATATAGCTTTAAATCGCATCACACCACCTACAGTCATGAATATCCTTTGAGCCTTAGCTATATGACAGGTCCTGAAGACACAGAGATAAATGATGGAGAGAACTGTTGTCCTTAAAAAGTCCAAAGTCCAGACGAGTACATGAATTGTAAATAATAATTTGCCTTACTTTTTTTTTTTTTAACACCGTGGCAGAGATATTTACATGTTTTGGTGAGAGAAAAAGGAAGTTATTTTTTCCTCTTGATCCTGGGCCAGGGATCAACTCTATGCCCCAGCAGTGATTCAAAACGCAGGAGTGACAATGCCAGATCCTTAACCACTAGGCCACCAGGAAATTCCTACATGTGAATTTTTTGTGTACAAAGAAGGTCGGTGCCCTTAACTCCTGTCTTATTTTAGTGTCAACTGTATTTCCATTTTTGTTTGTCTCAAGGTTTTTTTGTTTTTGTCTTTTTTTTTTTTTTTTTTGTCTTTTTGCCTTATCTAGAGCCGCACCCACAGCATATGGAGGTTCCCAGGCTAGGGGTCTAACAGGAGCTGTAGCTGCCGGCCTTCACCACAACCACAGCAACGCAGGATCCGAGCCACGTCTGCAACCTACACCACAGCTCATGGCAACGTCGGATCCTTAACCCACTGAGCAAGGCCAGGGATCGAACCCGCAACCTCATGGTTCTTAGTCGGATTCGTTAAGCACTGAGACGTGACGGGAACTCTTCAAGGTATTTTTTAACTTCTCTTTTGATGTCATTTGACTCATTGGTTGTTCGGAAGCATGCTGTTTAACCTACACATATTTGTAAATTTTCTTTTTTTTCATGTAATTAATTCCTATTTTCAAAACCATTGCAGTTGGAAGAGATGTTTGATATGATTTCAATCCTCTTAAATTTATTAAGACACATCTACATATCCTTAAAGACATTTATTACCATGTACATCATTAGATTTAAGTATTTCTTTTAGGTCCTTCATTAGTTCATAAGCAGAACCTGAGTCCTTTTTATCTTTTTTGATTAATAGAGATTATTTAGAAGTAAATAAACTAGATTTCAGCAGTAAAACCTTAAGTTATGACCAATCAGAAGTTTTGTCAGTGATCTGATATTCAAAAGATATTGGTGCTAGTCTGAGGAATTAGAGGTGTAGAGATAATATTAGAACTTACACTTTGTTCAGCAAATATACACTTATTTCCAGTATGTTCTTCTAAAGACTTGAATGTGCTGTAGTTTCTCAAAATTTTTAGAAAGAGAGTTTGCTTAGGTTTTCTTTGGTCTTTGATTACCTAGTTCATCCTTTTAAGTTTTATTATTTTACCTTTTTGTGATTCCTCATAAACCCTACTTTTCTGGCTGTCTCCAGTATGAAAAGGAGCACAGGTTGTCCTCACAAGAAAAACCCTCCTCTAGACTTTACTTTTCTACATAACAAGTTTTGTTGGGTGCTTCAAGCAAATTCTAGCAATTTTTGAAGACTTCAGCCTCTTCCTGAACTCTGTGTTTGCTTTCTGCATCCTCTGATGCTTTGGCCCCAATCCTTCATAGTTGATACGTATCATCACAGTTTATTGTATGAGGTGATAGTTATTTCCTAGTTTTATTAAAGACAGAGGTCTCTTTTTAATAATTTCTTTTTTAATTTACACATTGCTTTTATCTGGTTTATGAGAAGAGTTAGGATAAAATAACTTTGACTCTATCATTTTCAACTGAAAATATGTATAGCAGTATAATGCACAAGTAGATTTTATTTTATTTTGTTTTACACCGGTGGAGCATAAAGCCTACAGAATCATAAAAAATGACTGCTGTAAGTCTGTAGAGACAGAATATACTGCATTAAAGGTAATCAGCTCTCTGTGAATGGAGTTATTGAAATACAGGGTAAAGAACTGGCTGGGATCCATGTAGAGTAGATTTAAGCATGGTAGTTTTTAAAAACTAAGTTACTTCTAAGGTCCCAGGTCAATTTCTATTATTTCTATTTGAAATTTGTATTATGAAATTTCTATTACTTCTTTTTTTTGCAAAGCAATTAGTCACAGTGATTTTTAGGTTTCCCAAATGGGTAATTTAAAGCACTCTGATAAGTAATAGTAGTAATTTTCAGCAGAAAAACAGAAAAAATACATATCTTTTTCTGAAAAATGCTTAATAATAAAAAAATAAAATTATCAGTGAAAAATGAATGGACAAATAGATTTTTTAATTTTAAAAGCTACTTTGAGATTTAAGGTGATATGAAAATACTGTCTAGATGGCAATTACATATATATATGTGTAATTATATATAAATATATATATATATATGAAGCCCATATCATTTCATGAATATTTTGACCAGCTTTAGTCTTGAAATTTTAATTAATAAAATTAATTTATTGTACAACAGCAATCGTTTATAAATACATTTGAAAACGCTTGGAGTATTTAAAGATAACAAATAAACAAAGGGTAAGAGTAAAATATTCAGTACCCTGATCTCAGAGGGAAGGAAATGGAGCAGGACATGCTTGTGTTCAGACTATTCTCTGGACTTGAGAATATTTTGTGAGCATTATTCTCTACTTCAGAATAACAAGTTGCTGAAATAGCAACAACATCATCATGAATTTGCACCTTTGGTGGATAATCATAAGGCTTCGTTTTTCTGGAAGTCATAATTCACATCAGCCTGCTGCACTGAGTGAGATAACATTATCTTCTTGTTCATGGAAATAAAATTCTACAGGTAATTTACTGATGTGCTAATTACCATTTCCAATGATGAACTAAGGAACACTGTGGTTTCTCAAATTGTTCCTACCCTGAAAAATGTATTTCTAGTAACAAAAAACCCTGAGGCATAAAATGGTATTAGTCTTGTGGATTGTTGCCAAACACAGTAGGCAATATGCTCATAAATTTTCCTGTAAATGATCAACTATGTTTGAGCAAAAAAATGCTATTATAGCTCATTCGTTTGTGTGTGTGAGTAACCGTTTCTTCATAATAACATTGACGAAAACATTTCAGCTACCGCGGAGGCTTAGCAGATGGGAAAATCTATATATTTCTCTTTACACAACAGAAGCATTGAACTGCTGAAGACCTGCGAAGGAAACAGTGCTTCTATTGATTCAAAATTTCAAAAAGTCTTATTGTAATTGTCTGCTGCCTATAGTCATCTCACTTGCATTGCTTGCTGCCATCTGGGTATGGTTCAGCATTTCATTCTCAGTAATTCCTAAGGTTTTTCTGTTTACCTTCCTGTCTCTTAATCTACATGTATGAGAGTCCAATTTATTCTTTAAAGTCTATTTAACCCGTCCATTTAGAATTTATTTATTGAGAAAAGAGTTATCTGAACATGGATTTACAGATTCCTAACAATAATTCTTTGCCTTAAATACAATACATACCTTTTCACCTTTGCATATTAAAAGTTTATTTTTCTTCCACTAGCAATTTTCTGCCTGACCTTTTCAGTCATATTATACCAATTCTTCAAGACCCAGTTCAAGTTCTATGTGGTATGTGAAGCTTGTTCCAATACATTAGTATCCAGTTATGGCTGCCTCCTTGGAATTTCTTTAGAATTTTTAAGTTGGAAGGAAACTTAGAGACCACCACAACTTCCTATTTGCTACACAGGCTACAATTTGACTATATTAAACCTTTGTGAAAATTAGAAAACAGTGCTCCTTTTGGCAGATGTAACTAGCGCATATGGGTTGTTAGGTAGAACATGAGCTAAATTTCAGCTTCTAACAGCTTTTCGGCCAATATCATTGTGCAGGGTACAAATGGCAAGGTGCGCTTTGTTTTGATCATATCTTTCTCATTGTTACTTGACTTTTCCCATCCAAATTATATGATTCCAATACTGAACTCTAAGACTATATATATATGTGTAGTTGCATATGAAGTATAAGATTAATGTTATTTCTGAGAAGTATAACAAATGAAAAATAGAAAACTTAGAGGTATGATTACGCACTTCTTTGTATAATTATAAAATCTATAGCAGGCCATCAGTGAATAAGTAATATTCATATTAAAACTCCTAAAGGCAATGTGATTGTATTATAATATGAGTCAAATAAAAAGCTTGAGCATTAATATTTAATTAATTTCCTTAACTTGAATAAAATAGAAATAAAGGAGGTTTAAACTCAGGAGGCACATGAAATAAGTTATTTATTGACAGTGTTTATAGAAAAGAAGACTTTGGAAATGTCATGAGAAAAATGAAGAATAATCAAGTTTAGAATCAATAGAACAGTCCAAAGATAAAGGTAATTCAAGTATTTTTTGCTTGTAAGATAGGAGAGAGACATGCTTACTGAAACGTAAGGAAGTAAAGAAGACCTGCTGTATAGCACAGGGAACTCTACTCAATATTTTGTAATAACCTATATAGGAAAAGAATATGAAAAATAATTCATATATGTATAACTGAATCACTTTAATGTATACCTGAAACTATCACAACATTGTAAATGAAGTGTATTCCAATATAAAGTAAAAATTCAATTAAATTGAAAAAAGAAAAGAGAAATTTAAAAAAGTGGTGTTACTATTTAAAAAGTACATAATTAATTAAAAAATACAAATAAGCCAAAGAAAATGAAAACACACTTATAGATGTGTGGAAAAATGTGTGGTTGCCAGGGAGGAGAGGGTGGGGGACTGGGTGAGATAGTTAAAAGGGATTAAGTGGTACAAACTTCCAGTTATATAATAAATGTCACAGGGGTGAAATACACAGAAAGGAATCTGATCAATAATACTGTAATAACTTTGGGGACAGATTATTACTAGATTTGTTACAATGATCATTTCATAATTTTTGCAAATGTCAAATCGTTAAGTAGTACACCTGAAATGAACGTGATATTGTTGTCAACTGTATTTCAGATAAAAAAAGTAAATACATAAGCATATGTAAGAACAATCCATATAATTTATCTGATTATAGAATTAGTTCCTATTGTTTGGTAACTTGCATCGAAGCATACCTTTTATAAAACACTGTACAGGCTCTGTAAGATGAAAATTTCCATATTGTTAAAAGAAATTGAAGACCTAAATAAATGACATACTGCATTCACAAATTAGAACACTCAATGTGGCAAGATGTCTATTCTCCCAATTTTTTTATAAGTTTAATGCAATTCCTATCAAAATTCCCACAAAGCTTTTTGTTCACATAGACAGGCTTATTCTGAAATTTATAGCAAAATGTTCAGATCATGGGCTAGTTAAAACAATCTTGACAAAGAAAGTTCAGGAATCAGGTCTTACTGTGTATCTTCAGTAATCAAGAGTGTGATACTGATGAAGAGATAAACACATAGATAAATGGTACAAAATGGAGACTACCCAAAAAAGCCCACACTGATTTTCACCTTTTTTTTTTTTTTTTTTTTTTTGCTTTTTAGGGCCGCACCTATGGCATATGGAAGTTCCCAGGCTAGGAGTCAAATGGGAGCTGCAGCTGCCAGCTGCAGCCACAGCCACAGCAGCACAGGAATGGAGCCGCGTCTGCAATCCACACCACAGCTCACAGCAATGGCAAATCCTTAACCCACCGAGGAAGCCCAGGGATTGAACCCTCATCCTCACGGATACTAGTTGGGTTCATAACCCACTGAACCACAATGGGAACTCACCACAACACTTTTTGACACAGGGGCAAATGCAGTTGGTGGAGGAAGGACAGTCAGGTGAACAAATAGTTCTGGAGCAATTGGAAATCCATAAGTAAAAAAACAAACCTCAATTTAAAGCTCACACCTTATTTTTTTTAAAAAAAGAACTCATAATGGATCCTAGGTTTAAATGTAAAACTGTAAAGTTTTTAGGCAAACTCATTGATCAAAATATCCAGAATCTAGGACTAGGCAGTGTTCTTAGACATGACAAGAAAAGCATAATCCATAAAGGGAAAATTTGATCAATGAAACCTCATCAAAATGAGACATATCAGTAAAAAAATGTCTCTTGGAATGCTGATTCTCTTTTTTATAAGTAGTAGCACCTAGATCTACCTATGTGTAACACTATTAAAACTGTTACTTTTCTTAAAAGTTCATCTTGATTTTTTTAAGATTTCAAAATAGCACAACATGCAAAATAAAATAATTTGCTACAGCTATTAATTGGAGGGATTTTTCACAAACTTTATTATCTGTAGACAGATAAGACTGCTAATTTTCATCATTAACAGATGCTTTGACTAATGATTTGTACTGTGGTGATTTGCACATGATTTGCACAGCCCTTGTATAAAATGTGCTCAAATGTGTATTTAATTATTTTAGTTGATTCTAAGACTCTGATAAAATCTGTGTAACATTTTCTGGAAAGTCTGCAACCATCTATATGAAATACCATTTCAAATAAGTTTTTATTTTTAGGAGATGGCATATAATCTGAATCACTCTAATTGATATCACTCAGGCATTCAAGTCATTTAACATCCGATTGAAAGGATGAGAAAACCCACAAGAAACATTCTTATCAATTTGTAATTCCACGTCTTGTTAGGGAGATCTGGTTTTACCTAAATAACTACAAAGTGTCATAAGCTGGCACTTCATAATGCTCTTTCTTAGTTCTGCTGATATTCTGACTCCATTTTGTGGTCCCATGAGTAGATTGATTAATCTAGATTAGTGTGCAAAATATAACAGCACACTAGTCTTAAAACAGTAGGAAAAAAATACTGAGTATAAAATATTTTTCTCATATTATTCTCTTTTTAAAGGGGAATGTCCTTAAAAACTTCCACACAGATAATAATAATCTTTATAAAACTGATGCTGTTTCTCACACTCCATTAAACTACCTCTTTTATCTTTGAAATTGATGTGAAAGCAAAATATTTATACAACGTTGACTTCACTTTTTAAATTGCTTTTTGAAAAGAAAAGCAAAAATGAAAACAAATATGTTTGAGACTTGCAAAGTGCCCAAATACACTTAATTTATTTTGCAAGGATCATTAGAGGCTTGTATTTCTGTTTTATTATAACTGGCTTGCATTAGGGCGGCAATCTAGAACACTGTAGAATGTTTTAAATAATTAAAAAAATACCATTTTGCCCAAATTAAGAAAGAAAAATATATTTTGCATCAAGGGTGAAATCCATAGCTAACTGACAGGAAAATTTCCTTTCCCTTACTCATACAATTTGAGTTGATTCTTAGTTTTGAAATCATGAACATGCATTCCATAATAATTAATCCCTCCAAATATCTTAGTACACACATCTACTGGCAACTTCTAGGAAGGGAACATCTTTAATTTTCAGTTCTTCTTAATATGTATGTTGATGAAAGAATAAATTATAAAAAGTCAATAAAGGAGTTCCCTTGTAGAACAATGGGTTAAGGATCTGGTGTTGTCACTGCAGCAGCTCAGGTCACTGCTGTGGCATGGTTTCAGTCTCTGGTCCAGGAACTTCTACTTGCTACCAACACAGCCAAAATAAATAAATAAATATATGAAAATAAAAAGTCAATAAAAAGCAATTTATTAGATTTTAAAGAGCCAAATACCTTCAAAGGAAAACTAAAGATGTATATTTTTTATTCCCAAGATCATAATATGCAATGCCTACTTATGTTAGGGCAACTCTAATATCATATATAATTCGGTCATGGAAATGAATCTTTTAAAAATTCCCCTTAGATCTTAATTTTGTTTTCTAGCATGGATATTGCATCTCCCTTGCAGACCTCCACAAGAGAGAGAAGGTGAGCAATGTAGGAAGTCCTCTAAATTCCTTGCCAAAGATAAGCATGAAATAGCTTGCTCCAGAATGAAAAATCAATGCATTTCCTCCTCATTGAGGAAGACTTGCCCCTTCCCAGCACCTACAATGTCAGCTGAACCAAATAGTGTGTTTAATGACATAGTTGATTTATATCATGGCTCCAGTTCCTTATCTACTATCAGTCTTTTAATAGCCAGTGGGCAGTTACAGCCAGTTTGGATTCCACACTTTAATATTGCTACTATGTCTTGTTGCCCACAAATCAACTGATGGACAAACATCCAAAGCCACCAGCTACCAAATCCGCTGGTGAGCATGCGCCCTCTGCTGGAAGTGTGAAGAAATTTTATTGTTATTGTTTGGTGAAGGCACTCCGTGAAATCTGCTAACATCAGAAGTCCACCCTTTGATAGACTTCCCTTCTGGGTTCCGGTGCAAAAAAATTGCTTGATGATTAGATCTGCCCTCAACTGCCGTTGAGAGCTTCAGGAGAGCAAAGTTAGGTCTATATGCTTGGTCCATAATCTATGTGCTGCTACCTATGGCAAGTGTTTAACAATTATGCTAAAAGGCTCTTGCTAGCATACTGCATATGTGGAGAACATGCTGAAATCCTCTGAGAGGGAAATTTTAAGCAAACAACAAAAAAATTTTTCTTCCTGTTATTGAAGTTTCCAATGTGACTCAGTGGGGCCAGAAGGTACCTAAATGCATCATAATTAATGAAAACACAGGGCACAGAATCAGATATCAGCAATTTATTTTATTTTTCCATTTCTACTTGTTTGTGAATTTTAATATAAATATATGGCATAAAGAACCAAGGCAAGTCAAAATGTTGCAGTAAATAAATTTCAGAAATTCCACACTATCGCGTGTAAATAAATTTGTTAAATTGTTCTGCACAATGACAGTTTTGGATATTTTAAAACCAAGAAATTTCTTATTGGTGGCAACTAAATGCTGTTTGTAGAGTTTTTATTATATAGTACATTCCATCTATTGACTGTATTTTTCTGGTCGAGTTCTTATACATGCAAGTATATATTAGTAATGTGAGTGCTTTGTAACTATTATTTTGTAACTATTCTATTAAAATGAATGAAATCTTCATAAAAATTATCCTGGGCTCATTGACAGCAGAAGATGTGAATTTTATGCCCTGCCTTTTCGAGTCACAGGATTAAGTGTGTCTCAGGTTGGTCATTTGTAAAACAAGGTGATCGATCTAGTTGACATCCAAGTCTCTCTATTGAACAAATTATTATTAGTATCCCTGATCCACTGTGCCAGGTACTGGGGATGAGAAGATAAAATTAGGAAAAAAACCCCATTATACCCTACAGATCTTTCTCAGCCTCTAAAAGAGTACAATATTATATTTGTTTATGAATCTCCATTAAACTGCACCACGGTTTCTTTATTAGTCAGTGAAATTAATTAGAAGCATTACAAAGGATTCATTACTTTTTCTACTCTAATGAAATTGTTTAATGAAAAAGGCTACAGTTTAGGGAAAGCAGAGATGGAGAGGAATGATTTGCTGCTTGGAAAAAAAAATCCATTAACTCATTATCTTTTCCTTTTCCTTGGTTATTCAATAGATAGGCTTCTGGGATCAGACAGGTTTGATTCAAAATCTCTTGATCTATGGTGTGACCATAAGGGAAGTTCAATTTTCCAGTGCCTCAGTTTCCTCATCTATCAATAGGGGATTATAACAGTGCCTGGGAAGAGTTTAGGGCAGATGAAATGACACTATATTTTGAAAAGCAGTTGGATTGAAAATGTGTGGTAAGTCCTTGGAAAACGTTAGTGTATGTTGACATTGTAATAGTCAAGAGTCCCTCTCTTCACTCCTGATGGTCTGTCCTTAATCTCTTTCTTCAGCTCATTTTTCCCAATTCTGGTTTTTACAGAGTTACAAATATGATTATATCACACCTCTTCTTGAAACATTCAATGCACTTTGCAATATGGCGCAAGCCTATTTCCTCAAGTCTGAGTCTATATGTTAAATATGTATGTATAATATATATAAAACTGAATCCATATACACACATATATTTTTTCAGATTATTTTCCACTATAGATTATTACAAGATATTGAACATAGTTCTTTAGGTCCTTGTTATTTATCTGTTTTATATTTGGTAGTGTGTGTCTGTTAAACTCAAATTCCTAATTTTACTTCTTACCAGGCCCTTTTGCTAACATTGCACTTCCTGCATGGCCTTAGTTTTGTCCGAATGTTCCCATTCTCCTCTTTCTTTGCCTGCATCTTATCTCTTTCCTTCTCCAAAAGAATCATTGATTAATGCCCTAAGATGCTTATAGTTTCGTATAGTACCTTATATGCTTTGAAAATTGTTGGAATTAATGTGTCTGATTATCCTGTTCAATTTTATGTTTTTTGAGGACAGATCGAGAAGTACCAAGCTCATTGCTAGTACTCAGGTCTCAGTGACTTGGCAAGATTTTGAAAAACAATTTGATGAGAAAATACAACGTGATTTACATCTCAAAATCTCTGGGAAAGAATTCTAAATTTCATTCAAGAAACAGGTGTAAATTACTGAATAAAATGCATAGACTGTGCTGTCATTATAACTGCATTTCTACAAAACATTTTACTTTTTCCTTCTTTTTTGGAGGAAAGAAAGATCTTTGCTTTTCAAGGCCTTTCACTTTCATTTTTAAGTGTATTCACCTAGATGTGTAAGATCAACAATGAATATCTTTTAGTTACAGCTCTAAACAGTTATGAGTCTCTACAATACTTTGTCTCATCTGTATTTCCCCTAACTTCAGAAAAAAGAAAAAACTGAAAACAAGCAAACCGTTTTTCAATTAGGGTAACCTTTAGAATGGCTTCCTGTATTTCTAATATATTCCAAATGTGGTTAACATTGTTTTCGATATTTTTTTCCCAATTATAATCTGTTATAAACTAAAAAAAATCCATCTTGATTTTGACTGTATAGTACATATTTTCTTTTCCTTTTTTTGTCTTTTTGTCCTTTTATGGCTGCACCCGCAGCACATGGAGGTTCCCAGGCTAGGGGTCTAATCAGAGCTGTAGCTGCCGGCCTTCACCACAGCTACAGCAACGCCAGATCCGAGCCGAGTCTGCGACCTACACCACAGCTCACGGCAACGCCAGATTGTTAACCCACTGAACAAGGCCAGGGATCGAACCCGCAACGTCATGGTTCCTAGTCTGAGTCGATAGCTGCTGTGCTACAATGAGAACGCCAATACTTTCTGATACTCAAAGTGCTACTGTTGAAGGGAGTGAAGAAAACCTCAGCTGGTTAAAAGGAGCAGAACTTTCCTGAGAACTGTAAGCCCGAAGAACCCAGGGTACAGCTGAGAATTGCCTGTGCCATAGTTGTAATAATCCGAGCAAGTGATCAGTCAAGACTGCAAACAGAAACCGTTAATCACGCATTCCTGAGATTCAAAGGAACACTTCTGCATTTTTGAGCAGCTCGCCAAATTTCAGCATTGCTATGACAACCTCTGTATTCATCCTCAGGTGTGCCCTGGCATCACATCTTGTTGACAGGACCACATGATTCTTCTGGGTAACTACTTAAATTATCACCTTTTAAAATAGTGACAATTACGAAATTTTCACTTCCCCGTGTATTAAGGTATCAGGCAGCTCTGGGCAGAAGCAAAGTGATAATTTTTGTAATTATCCATCTACAAAGTAACATGCAATGCCTTCCAACTAGAAGCTATTAAGTTCTTAGTGGTAGGTAACAAAAAACAAAAATTTTCTCTTTTAATTTATAGAATTTTACTTTAAATTAAGTGTGGTTTATCATTTAAGTCAATAAAGAAATGACAAGTGGTGTGGGATGGCTTCTGTGACTGACCCTTGGGAGAGAATAATAAAGTTTCCTCAAATTCGAATTTAGGAATTCAGGTTAAGAAATTAGCTGGAAAGGAAGGGAAAACACTATAGGACATTTTCTTTTTTTCACTATTAAGTAGTAATCATTCTCATGCTTTAATTATCTTCCCTTCATCTTGACACAGAAAACTAAGGGATACTAACTTGCAGAGATAAGATGGTGCTTTATTATTTTTTTATGATACCTAAAATTCCCCAGGCCAGAGGGCAAATATCTAATTTTTATTTTAAAGGGAAGAAACCCTAGATATTGGAGATAATAATAAAATTATATTAAAGTAGTCCATGTGAGTATATTTTAAAATATAGATTAACTTAGAATTCATATTGACTTCCCTTTCAAGATATAGATATTCCATTAAATTAACTGATAAAGACTTCTCTTCTCCCAGAAAAAAAAAAATCAGTTCTTTTTTTTTTTTTTTAAGCCAGACATAACATATGGAAGTCCCAGGGCCAGGGATTGAATTCGGAGGTACAACTGTGACCTAAGCGACAGCTGCAGCAACACCAACCTGCTGCACCAGGCCAGGGAAGAAACTGATGCCACCACAGCAATCTGAGCCACTGCAGTTACATTCTTAACCCGCTGCACCACAGCAAGAACTCCTCAGCTTTAATTTATAAGTGAATATGCACAATAGAATACACTAATTATTGACTAAGTTATATCAAACTAGAGACAATAATATGTGACTTTCCCAAGCAAGGGATATCCCTGAATATTTCAACCAATTTTAACACATAGTTAGATCTCTGCCATCCTACAATATTGACATGAAAGGTATGTATTTTTGCATAATTAAAGGCAGCATTATTTTGAACATTTAGTACTTCTTTTTGGCACATTGTCTAAAACACAGTGAATGTTCAATACATATTTTTTTTTCTTTTTATAGCTTCACCTGCAGCATATGGAAATTCCTGGGTTAGGAGTTGAATTGGAACTGCAGCTGAGGCCTACACCACAGCCATGGCAAGGCCAAATCTGAGCTGCATCTGTGACCTATGCCACAGCATGTGGCAATGCTATATCCTTAACCCACTGAATGAGGCCAGGGAAGGAACCCGCTTCCTCATGGAGACTACACTGGGTCCTTAACCCACTGAGCCAAAATGGGAACTCCCAACACATAGTTTTTGAAAGTGAATGAGTTGGCTTATTTTAACATAATAGATGCTCATTCCTATAGTTACTGTCTTCAAGGAAAGAATGGGGATGGTGTAAATTTAAACTTTTGAACAGCTATGGGGATGGTGGTGGGGGTGATAGTGATGGAGGAGAACAAATTTAAGTTCCAGTTATTAAGGGAAGGTGGATGGAGAGAGGAAGTAGGCAATGAAATCAAGTGAAAGGAGTATTGAAAACAGATGCCCCTGAAGAAAAAATTAAAGCACTGTGATCCTGGTGCTTGTTTGATCCATTTGGAAACGTGGTCCGAGAGGCTTGAGATGGGGAAATGTAATTCCTGTGAAAGTACAAAAGATGAGTTTCCCCCAAATCCCAGCCAGGAAGGCCCCTATCCAGGGAAAGTCTGGGGACCAGAAGGCACTGCCATCTAAAGGATTAAAGATAGATGGGTATGGCCAAGGAGGACTACGAATTAATGGAGGATATTTCACAATGCAAATGGTTCAGAAAAATTGTCAGCACCGTTGCAAATGAGCATAGAGTACTGAGGAGAGAGTCGAGGATATTTCACATCAATGAGTTGTCTGGGATAGAGAAGTCAATGTTGATCTCCTTCCATGGACACATGGAAGTCAGGAGAACAATGAAAATTATTAAGAAAGGGGAGTTCCCGTTGTGGTGCAGCAGTTAACGAATCCGACTAGGAACCATGAGGTTGCGGGTTCGATCCCTGGCCTTGCTCAGTGGGTTAAGGATCCAGCGTTGCCGTGAGCTGTGGTGTAGGTTGCAGACACGGATCGGATCTTGCGTTGCTGTGGTTGCGGTGTAGGCGGGCGGCTACAGCTCCGATTCGACTCCTAGCCTGGGAACTTCCACATGCCGCGGGTGCGGCCATAAAAAGAATCACAAAAGACAAAAAAAAAAAGAAAAGAAAATTATTCCAATGGGACTTAATTAAACTTCAAAGTTTCTGCACAGCTAAGGAAACCCCAAACAAAACGAAAAGACAACCCACAGAATGGGAGAAAATATTTGCAAATGATTCAACTGACAAGGGATTGATCTCCAAAATTTACAAACAGCTCCTACAGCTCAACACCAAAGAAACAAACAACCCCATCCAAAAATGGGCAGAGGATCTAGGCAGACAGTTCTCCAGAGAAGACATGCAGATGGCAAAGAAACACATGAAAAGATGTTCAACATCACTCCTCATTAGAGAAATGCAAATCAAAACCACTATGAGGTACCACCTTACAC
>PVHT020000077.1:15773114-15785936 GCA_004024745.2 Catagonus wagneri
AGACAGCAACACCCAATGCTACCGCTTACATGTGGAAACTAAAAAGACACAATGAACCTTCTTACAGAGCAGACAATGACTCACAGACTTTGGAAAACCTTGGTTTTTCAAATAAGACAATCTGGGGGGGTGGGGGGATGCACTGTGGGTTTGGGATACAAAATCTGTAAAATTGACTTGTGATGATTTATGCACACCTGTAATTGAAATAAAATCCATTAAGAAAAAAAAAAAAGAAAAGAAAATTATTAAGAAAGAAGGTGGTGAACAGACACATCAATATAGTCTTTTTTCCTTTCTTCAACTTCAAGGAGAAATTAGAAAGGGTGAAGTTCAGATGATCTAGTTAGAGACCCACTGACTCTTTAAGTATATTTCTTACTTACCTGGCTAATAATTAAGGAAAAAACTGATATATTTTAAAACAAAGGGTTTTTTGGTTTACGAAGTGGTAGTGAACTAAAGATTCCGCTCCATTGGCTTAAAACAATGAAATGCATTACTTTACTTTAAAATTCTAATAAAAAGTACAGTTCGAATTGATAAAACTGATTTTAAAATCATAGACAAGAAACAGGTTACTTACTGGTACACTCTTAGATCTAACAGAGTAATTATATTTTGCCACCTTCACCATTGGGGAAAGTGTATGGATGGAAGCTATACAACTTCCTACAACTTTTTTCCTCCTTTAATTTCTTTTTTAGGGCTGCATCTCCGGCATATGGAGTATGGAGGTTCCCAGGCTAGGGGTTGAATTGGAGCTGTAGCTGCCGGCACAACCACAGCCACAGCAACACCAGATCCAAGCCACATCTGCGACCTACACCACAGCTTAGGGCAATGCCAGATCCTTAACGTACTGAGCAAGGCCAGGGATAGAATCTGTGTCCTCATGGATGCTGGTCAGGTTCATTTCGGCTGAGCCACAATGGGAACTCCTCCTCTTTTAATTCAAATTCCTTTCTTCTCCTAGATGGCTCGTATCTATATCCTTTTTATTTTTTACATTTCTTCCAGTTCAGGACACTTTTTCAATTTAGTAGCTGAGATTTCATGGAATCTTTTTCCCGGGAGAACTAGTTAGGGCTTAAATATCGAAGGACGAAGAGAGGTAAGCCAAGTAAATTGATTCGTACCAGAGGAGCAAAAGGCCAGCAGCAGAATGAGAGAAAAACCTAGAAGCAGGAGGCTTCAGTAATGTGCTGAGCTCAGGGAGCTTAAAATATCACTTGGGGATAGAAATGGGTGGCCCAGACAGCAGTGGAATTGAGGTAGTTCCCCTGTAAAACATGCCCAGTGTGGGCCATCCCTTGCTGTGGCTTTAGGAAATTTTCTTTGACACACACGTTTTACTTTCCTTTCTCACTTGATACTATTAAAATACTTAGCTGCATCATTCACAGTTTTGTTTCCAGTGCTGGTACTATAATGGAAACCTAAACTTCTTACCCTCCTCGTTGTCCTACCAAGCTACTGCCACAGGACAGTCGCTGATGATATTCACTCACTTCTTGACCCAGTTCATCCTCTGTGGGAAAATCCACCAAAGAGACCTTGGTCCACTTCTTCTTCTCCAGGCTACATCAAATATGGTCCAGGATACACTCCTCTCACATTAACAAGGTAAATTTCAGCGCTCTACTCAAATTCACAAAGAACCCAACCCCTGAACAAATATAATCGTTTTTCTCAGAAACAAAAATGAACTCTATCGCTGCAGTTCTGCTAGTTAGACATTTAAACTTAAGGAGAAATGAGTCCTGAATTCCAATCTTATTTTGCAAATCAACATTTAAAACACAAATCTTTGTTTGAGGTGGAAGTTGTCTGTAGTGGTGGACGAGTTATATTCCGATGGTATTAAAAGAAAGTGTAAAAATCTTAATATCAAGGAACCAGGAGTTCCTGAACAAAAGAAATGGCTTGATGCAGTGATGATTTTGAGGAATGTTGCTTTGGCAGTGGTTGACATATCTAAAGGGAAAGGCCTGAGACAATTCCTTCAGGGAATCCAGTTAGGGATTACTTCTGTATTGAGAAGTGAATAGATAAGATGTTAAAATATGGTGACATGGGTGAGCATAAAGACTAAACTGCTAAGAGTAAAGTAAAAAAAGTTAAATTGAATAATTAGCTATAAGGCAGTCCTGGACAATGCTTTTTTGTTTTCTTTCTAAGTTTTCTTGCTCTCCATCTGCCCCTTCCTTCAAGGCTGCAACTGTGCCTGGGCAAACACATACAGTGAGTGAAGTTTGTGGTGCCCCCGGCCCCACTTTAATGCAGTCTTCCTCTTGTAAGCATCCAGCTCTCCAATTCCTCTGCTTACTCTATTCTTGAGAATGACTCTGGACTCAAGAACTTATATATCTCTATGAAATTTTAATGTAGTGTAGTACCTATTTCAGGGGTTGAGGGAGATAATAATGTTGAACTTTTTTTTTTTCTTGTCCGTTCCCACAGCACGTCTAAGTTCCCGACCCAGGGATTGAACCTATATCATAGCAGTGACCGGAGCCACAGCAGTGACAATGCCAGATCCTTAACTCACTGGGCCACCAGGGAACTCTGATAATGTTGAATCTTACCTAGAATTATAGTAAGTAAAATCTCTATAGGACTTTGGGGGTAATATAATAAAAACTTTGTTTTACAGATATAGAAACAGAGGTCCAAGAGGTGAAATGATTTGCCAGAGGTGGCTATTTTCACTAGGACATTTCAACTGGGATAAGTGGTCTTTTGTCCAGACAAAGAAATTTTGGGTATCAGTCATCACATGAGAGAATGGCAATGAAATCAGTACCTCTGCATTCTAAGGCCATCTTTAGCTAAGCACAGATTAGTCCTTATAAATATGTATGTGCACATTTAATACGACAAAATAGTTGTGTTTACAACAAAAAAACATTTTAATGCATATGTGATTGTGCATGCGGGTCAAAAATAATCACTCACCATTAATGAAAAAGAAACAGTGGAGAAAATCCAGTGTTATCAAAGCTAAATCAGAAACAATTTCAGATTTCAGAGAGAGCTTAGGTAGGATCCAAATTAGAAAAGAATCAATGAAGAGCCATTTGCTATTGATGTCATAACATACTGACATAATTTCTTTGAATGATTCACAGGCTCTTAATGAGTTTATACAAGTCAAGATGTTTTTATTTATTAAGAAAAAAACCTTCTAAATTGCAAGGGAATAAAAATAGTAGGGGCTATTTCTATAAAATTGCACTGTTTAATTCCTCTTCCAATATCATTTCCATTGATAATAAAAGGTAATAACACATTTAATTCAATAGTAAGCTTTTTTATTAAAAATAATTAAGAACATGTTTTTATAGTAAGCAACACAGAAGCCTCTTGGAAAGAGATGAACACTTCTTGAACATTGTTTTATTAACGATACAACTTGATTTTAGGTTTTTGAGCACATAAAGGAATTAGAGCAAAAAAAAAATCCAGAAAAAGAGTACTTTCAACTTGCTTTTTAAGTACAGCTTCTGAAATTACCTGAGATATAATCACTTTCCCTGATGAATAATATGATAAAAAGAAAAGAAAGACAAATATTATACTCTTTGTGCAATCAAACCAGCGGTCAGAAATCGGAACAATCAAATGCAGCAGTACAATTCAGGACAGGACAGCTAGGAAGGGGAAAAAGACCCCAGAAGTAAGACAATGAGATGACTATCACCCTACCTATTTATCACCATATCACAATGCACGTGTATTTATACTATAACTATTTACTTTCCTAAGCCTCTTTTTCTTTTCTTTTTTTTCATTTTTTCTAGGGCCACTCCTATGGAGGTTCCCAGGCTAGGGATGGAATCAGAGCTGTAGCCTCTGGCCTACTTCCCAGCCACAGCAACTCAAGATCCGAGCCACCTCTGTGACCTACACCACAGCTCACAGCAACGCCCGATCCTTAACTCACTGAGGGAGACCAGGGATGCTGCGTCCTCATGGATGCTGGTCAGATTCATTTCCACTGATCCACGACCGTAACTTCCTAAGCTTCTTTTCCAATGACTCAGAGCTTTATTTTCTTACTGCTTTTTGGGATTTCCCAAGACTCTGTCTCTGAAATTTGAGGCCCTCTAAGGTTTGCACTTCTAGTAGTGATTCACTTTTTGGGTTTTCTTCATTTTTTTCCTTTATACCTCTTCAATATTTTGCTCTGTCTCCTAAACATTCCCTTTGTCCCATGGCGGCAACTTTCTTTGTATCTACTTGAAATTATCTCTTAGGATGAGTCTCTAAGACAATTCACAAAAGGCATGACACACAATTGATCCTTACTGTGAAGTTATTTCAGGCTTGAGTATTGACTCTTCTGTAAAGATGGAAGTTCAAGATGGCCTGAACAAGAAAATTTCAGTGATATTAGGAAAGAGTGTTGAAATTTGCTAGGAAAATTTATGAAATTTGTGTAAAATTAAGGAACTTGGTGACATAAAACAAACTTCACACATTTATTTACGGTTAAACTTTCTTATGATTATAACATTGTTTATTTAGATGACATTGGCCTTGGCCAAGTATTTTGCAATTGATATTGGCATAAAAGGAAATTTACAATATAATTTACTTTCTCTTGAACGGGAAACTAGGGCTTTCTGTTGAACAGGAAAAGATTTAGTGTCCATATCTGAATCTCTTAAAAATAAAACATATTCCTATATTTCAGAATATAATTATAAATAGTATCACTTAAAAACTCTTACAGTGTTAGTATTCTATATGGACATTTTTAAGATGGTAGTAGAGAAAGTAGACATATAAAAGCTCTTATTAGTTCATCTAAAATAAATCTCTCTGTGGAATTGAAGTTGCTACTGTTCTAGGGCTCTCTGATTACATATAGGGATCAGCAGTACCATTTACCTCAGCTGGTGGCTACCGGCTGAGGAGAATTTGGCACAATGGCCCTCCCTGGGTTTAGTTGTTTACATGTTGGAACATTATCTACACTGACTCTCCTGACTCCTCTCCCTCTAATACATCATCCACCTCAAAGCTCCCAGATGTCTGTTCTATTTCACTTTCTGACTAAATCACTTAATCTCTACATTAAAAACTGCCAAGTTTTATTTTGGTTTGTTTTTAATTTCCTCTTTCTTTGATTCACCCTTGAGTGGTTTTCTTTGTAAAAGATCAAGGTAAGCTTTCATTTATTTGCATAAAAGCACAAAGTAACTTCTAATTATTACATTCAAGCTGGTGCATGCATCGATCTCTCAGCTGCACATGAAAAACAAAGAAAATCTTTAGGAAAGAGTGCAAAGTGGATGAAGGCTTTCTATGGGGACGTATTGACCTGTGACTGTTCTCTATCACTGTGGTAGGAATATGTGTGGGGTTTTTGCTAGTTTATTTTCAAGAACTAATTATTTGATTAGTAGAAATTCTTTGAGACTTGACAAAGCACTGGTTAATATTGCTGGTTCCCAAGGAAGTCAGAACTCTTGATCTTCTGGAGTACTTTTTCTACTCCTCCATTTTTTTCCCTGTTTTTCTCTCTCATCTTCTTCCTTTTACTCTTCTTCTTCCCCTTCTCCTCCATCACCTTCTCTTCTTTTCCTTCTGTTCCTCCTGCTTTTTCTCAGTAAAACTTTCAAAGGGAAGTTGGATGAGACAGCAAGTCATCCTCTAACCTCTAAATCTCCTTCGTAATTTTATTATAATGGGTGGTGACAAAGTAAATAATCCTGTTGACTAAATTTACTTTACTGAAATTAGTTTGAATGTATAAACAAGTATAGTATCACTGCTGAACTTAATTTAACATTCTAATTAGATGTCACTACTTCCAAACCTAGAATAATTCCCTTGTGATTTCAAGGACTTTAAATATGTTTGCCTAAAGAGGCTATGACTAATGCTTCTCATTTTCTTGGAAAAATTATTCATAGCCATGATTCAAATAAAGAGACAAGGCATCTCTAACCCATGCATAAAAGACCGGAAGAGATATGTCTATGGCCTCTGTGCGCCGGTGATCGCCATGTTGATTGATGAATCTGGATGGCTAAGCTGACATCCTTTCTTCACTGAGTCCCATACTCTTCTCTTCTGGAAAGAAAGACCTTCCCCAAGAGAAGATTCCAGGTTTTTGGTATCTCTAGAAAGGAAAGCCTTTGGAAGTCTGGTGCTCTGGCTAAATACATTTGCAATCTTTTTCTTACACTTTGCTATGAAAATGCCATTACATTTTCTTACATAAAATAATTTAAAAATTTTATGTGTCAGTTGTAATTGACTAGTCATTTTCCTCATCAGACAATAGGGAGTCCTAAATTCTAATTGAAATAATGACAGCATTCTACAAGAGGTAATTAATTATGTGTGTGTGTGTGTTTTAAAAATTAGATATTGTCCCACTAATGAATTTAGCAGAGGTTACTTGGACTAGCCATTATTTACCCTAAGTTGTTTATTACTATATACCAATACTAAAAAAGATCAGAAAAATGGACAAAAGGCTCAATAGTATAAGCATATAAATTATTAAATAATAAAGTAAAAATTCAAAATTTGTCAGAAAACATAACTTAGTCCTTTGCTATATTTTTCTGTTTTCCAAAATATATGGCATCATCTAGATTTGCTTTGCTTTTCTTTTCATAATATTTCTATCCTAAGCCTATGACTTGAGTGACATATCTGCATAGCAAACTGTCACTAGACATGCACACCTAGGTTTCTCATTGGCTAAAGTTCAGCATATCCAAGACATGTGTGGTCTCTACTCACCACCTTTTCTTTCTGCAGTATGGTTGTGTATGCACACATGCTTGTGTGTGTTCATTAACACTTATATTCCCTACTTCTTATTTAACCTCTGCTTTTCATTTCAGTAAGTGGCAATACCATCCAGAGAAAGAATTGAGATACCATGTTTTCACTCTACTTCATCCTCATTACTCTTCAGTCAATTAACCATTAACTCCTGTCACCCAACAACTGCAGTTCAAAGGCATTTGTTCATTTATAATAAATATAGATAAACCCAATGATGGCCCATAAAAGAAATCTCAATAAATTTAATAGGATTGAAATTATTCAGAGTATATTTTCTGACCACTGTGAAATTAAAAATAAATTACATTTGATTAATATTCAGTCAATTAAATTACAGTAAGATATTTGGAGAAACCCCAAAAATGTGGAAATTAAATAGCAAATTTCTGAGTAACCTATAGCTAGAAGAATAAGTGACATGGGAAATTAAAAAGTATTTGAACAGAATGATACTGAAAATACAAGATATAAAATTGTGGGATACAGCTAAAGCAGCACACAGAGAGATATTTGCAGTTTTTAATGCTTATATTAGTAAACTCCATGAAAGTAGATATTGTTTACTGGGCATCTGAGTGTCTGGAACATAATAAATGCTTAATAAATAAATATTTCTTTAGTAAATCGGCATCCTTATGTATCACTTCTTCTTTCTAACGTCTTTAAACTTACTATATTCTCTCTTATTCAGCTCTTTCTTGTTTATCTCATTTATAAAATATGTAAAAGTTAGAAACTGCAACACAATTAGCTCTCAATTCCAGGACTGATTCTGTAAATTCCAATTGTAAAAGTAGTTATTTCTCTTCAAGTGTATTTAATTTTCTTTTTTCTATATAATGACATCAATCTACTTTCAAATGATTATTAAACAAAACTCCTGTTTAGCTTCATTTTTATTTTATCTACAGTCATTGTATGAGAAAGCTATTTAAGACACAGGTAATATAATTTAGAGAAGCGTAAAATTTTTACTAGTTTACCACAGACAACTAAAGGTATGCTTTAATGATAGAATTATTCTTGGAAAGAAGAGTACATGCATCAGCATAAATTCCTTTTACTACTGGAAAACTATTTGAAATCCTAACCCTACTGTGTGTGGGTTAATGACAGCTCTTCTTTTTCCAAGTCAACATATATTGATATTTGATGTTGATTGATTGCAGTTTATGCCTGCCAATTCTGTATACTTTTGCAATTGGCTTCCTTTTTAATTTCAGAGATAAGTTTTTAGAAATGTAATTATCTCAATAAATATGAATACATATTTACTGATTTGGTTTGATTTCACAGTGCTTACTTCATGCTTAGCACTCCCCACTCCTTACCCAAAGTGAGAGGGTTAATTTCTAGCCCATTTTCTCAACACCTAGAATACCAATTTGTTTTACATTTAATAACTCCATTAAAGAATGCCAATAGCGTTTTTTTTTTAAGAAAACACCTAGTTAGTTTTAGTATCGTTTCTGACATAGCCTACTTAATTTCTAATGAAAAATACATGAGGAAGGTTTACAGGGTGTCCTTGCTATAAGAATAGGGATTCTCCTTGCTTTGAGAGTTTTATTCTCTTAATGTTGAGAAATGTTGACATATACTACCCAAGACAGTTTTTATGGGTTAAAGTCTCACTTAAACATTTTGACAAATAACCACGCGTGCTAATTTCTCAAAGCAGGCACAGATGACTGATTATTTCATCAAGTACTTGATCTAAAATCATAAGTGGTGTCAAGCCGAAATTAATCAGCAATTTAAGTGATTGACATGTTGCTTAAAGTCTAAGACTCTGCTGCACATCTTTGATATGCTCAAGCATTAGTGGCCAAAAGCAAAAGATGGTAGAGAAAGTAAATGTCATTTACTTGAAATACACTTCATTAGTGTGACACATATACAATACTTGTTATATAAAGCATTTTTAGAAAAAAGGACTATTTGATTGATGTTGTCGATTATTTGAGAGCAAATACTAATAATTTTTTGTAAATCATATATTTAAATAATAAAGTATACTAAGGAAAAAAAAACTAAAAGCAAGAGAAACTGTTATCATTAGATGAGTATTTTTTCAGTCTTTTATTCTGTTTAGCTACCTAGGTATTTTTCTATATTGGAACATCATTTTCTCAAAGCAGAAAATTGGGTGCATATTCTGTCTAATATTCTACAAGCTGTTTTTTTTTTTTTTCGGTTCCTAATTAGCAATTTATCTTCTATAATTTTTCCTGGTGCTTCATATAGCTCTGGTGTTTTATAATGTTATGACGTATTTCATTAATTTCTATTCTAACTCATTTTGTTACAACAGCGGTACTATATATACTTGAGCACATAACTGCCATACGTATGCTTAACCAGTGCACTGGGGATTTAAGGTTGGAAAATTCAAAGATAATTAAATGAAGACTTATAAGAAATGGCATGTAGAGATATTAGTTTTTAACTGTGGCTGCATATGAAGCTATAACTTTTTGCTACTCTATATATTGGGCCAACGCTAATTACATTCTCATGCTATCATCTTTTGCATAAGCTGCTATTCTTTTGCATCCAGTTTTACTTTAATAAAAAGTTCCTGGACAATTCAAATACACTTAAAAAGAAAGTAATCCCAGAATAATTTGAAATTTTAAAAAAATTTACATCTTTTGCATGAAATTGGGCAAGTATATTTTTAGTGACTTGATTTTTTCATGTCTCCCCAAAACTTAAAAAAATTAATTTTTAACAGAAATGACAACTGTCTATATTTTTTCTGGCATGTATAGTATTTAATAAAATTACATTACTATACTTACAAATTCAATGATGATGTGGGCTTGGGAACAAACACCGTTGGCTTGGTAAGCCTTATGTTCATTGGTGAGAGCAATTAGTGTCTGTTCTAGAAAGCAGCTGGCTTGTCAGGCTGTAGCAAGCAATGGGTTTCTGTTCCAACAGCTTACCAGTGAAAAAGAGTATCAGCTAACCTGTTATGTTAGCTAAATCAAGGTCAGTTAGGAGAGCTTCTACTGTACATCTTCACATGCTTCCTCTATGTGACGAAAAGTTGAATTATGGGTCTAAGGAGTCTGACAATCTAGGGTTTTCATCGAGCCCCTATTTTTTTCCTCAAACTGTACCTCCATCAAAAGGAGATTTATAAATAGTGGGTTTATCATTCTTGTTTAACTTCTCTATGTAGTGGATAGAAATTATACCTTGTTTAATCTGCATTTCTTTTACTTTTAGTAAGATTGAAAATATTTCTTTATCTTTTTCTTTGAACTGCTAGTCTATATATTTTTCTTGTTATTATGTTTTATATTGAGTTTTTTATTCACAGGAGTATTTTATGTATTTGTTCTTATGTATCAGAGGTCATTTCATCTCTAAATATGCTGAATTAATTGGTCTGAGAAGGGTGGCTGGCACTGGTAATTTTTAAAATCTTCCAAGAAGAGTTGAGTATAACTGGTTTAGCTTTAATTTTTTTACCTTTATGGATATTATCTTTTACAGTATAGAATTTTGTCTCGTGTGGCTATGGTTCATGTCTTTTTCTTTTAATACAATAATTAACATTTTATCCATAAGTATTTCTAATTTCGTCAAATAAATACATAATGTCTTTCATTCCAGAAAATATTTTTAATGTCAGCAAGATTGTCAATCATTTCCTCAGTGTCATCAAATTTTAAAAATTGATGGTTATTCGTATTGCCCTGAAAGTGGATACAAGTTTGCTGAGTTAACGTGAAATTAATTATTGCTTACATGTAGTAAAAACTCTCCTGATTTTGCTACCTTTTTGGGGTGACTTGATGAAAGCCAGATGTTAACCTGCCTAAACCAAGGTCTGCACTACAGGCAAGGAACTATAAAAATAAGAATCTAGGATTGTATATAGGCAAGGGTCTCTTCTCTCCTAAAGACAAGAGAAACTTTATCTCCCTAGTGGAAACAAATTTTCTTTGGAACCTAAAAGGGAGGATCCTTGATTCTTACCCTTTGGAATGTAAATGAACATCTCCAGGGAGACGCTAAGACTGTCCCTGTGTTTAAAACCCATAGGATGTCTCCTTAGGGCTGTGCCATTCCTTCATTGGAATGTGAACATTTGCATCCAGGGAGGTAAAGCTCTCTAGAGTTGTCACTGTCTATGCAGTCACAATTTGACTTCCATGCTCCATGTTTTAATCCAGAAGCCCTAATCATGCAGAAACACAGAAATAATTTCTCTGCAGTCTCACACTACTGTTTATACTTTGACAGCCTTTTTAACTAATTTTTATGCCAAGGGCATAAAGATAATCTCTCTTCTTTTAAAATTTTAGTTATTTATTTATTTTATATTTGAGGCTCTAAACTACCTGGAATTTACTTTTGTGTCCAATATGAGGTAGGAAATTAATTTTTTTTCTTTTTGTACATGGCTAAACCATTGTACCATTCTGGTTTATTGATAGACCATTCTTTCCTTATTGATTTTCTGTTCCATAACTATAATATAGCAAACTCTCTGTAGCTTTTTCCTAAAAGTTCTTAATCAGTTAGTCTACACCTGCATCAATAGTACCCTTTTTTTTTTTTAACCAAGCTGAAATGGTAAATTTTGATTATAACAAGCTTTCTTCTCCTTCCATTCTTATCTTTCTCCTTCCTTCCTTCCTTCCTTTCTTTTTATCTCCCCCTTCATCTCCTTCATCATTGCTTCCTCCTCTTCCTTCTTTTTTTACCTTCTTCTCCTTCTTCCTCCTCCTCTTACTTATTCACCATATTTGGGACTTTCATTCTTCAAATGAACTTTTGAATAGGCCTAATAAATTCTGTAAATAAATTGTTTGCAACTTTGATTAATATTGCATTGCATTGATAGATGAAAATTTGAAGAACTGTCTTTTTTATCATATCAAATATTTTAATCTATGAACCTGATTACTCTGTTGAAAATGGACCCTGTAAAAAGATGGCTTCAATGTTTTTGTGGAAACAACAGAAAAGACAGAGTTTACATCAATTAAGACAGAGAAAGCTGTAGGTAGAGCAGATCTGAGGACGAGTATCTATAGTTCAGCTTGGAACATGTTCAGTTTGAGATGTTTTAAAAGCATGGGAATGGATGGAGTCACCTAGAGAGGGTGTTTGGAGAACTGAACAGGATTAAATATTGAACCTCATAGAATTTCAACATTGAAAAATTGGGGAAAAGAGGAGAAATCAGTAAACATAGCAGAAAATGTGTACTCAGCTATTAAGGAGGAAAACCAGTGCATGGAAAGTGCTGGAAGCAACCAAAAACTGTATGAAAGAGGGATCCATGATCATTTGTAAAAATGATACTGACAGGTCAAGTAAGATAATAACTGGAAAAATGATCATAGGACTTAGTAACATGGAAGTCAAGGGCTTTATTTATTTATTTATTTATTTATTTATTTTTTGCTTTTGCTTTTTAGGGTCGCATCTTTGGCATATGGAAGTTCTCAGGCTAGAGGCTGAACTGGAGCTGCAGCTGCTGGCCTACACCACAGCCACAGTACTGTGGGATCTGAGCTGCATATGCGGCATACACCATAGCTCTCAGCAACTCCGGCTCCTTAACCCACTGAGTGAGGCCAGGGAGCCGGCACCCTCATGGACACTAGTCAGGTTTGTTACTGCTGAGTCATGATTGGAGCTCCCTGGAAGTCATGGCATTTTTTTTTTTTTTTTTGTCTTTTTGCCTTTATCTAGAGCCGCACCCGCAGCATGTGGAGGTTCCCAGGCTAGGAGTCTAACAGGAGCTGTAGCTGCCGGCCTTTGCCACAGGCACAGCAACGTGGGATCTGAGCCGCGTCTGCAACCTACACCACAGCGCACGGCAACGCCGGATCCTTAACCCACTGAGCAAGGCCAGGGATCGAACCTGCAACCTCATGGTTCTTAGTCGGATTCGTTAACCACTGAGCCACTAAGGGATCTCCTGAAGTCATGGCATTTTTAACATGAGCAATTCTGGTGGAGTGCAGGGATGAAAGCCTG
>PVHT020000077.1:15786936-15823173 GCA_004024745.2 Catagonus wagneri
TACCAAGCCGTGGGTGAACATTAGGATAACGTGACCCACGCACAGAGTTCAAGAAGCTTATAACAGTCAGAGTGTGGGAGACAGATAAACAGGGCATTCCAAATATCAGGTGATAAGAACCAGGAGTTATCCAGTGTTCACTATGTACCAGGCACTGAGTATTTTACCTATATGAAGTTATGTAATCTTTACAAGAACTCTGAACTAAGCATTGTTTTACAAATGAAGAAACTGAGGCACAGAGAGGTTAGGTCTTTAGCCCAGAATGACACAGTCAGTGTATTTTATTTTTCTTTTTAGGGCCGCACCCTTGACATATGGACGTTCTCCAGCTAGGAGTTGAACTGGAGTTGCGGCTGCTGGCCACAGTCACAGCAGCGATGGATTTGAGTTGCATCTGAAGCTCACGGCAACACCATATCCTTAACCCACTGAGCAAGGCCAGGGATCGAACCCACATCCTCATGGATACTAGTCGAATTCTCAGCCCACTGAGCCACAACAGGAAGTCCTCGACAAAGCTAGTTTAAATAATTTCTTTCTGAAAGTTTTGCTGCCAAGGGGAGTAGAGAGACTGGATAATATCAAGTGTGTAAATGAGACTAAGAGGAAAAAACATTGTGGGAGAAATAAGAAAATGCTTATATATTTAAAGGAACGAACATGAGTTGAAACAGTAAAAGAAATTCCATTTCTTAGAACCTTTAAAAACAATAGAAATGAAAGTGATAACTTCAGCAATATGTTTTTAAACGTGAGTCTTCTAGCTCTTGATGTACTTTCCTGAGGTAACTGCTTCTAGAATGTCATTTGCCAGTCCATCTCCCTGGATGCCTCTCCCAGTCGAAGCTCTTCCACTTCACCCTCCATCATAGTCTACCCCACCCTCTCCCATCTCCTTGAAACTTTGATAAACCTCACTTTTAGAACCTAGATCTTTCTCTCTCTGCTGTAGAACCTACATCAGACTAGATTAGAAAACTTGCCTTCAAGAACTCCTCTAGGACATATTAGGGTCAGGGGGTGAGCAGTAGGTAAAGATGAGGGGAGGTAAGAGAATATCCTCATGCTAATAATTCTTCTTTTCTTTCACAGGTGATTTAATGTGTGTGGTTTTGTTGTTGTTGTCTTGTTTTGTTTTGTTTTGGACCAGATTGGTTTCAGGCTACTCTAGACCTAACCAGCCCCAGGGAATACAATTGGGAAAAAGGTTTTCTCTTGAAAATGGGGCAACTGCTAAGTTAGTTGAAAATAAAGAGCCACAAAGAATGTTAAATACTGTCCTTTCTCTGTTTTCTTTACTCTCTTACTTGTGGGGAATACTAGGATTCAAAGCCTACCTAAATCACATCAATAATTAAGATTTTGTTTACTTTCTTTGCATAAGTATTTTTTTCTGATGATATAACGATAAGAGATCTTTGCCCATTTAAATAATATTTTCATTTATCTTCTCCACACATTTATATTTTCTATCTAGATAATTTCTTACTTCATAGTATTAAATACAACTACTAGATTACTAATGATCATATGATTATGATCCTAATCATCTTTAATACTTAATTCGCAATATTTTGAAATTCATATAGAATTAAGATAATACAGATGGTCAAAGGTCTATCTTTATGGAATTATTTATCTGGATAATTTTAACATATTATACATATTTTTATCTTTCTTATTTAAAATTAGAAAAAAAAATTGACACCAGAAGCTAAACAGTGACCAGAATAATTCCGCTGACTATAATAATACAATTTGGCATTTTCTCTCATGTCTTGGGAATGACAGGGAATCTTTTCTTTTCATTGAACTCATTTGTATAAAACTGAACACAGCAAGTGATTTAGAAACTCATCTTTGGTTTCTGGTTCAACACATAAAGAGCGTGGGAGTTGTCACTTCCATCTTCACAACAAAATAAAAACTGAATAAACAAAATCAATATGGCTCTTTTAAGATAATTGAGGTCACGGGGCAAACAATTTCCCCCCAGCCTGGAGACACGGGTAGATTAACAGAAAATCTCGGCTTGTGCACGGCCACTGCTAGAGCCTGGTAGGAATGCTTAAAGAGTAATAGGCTAAAACTGGAGAACGAAAGTGTACTTAGCAGAGAGAAAAACTTCTAGGTCCCTGACTTTTTTATTGTGGGGGTGGGGAAGAGGCCCATAATTTCCAGGAGGAGCCCATCCCAGGTTCTCAGGGTGAGGACAGGAGAAAAATCTAATGCTCTTGATGAGAAGAGAGGAAAGACAAACAGTTTTGCAATAACTCAGAGCCCTCTGCTCCTCTTGTTGCCAAAACTCGGCCTCTGTGCTCTGATGCCAAATTGAATCTTGGAGAAACAGAGGTTTGGGTGAAGAAGAAAAAACAGCTTTATTGCTTTGCCAGACAAAGGGGGACACAGTAGGCTAATGCCTCCCAAACTGTGTGTTTCCACCCCCACATTCCCCCCATCTGGTGAGGAGTTTTCTGGTAATAGTTCAAAGGGTGGGGTTGCTGATAAGGATCAGTGTGTGTGTGTAGGGCCTATAACCCTTTAATCTGGCCTGAGGTGGGGAGGTCTCCTGATGAGCTTCTGTGGTTCTCCAGGTTATCAAACTATGACCTTCCGTGTGGAATGAAGAATGCTTCATCAAGTAGTTAAAGTCTTCCATTTGTTGGGGGTTTTAGTTCCACAGAAAAGCTCAAAGATAATTTTATGGATATCCCTTGAGGTGAACCAGGAGGATGCTCCCAGGCTGCGCTATTGTTTCTGGACTGCTCCACCTTGTCTCTGCAGCCGCTCCTTTCCGTGATTAGCATCTGTTTGAATCTGCCCTTTGGAATTCACAGAGGGTCATAGAGGCTGAAGTCTATTCCTTACAAGCAAGAAAATGACGGAAACAGAAGGGCTTTCCTGCCCAGAAGACCCTCAGGGTCCTGCTTAGTTTCACCCTAAGGGAAATTATTTCCTTAAGAGAAATTATTGTACCAGAGACTTAACTGACTTGGATTTTACCAGATCTTAACCAGTATGAGAAAGAGAAATACCAACTCTGGCCCCCCCTAACCTTTCTGTCTGAGTTTAAGTGGGGGAAACAGAGCTGGGAAGCACTTGTGCAGGTCACAGCCCAGGGACATAGTCTTCCTAAGGACTGAGCCTTTAGGATTATAGAATGCTCACCATCACATCCCTATGTTTCCCCCATCAGAAAAAGGGACTATAGATTAAAGAACTATACAACTCAGACTGTATTTAAAAAAGAATCTGTTCAGAAACCCAAAGAAAACAAAGGAAACAAAAACAAGGACACTAGAGGAATTTCAGCCTCTAACACCTGATAGTTTCCACGGGGGATGGTGACAGAACCTTCCACCCCTAGCCCCACCCCCAGTGTGGTGGCTGGCAGTGAGAAACAATGGCCTGAGGAAAATAACTGCCTGGCTAGATTAACCATCTACAAAGATTAAATGCCCTCTGTCATGGGACTGGACCACCCACCCCTTCCCTGAATTGTGTAACCTTCCCCTCCTTTTTACTGTTCATGCCACAAGTTCCCACCATAAATTCCCACTGTGAATCTTTTATAAGCCTAACGTCTCCTCACAGTCCGGGTTGACGCCATCTTGAGCTCGGCTCATCCAGTTGGATGCCTTAATAAATCTTTCTTGCATTATCAACTTGGCCTTTCATATTCCTCCGTCAGTAATCTTAACAACACATCGCCTACCACAAGCCATAATCATAGCCTAAATTTTAGTCAAAGAAACATAAAGCCTTACATTTTTAAGGCCATTTATCTTGGTTTCCTTTTACCTGGTACATCATGCCTGATTTTCCACAAAAATTTCCAAAGCATGCTAAAAGGCAAAAAAGCACAGTCCAGTGAGAAAAACAAACATCAAAATCAGACTCAGAAGTGGTAGAGATTTTGGAATTATCAGATTGGGAATTTAAAGTAACTGTGATTAATATGCTAAGGGCTTTAGTGGGGAAAGTGGACAACAATCAAGAACAGAAGGGCAATGTAAGGAGAGAGATGTAACTCAAAGAAAAAAGAATCCAAATAAAATTCTAGAAATAAAAAACACTGAGAGAAATAAAGAATACCTTCACTGAACTCATCTGTACACTAGAGATGGCCTCTTTTGCTGAGAATTTGTACCATGATTGGGTATATACATGGGCAAATGATTTTTCTGCATCTATTAACGTGGTTATATAATTTTTCTTATTTAGCTTGTTGATGGGATAGATGCACTAATTGATTTTTGAATGCTGAATCAGTTTTGTATACCTGAAATAAATTTCACTTCCTTGTGGTGCATAACTCTTTTTTATACATGGTTGGACTCAACTCGTTAGTATTATCTTGAGGATTTTAGTATTTATGTTTATGAGAGATAGTGGTCTTTAGCATTCCTTTCTTGTGATGTTTTTGTCTGTTTTTTATGTGAGAATAATACTAGCCTCATAGAAATAATTAAGGAGTGTTCCTTCTGCTTTTATTTTCTGAACCAGATTGTAGAGAGTTGGTATCTCTTCTATCTTAAGCATTTGGTAGAGTTTATCAGTGAACCCATCTGGGCGAGGTGTAAATAAGCATATAAAAAGGCTTAATGGAGTTTCCGCCCTGGCTAAGCAGAAAGGAATCTGACTAGTATCCTGAAGAGGCAGGTTCGCTCTCTGGCCTTGCTCAGTGGGTTAAGGATCTGGAGTTGCTATGAGCTGTGGTGTAGGTCACAGATATGGTTCGGATCTGGCATTGCTGTGGCTGTGGTATAGGCTGGCAGCTGCAGCTCCAATTTGACCCCTAGCCTGGGAACCTCCATATGCTGTGGGTGCAGCTCTTTAAAAAAAAGATGCCTAATATCATATGTCACTAGACAGTTGCAAACAAAAATGAAATAACATTATACCCATTACAGTGGCAAAAATCCAAAACACTGATGACACAAATGCTTGGGAGGGTCTGGAGTAATAAGAACTCTCATTCATTTTTCATGAGAACATGCAATAGTACAGCCACTTTGGAACACAGTTTAGAAATTGCCTATAAAACTAATGTAATCTTAGCATATGATCCAGAAATTGTGCTCCTTGTCTTTACACAAATGAATTAGTAACTATGTCCACAGAGAAATTTGCACACAGATGTTTACGGTGTTTAATTCATAATCACTAAGACTTGGGAGCTACCAAGCTATCCTTCAATAAATAAACTGTGGTACATCCATATCATGGAGTATTTTTCGGCAAATAAAAAAAAATGAGCTGTCAAGACATGAAGGAACTTTAAATGCTTATTACCAAGTAAAAGATGCCATTCTGAAAAGCCTACATACTATAGGATTCCAAATATATGACTTTATGGAAAAGGCAAAACTAGAGAGATAGTAAAAATATCAGTGTTTCATAGGAGTTAGGAAGAAGGATGAACAAATGGAGCACAGGATATTTTTTATGGCAATGAAACTACTATGCATAATACTGTAACCATGAGTATATGACATAATGTGTCTGTTAAAACTCATAGAGCTTTACAACACAGAGTGAACCCTAAAGCAAACTATAATTTAGGTAATAATAACATAACATTGTTATTATTAATAACGTGATAACAAGATAGTTAATAATAACATTGGTTTGTCAATTGTAACAAATGTATCACACTGATGTATGATGTTAATAATAAGGGAATGAAGGGAGTGGTTATGGGAACTTTATATTTTCTGCTTTTGCAGACCTAAAACCATTCTAAAAATAAAGTCTTAAATTTTAAAAGCTCTTCTTTAATTACTTGTTGTTGTATTGAAAAAACTTTAGTTTCATGTAAAGAGTTAATTATAAAAATAGCACAGCTATTGCGTTGCTTAAAAAAATATCAGACAGTGTGTGATAATGGGTAGAATAATCCTACAGTCATGGACTTAAAAAATGATTGCTCCTCTAACTGCACATAAATGACAAAGAACTGCTGATACAGAGGAGAAGGAATTATTTTACTTGTTGGTAGACTACTAAAAGGCTTGATGTATAGATTATTGTAGTTTCTTAGAATATGCCATAGCGGGTATCAGATAAGTGATATAAGCTTCATTTGGATTCTGCTTGCACTTTATAGAACTGAAACAATTATAAAAGAGATGTAATGACAGAACAAAAGATAATTAGCATTAAAGATACAAAAGATAGCTTTTTGTTCATGTTAGTTGCCAGATTAAAAAAAATGAATAAAGAGCATTTAAATTTAGTCAAATTAACCAGAATCTTATTGAATAATTATATCACATAGCCGTTTTGGAGTTTGATTTACTTTAGGTTACCAGACACTTTATAAACAACAAGAATTTTAAGTATATTTGGTTAATATCTGTCATTTTCTTGGGAAAATAGAAAAATGAAATCTTATATGAAATTATTTCATATTTCAAGGTAATCTTTTGAACCTTAATAAAATTCTAATTGGTTTACCAGTGAATTTTTAAGCGTTCTTATTTCTAGCATTTTTGATGATTAATTTCAATTTGCTTTCATGTATTTCATTTCTCCCTTGATCATCTGTCTTTTAATATTGTGAAACCTGGTAATAATGGATTCATTTGAATTTTATGAACCCAGTAAATGTCCTTTTATGATGCCTTTTTCATTTCTAGAGAAAAAGGCATTCCCAGCTTCGGAAGGTTATTGCTTTAAGCGTTTTATAAAAGCTAGTAAAATTGGTTTAACTGTCCTGACCCTTTCAATTTTAGTCAGTTTTCCATTTCATTGTCTCAAATAAAAGTGCATCTCAAGTTTTTAGTAGCTATGAGAAATTGAAGTACCAAAGATAAAAAAATTGGAAACAAAAAACCTCAACATGTTATGAAACCAAAAGGATATCATAGTATTATTGCAATTATATTATCCCAGTTTATAAAACAGCGAAAAAAATTTTTGTTACCACCCTGAACTACATTACTAACCTGTCACACTATGACACCCTTGTTCACTAAATATCTCCCAATTTATAATAATACTTGCTATCAGATGAGCACTTAATGAGATACCAACTTTATTAATTGTATAAGCAGAGAAAGATTCTGTCCAGTAATAGACTAGTATTGGTTTTAACACAGATTGAGTGAGCAGTAAAATCAGCTATTCTTATTACCCATCTGAGGCCATTGTTTTCTTTCTAAACTGAGATTTCTAACTTTCTCCCTAATTGAGGTTTAATTTATGTACAGTGAAGCATGCATGTACACATTATGAATGCACAATTTGAGCTGATAAATAATTACATCCCCATAACCCACACTCAGGATATAGAACAATTTGATCTTCCTAGAAAAGGTTTTTCTTGCTCTTTCCCAGAAGATCTCTCCCACTGCATAGAGGCAACTTCTATTCTGGTCTGTTATTTAGATAAATTGTGCTTAGTCCCAAACTTCACAGAGTGGGATTATATAGTTTATGCTCTTATTTCTGGCTTCTTTCACTCAGAATATTTTTGAACTCATCCACGTTGTGCATATTCGTAGTTTGTTTCTTTTTCTTTCTGAGTAATATGTTTGTATGAACATTTATCTGAATTTGTTCATTCATTCACCTGTTGATGAAATCAGTTGTTTTCAGCTTTTGACTGCTGTTAATAAGATGAATATAGCCACATTCAATAAAATGCAAGGAGGCCTTTATAGCTAGATTTCTGAGCACAGGACAAGAAGTGGTGTGAGATGAGGCTGGTGAAACTAGTGAGGGGGTCGATCATGAAAGACTTGATTTTGCTAAAGGCATTGGGTCTTAATCATCAAAGTGATGAGGGACTAATTTGAGGAAATAATGTTTCAGGTAATCATTTCAGAAATACTACTTGGATGATGATTTGCTGAAAACATGGCTTTCTATAAGCTCTACCCAAAGGGAAAAGATATTAAAATATATCAAATATGTCCTGTTAGTTAAAGCATAGGATACAGTTGTGTGGGAAGGGTTTTGGTTTGGGTGCTGTGGAGTATGAAATAAGCACCTATGCATATAGAGACCAGTACTCAGCCACAGAGTTTTGGTGATTTCCCTGCAGAACTCAGGAATGCTCCCTCTATATGCTGCATCTTCCTCTCCAGTACTCTGCTACACAAATTCTAGCCCTTTGCCTCCCCAAATTTGTAACTCCAATCTCCTTCTCCTCCACCTGTAAAGACTGTCAACCTCTGTTTGCATTTCTTCTGCTTGTGCTGTAATTTAGACACCAACACTAGGCAATAAGCAGGAGTCACCAGGAAGTTCACCTCATTTGTTTCCCTTCTCTCAAGAATAACAGTCCCGCACTGTCAGCTGGCCAATGTATGAAAATTTTAAATATATATATATATATATATATATATATATATATATGTATATAGTTTTCTATGTAGTTACAGAAAAAGCACAATCTTCATAGCAGTTCATTCTTATGGAGCTCGCAATTCTATTTTTATTGCTGGTGTTGTGTTAGCTAACATGTCTATTTATAACTACGGTATAAGCTCCATAAGCATGACAGTTTATTTAAAACATTTTTTTTTTTTTTGCCCCTGCTCAGTTGTATTCAGACCAAAAGGATCCTGAGTGGATTCTGGTCTGAAATGTTAAGAGGAGGTAGGGCTGGACTTAGAATCGGGGGGAAGCTGGAGCATACGCGTTCCTCATTTTAGAAACCGCTCAAGCCTGGGCATGTTTGTCTTATGAAAGTCATTAAGCATCCTTGTCCAATGGGTACCAGAAAAAAGTAGGAAAGAAAATAAAGAATTGTCTTCGGATCTAGTAATTTACTGAAGTAGAATTGTTAGTTTCAGGACCATGCAGATTTTAGTCTGCAAAGAGCATTGTGTATATTACATCATTGGATTCTCATTGGAATCTCACTGCCCTCTCAGAAATCTCAGTGGATATTTCTTTTTTTTCTGAGTAAGTAGCTCTTTTAGGATCAGAGCTAGTGGCCTGATGCCCGGCTCAAGTGTAATAGAAGTGCGGGTCCTTAGGATCTGAGTGAGGAATATTCAGGAGCCTGGTCTGATGAGTCACCTATATGGACAAACCAAGTCCCTGCACCCTCCAAGAATGACAGGAATGACATAATTGAAGTTAATAAAGTCTAAGGACATACTGGGATTGTGAACCGAAGCTATCCAAATCAAAAGTCTCAGTAAATGAAAAGCGTATTTTATTGGGAACTACATCAATTATATAAATGCAATTTATTAATTTTATGTCAGTTTTCTTGCAACATGATTTTCTGATCTCCAAAGGCAATTCCTCCTTGTCGAACTGGTATCTGTGATATCTGACTTAGTTACAGCTGTGTTTGATTTTAGATTGGCTTCTTTGTCACTAAAATCTGCAATGAAGAAAAGAATTACTGAATCACAATTTTTCAATTTACAGTGGTTGAATTGGGATTAAATTGATTGCCTAGGCATTGATCCATGTCATCTTAGGTATCTAAAGTCATACAAAATGGCAATTTTTGTAACTTGTACCCAACAAATTTTCTAGCACTGCCTTAGAAGCAGATTTCAAGTCACACCATAATTTCTAAAATTTGTTTTCGTATTTACACTGAACACTGCTTATTTCTGGACTTCTAAATGAAGCCAAACTATATTTCTGGAGAGAAATATAACTACCTTGAGGTAGTTTCATGTTTACTTTTTATACAGCATTTTCCTATTATCGCATAATCTTAAAAGAAGCAAAGGAAGTACATAGAGACGGTACTTTCACTTCTACATACAAATGCTGGAATTGATATGCAGAGATAGCCAAAGCATTGGTCCAAGCAGAGTATATATAAGGAAGAGAACTGAGTCAATAACTTAGCTCTCTCAGTTCTGCTCATAAGTCTTTCTGTTTTCACTGTCAGCTTTGACAGATAGGTATTTTGAACATGACTGAATCTTCAGAAGAACTGCTCACTCCCCCTGTGAACTACAGCGGAAGGCAGCAGGCTCACTGGCCTCCACACCGCAAAGAAAGTGAATCAAAACTAATCGGGAAATAAATGTGTAGCGCTGTGAAAGCATCTTGAAAATTAATATTCAAAGTAGTCTATGACGTAAATCTAATGATTCCCAGTCATGTTTTATCTTCATAGAAAATGCCTAAGAAATTTCATTTAGACTGAAATGAGAAAATAATATTAAGTTGAAAGAACCAGAACAAAATAATTTCATTTTATATCTCAAATCAGGATTTACCTGACTAATAATATTTCAATGTGCATGTGGATTGAACAATTTACTGAGTTATTTTGTATTGTTATTTTAGGGACTACTCTGAATCCTATGAAATAACAGAATTGGCTGGTGACTGCATAGCAGACAGCAGCTGAAAATTTTTCTAGTTAAATCTAAATGATGATATGAGAAAAAATTAGACCTATGAAAATTGCAATAAGAAATAAAACAGTAATTTTGCTAGAACACAGCTTATGTGTCTTGTTTTGAAGTGGATATAATCAGAGGGTTTTTAAATGAAGAGAAAAATGTAGTTGTGTATTTATCTCTTTCTTCTGAATGATCCCTCATTTCCTTTTCTGAAATCTTATAGCACTTTGTGCAATTTGGAGATACTTATAACAAATTACATTACTCTACAGTAATTTATAGACCTTTCTAAATTCTCTCTGAGTACATTTCCCCAGCTTGGGCACATGCTAGATATTCCTTTTTCCTACAACACCTAGCTCAGTATCTGGTTAAAAGCACTTGAATATTGAACAAATTATTCAAAGTCATGATGAATAAAATATTTTTCAAAATTCCTTCCTTCAGAACCGTGACTTCTTTGGCTTCTCCAGGAAGAGGCAGAACTTGATTATAGCATCATTGGTATAAATTTTGCAAGACTGCAGCATAGAATCTACAGTCTAGTGTTGCTACCTCACATCAGTGTGCAGAGTAGCTAACTAGCTTTCCTGAAATGTAGTGTTCACTTATTAAAGCTTATGTGTTGTTGATCAAGTTCTTTTAAACCTTCTTAATAGCTTTTTAAATATATTTTGTGGAACATTATTAGAGTTAACCTGAGCTGTGTGAAAAAGTGGAAGCAGGGTTGGGGTTCAGGGACAGCTTCCTAATGTCCCAGAAAATTATACAAATAGATTTCTCCATGAAGAAACACGTCTGTGCAGCAAGAAGCATAAGGCCTAGAGTAGATAATATTCTACTGAACGTTGTTTTTGAAATTCAAATATTTTATCAATAAATATTTTTAGTTGATCATAGATTTTATCTAAAAATCTTTATCCAAATGTAAATATACTCGTTAATGTTTTACCTGCTGATAGCCAAAGATACCTTTAAATGCTAAAGAAATGGGCTTCGAAATTGCAGCACTAGCAAAACAAATGTTTGTTGAAAGGGAGAATGAGTAAAAGGTCAAAAGGAATCTTTTAGATCTCCATAGGAGAAATGGCAAGAGGTGACAGACCAAGGTCATTTACTTCAAGATATTACTGTAGGACTGCCCTGGATAAGGGTGAGTGTTTCATTTGCCACTGGCTTCCCTTTCTTAGCATTTATTCTCAGTACTTGAGATGAAACTATATCTTATAATGACACTAAAGCTACTTTTCCTCTCCTGGGAGCTAAGTTAACAATAGTGCATTCCTTTAGCAATCACTGTGAGTGGCAAGGCAAGGACGCCTTCCATGCTGATGCTGCCTGGAAATGTTCTCCCGTATTCTTCTAGCTCCAGATTAATCTGAAACCTCTGCTCACACATTGTGTTGCTATTAGTACTATATCTGTCTCATGGATATAAAAAGATAATATCAAGGCATGAATATGTATTCTAAAAATATGGGCCGAAAAAGTAAGGTTGACATTTTATTATAGTAGAGTCTATTGAATCAAATTTACACTTGTCAAAAGATTGTAAATGGTCTTTGAAAAACCATGGCCAAAAAGCTTTCTAAATATAACAGAAGGCATTTAGTGGCTGAAAGGTCAGAAATATCAGCCAAGGTCAAAAGATTGGAAGAATTACATTTTATCTTTTGCTTTTCATATGAACAGTCATTCACCCATCAGATATTTAGAAGGAAGCTATATTTTGTATGGCTCTTAGATTAGTTGATATTATCTGTGAGTTGATATCAATTTCCTTTTTTGCTGAAATTGACTAGACAAAGCGTCTCTCTGTTTAATGCTGAAAAATGCTACCTAAGTCTTTTTTATATTTATGGAAGCATAATTTTTGTTGAGTTCATGAATAAAGAAATAGAAAACTATAATTATGTGTGGAGTTTTTTTTTTTTCCTTAACTTTTGGAGTGAAGGTCTTAGCATTCATAAAATTTTCAAAGGGTTTCTACATCAATCAATGTCACAGCAGGAAACAGATGGCATACACAAATTGGAATAATTTGAGGAGATTTAAATAGGGGACTGTTTATAAGGAAATCATGCTGAATAACACAATATTCTTGGGCTTGTACCACACAGGAGAGAAACCTCCAGAGCCTAAAGCAGCAAATAACTGGAAGAAGAGGCACGGAGGCTTGTGTAGAGAGGGCTCTCTGCCAGTAACTGTGATCTTCTTTGGTTGAGAGATGATGCCACTGCCCACCTTTGTGATTGCCGGCCCCTCTCCTTCAGGTGAGGGTCAGAGGGTGGATACTCAGATCTCACCCTCATTTCACTTTCTCTTTTCCTATTCAGACCCTAGTTGGCAGAACCCAGGAATCCCGTGGATAAAGGAGTCTGTGATACAGGCCATGCAGAGCAGTCTGTAAGGGAACTGAGCAAGATAGAGAAGAGTAGGAAATGGATCTAGAGGACAGATATTATACATAATACATAAATATATAGTATATCAGTAATGCACTCTATATATTTAGCTCAGTTCTACCAACAATGAAAGTTTAAGTCCTGCCTTATTAACTCTTTTTTTCCTGAAAAACTGAAATATGTCTACTTATAATTTTCACACATTTGTTCAAATTCTTATTCCTAATTCTTTAGGGTGTGATTTGATATTCCTTAAGTATTTGAATAGGTGTCTCATTTTCCTTCTAATTTATTTCTACTCTAATTTTAACTCCTCTGGTCTTCTCAGGAATTTCTCATACTGAATCTTACCTGGTGATTTAAATTCTAAATTAATGAGAATGGTAGAAATGAGCATAGTTAAAATTACACTTGAAATCCTTTAAATCATCCAAATAACACGCACACATTGTTTGTGTATGCAATATCACATTGGAGAATCATGACAAAAGCAGCAGAGCAAAATATACATGTAGCTGTCTAGGAAATCAAACATTTAATCTTTTATATAACTAACAAATCCATAATTGTGAATGAGGAATGAATGAAAAATTCTAAAGTGCTCCCAATTGCCTGTAGGTTCTATACCATTCTGTTTTAATATCAAGCTTCTTTAGGCTTAACACATCTGTGTTTGTTTCTTATTACAAGGATTAAGTGAATGAGTGAAGTTACATCTTTGAGGAAAGTGAATTAGCATATAAGTTAAATATGTACATATTTCTACCATATTTGGTCTCCTCTAAGGTCTAATAACCTTCTTCCTGGAACTCTGTTTCATTTTTGGCAAGATATTTAGGCTTCAACACGATACCTCACTTGTGAACTCCTTATGTAGGAAATAATGGGATTAATATTTTCTTAAACTTAAAACTATAACACACTTAATACTACTGACAATTACATTATCATATTGTTTAATTTATACTGAATTAAAATCTTTTATAAATGTCTTTAAGCTGGAATTTCTATTTAATTAGGGATTGATAAACCAATTTCTTGGTGCAATTTGTAACCCAAAGGCATACTGGTATGTCGATACTTGATAAATTTTATTTTCTTGAAGCCATCTAACCTATTAAAATCAAAAGGAAAGAGACGAGATGCATAAATATTTATGCATTTATATTATTTATGCATCTCATCTCTTTCCTTTTTAAAAAGTTTTATTGAAGTATAGTTGATTTATAAGTTTTAATGACATTTTGAACTACAGTGGTAGTGGTGGGGATAGAAAGATGGGGCAAATATGATGAGCATTAGGGGTCAGTAGAATTTAACATTTTGATAAGGCAAAAGTTGACACACCTTACATCTGGCTTGTTAAACTGGGTGGATTGAGTAGGATTTACCATACTAAGGATTAATGGATGAGCAGATTTACACATGAAAGAGTACCTACAAAATACGTAATTTTTAAAGTCAACTAGGCAGTTGGGCATATGATTCTGGAAACCTGGAAAATGTATAGAAGGAACAAATAGATTGAAGAGTCAAATGCTCCCCCTCAATGATTTATGGTTTCTGGTATATTTTATATGATAGAGAAAGAAGGTGGTCAACGTCAAAACCTTTGGGGATATCAATGTTGAAAAATTTTTAAGTGGAAAAGGAGCTACCAGAAGATACTGTGGAGAAAAAGAGTTATCAATAATATCAGATGTCAAAGTTTGATAAAGTAGGATGAGGTCATTGAACAATTCATCAAACATGGTGATTAGGTGTTCTTGATAAACTCTGCTACAGAGACGTTAGCGGAGTATTGAGGCAGAAATTCCACAGTGCACTGAAAAGTGACTGTGAGCTGGAAGGGGGAATGTAGTCTTAAGTGTAATCGTAATTGTGGACTGCTCTTTTCAGGTGGACTGCTTTGAACAGAGGAGAGGATCACATGGTGAATGAGTCTGGGCTCTGTGAATCAAGGCTCCAGTAAGGGGAAGGAAGTGAAAACACGGGAAAAGAACTCTCAGCAGATTCCATGTTCACGGGAAAAGGTGAAAGATCAGATAATGAGCTCAGGAGGAGGAATGAGCTTTCAAAGAGGAGGAAATATTTTTGAGAATGAGAGAAAAAAGGGATAGTGGATTTAGATTTAGATAAATTTACAAGTAGGGATATTGAGAAACTTAACTTCTGGTAGTTTAATTGTTCTCTGTTAGTTTTTGAAGATTGAATATGGCTGGAATTATAGGAATGGGAGGAGTTGACCAATAACATAGGATAGAGTTTGGGGGGCCCTCTGAGGTGTTATTATAGGCTGAATTGTGTTCCCTGAAAAAAATATTGTTGAAGTCCAAATCCTTACAGAGGTGATTCAGTTAAAATGAGGTCATCGGGGTGGGTTCTAATTCAGTACGACTGTTATCCCCATAGAAAGAGGAAATCTGGACACAGATATGTCCAGAAGGAAGCTGATGTAAGGACACAGGGAGAAAACAGCCCGCTGCTCGCCAAGAAGAGAGACCAGCAACACATCCTTCCCGTGTGGCCCTCAGAAGAAACCAACACTGCTGATACCTTGATCTTGGATGTCTAGCCTCTGGAACTGTGAAAAAATAAATTTCGTCATTTAATCTACCCAGGTACTTTCTATGGAAGCCCTAGAAAATTAATACACAGATCATCTAAAAATAAAAGTGTACTTTTCTGAAGGTGTATTATTTGGTTCTTCAAGATTTGGTGCTCCAGGATGATATGCTTAAAAGTTACATTCTACAGAGCAGGTAGTATACTATTTAAAAAAGATAGGTTCTGGAGTTCCTGTTGTGGCTCAGCAGAAACAAACCTGACTAGGAACCATGAAGTTGCACGTTCAATCCCTGGCCTTACTCAGTGGGTTAAGGATCCAGCGTTGCTGTGAGCTATGGTATAGGTCACAGACACGGCTATGATATTGCATTGCTGTGGCTGTGGCATAAGCCAGCAGCTGCAGCTCTGATTCGACCCCTAGGCTGGGAACTTCCATATGCCACAGGTGTGGCCCTAAAAAGAGGAAAGAAAAAGAGACAGGATCTTAGTCATTGCTCTCACAGGGAAAAAGACAAAATGATGTTAAATTCAGACTAACATATATATATCAAATACATATGTGTGTATAATATATAATACATGTTTTTTATGTCTTATATGCACATACATATCCATAATTGATGTAAAATTTAAATAACAGATAAGAAAGAAAGTTGGATAAACAATAAAGAAGAATGATAGAAAAGCAGTTAAATAGGAAAAAAGATAGCTAAATATTTACTTAGGGCCTGCTACAAGACTGCAAATTAAGTGCTTTCAACTTACATTTCTAATTTTTTTCCTCAAAATAGCCTGTAGGATTAATACTGTAATTTTTACAAATAAGGAAATTGAATCTCAGAGGATATAAGTAATTCATCAAGATCGTATAGATATCAAGTATCAGATCTGGGATTTGAATGTAACTCAACTGTAAAAACCATAAAAGCGGTGTGATAATGGAATATATAATTAATTTCTTGTTGACTCATATTTTTCTCATGAATTTCTTATTTGTATTATATGAAAGTAAATATTTGCACAATAATATTAGGTGAAAACAAGCTCAGCTTTTTAATCTGTTTCAATTCTTGGTAGGAAACAGGTAGAGATTCCTGATAAACTACTTTGTATTGAGCCATAGTTAAAAACTTTAAGAAGTGACTCTTATAAGTAGTGAAATTAAAAAAAATTGATTGTTTGTTTTATATCATTTGATGTAATAGTCACAGAAGTATTAGTAAAGTACCAATCAGATCAGACTGGCTGTGGTTGTTAAATAATTCTATAGACCTGGCAAAATATAAAATTTTATGTCTAGAGAAACAAAAAATTATATTTAGTATACATTGCTATTGTTAAATATTTATAAAATACCTGTTTCTTAATTACAGTTGTAGAAGCAATGCACATTCTTAAACATTTTGGACAAAAGAACAGTAAAATAGTAAAGCTGATTCTCCCTCTTGCATAATGTATTACATTCAATTTGTTTAAAGAAATTTATAAATTTATAATTGAAGAGAACATGGATCTGTTTCTAATACCCTATCATAATCCCTGCAATAAACAAAACAAAGCAATAACCAAACATAAAATCAGCAAAGAGAGCAAATGAAATTAGCTATAACCCACTTCAGTATTACAAAGAGAAAGCAAATACCACATTCTTCAGCTATTCACAAATAGAGAAGTAAGACAAATTTCTAAAGACCTCCAACCAGCCTGCTCCTTCTCACCTGTGGAATCAGAGAGCCAAGGAGTGTATACCTAAGAGACTTGGTGAAAAAATAGAAGGACATGGAAGACTTAAGCAAAGCGCATACAACCCCTCCACTACACACACATGTGCGTGCGCGCACACACACGTTTCTTCCTCAACCGGTAAATAATTATTGAATGCTTATTCTCTGGAATGAGAGCTCTTACTAAAGATGCTGACAGAATTCCTCTTTCCGCACCCTCCCCGCTCCAGGAATTAGACTCTTCAGGCTAGAAATGCCTAAAGTTGCAGGAATGTAAATCACAAATTCCCTGTGTGGATAACTGGGAATAATGATGAGAAAGACCAATACTAATTCCGCCAATCTTGTCCTGGACTCATGCTTCCTAGCTGTTAAAAATGCAGTCTTACATAATATCCCTTGGTTCAAAAATATACTCCACCTAGAAGGACAATGTCCCAAACCCAAAGGTGTCACGCCTAGGCTGGTGCCTTAGCTCTAACCTTAGAAGGCAACATAATGTATGGTAGAAGTAGCTTATGCCTTGATTATGTGCCACTTACCAAGTGGAACCTTGATACAAGAATATGTTTTGAGGTATTTTATGATGGTAAACAGATACTCTGTAAGCTCTTTAATAGTGATGCTATATAATATGCTATGGAGGAAGTTACATTATGGCTGAGTGGTAATGAGCCCAACTAGTATCCATGAGGATGCAGGTTTGATCCCTGGCCTCACTCAGTGGGTTAAAGACTGGGAATTGCCATGAGCTGTGGTGTAGGTCTCAGACGTGGCTCAGATCTGGCGTCGATGTGGCTGTGGCGTAGGCCGGCAGCTGTAGCTCCAATTCCACAATTCAGCCCCTACCCTGGAACTTCCATATGCCTCAGGTGCAACCCCAAAAAGAAAAAAAAAAAAAAAGAAGATGCTTTGGCAAAGAAAAGCGAGTTTATGCCTAGGACACCTATTAATAGGACTAATCATTACTCACTAGGGTAGAAGTTGTTTGTTGTTTTCCTTGATGGCTGCTACCATGTCAAGGGCTTAACACTGGTCTCTGGTTTAAACTGGTAGACATTCAATAGAGGCACTACCTAGTACCTCCTTAGCAAGAGGGAGTCCATGCTGGGATGCTCATGTATTTCACCACTATGACTCTTTCATCCTTGGGTATAATGTTCAAGCACTGAGGTATGAGAAGACAGAGGCTGGCTAAAATTTTTTTTTTGTCTTTTGTTTATTTAGGGCCATACTCACAGCATATGCATATGGAGGTTTCCAGGCTATGGGTCGAATTGGAGCTGTAGCTGCTGGCAATGCTGGATCCTAAATCCACCGAGCAAGACCAGGGATCGAACCCAAGTCCCCATGGATACTAGTCGGGTTGGTTAACCACTGAACCATGACAGGAACTCCCATGGCTAAACTCTTTTCAATGAGTCATCTAGAAATCCTTTTTATCTAAACTTTTCATGTTGCTAGCTGCTCTGACCAACTTGCAAAACCATTTACCACTGCCACATATATACATTATTGCCTGAACTGTCCAGGTGTTCTGTTAAAAGATCTACCAGCCTGGGGTATTTATTCTCATCCTGTCTCCCCTTGAGAAACTGTGTGTAACAACAGTACATATTTTATTCACTACAAATATTGTGATCCATTTATGAACTAGGTCTGGGTTTTCCCCACCTCTATTGGCTAACAGTAAAGAACTCTTAAGATATAGGTGTAAGCTCAGGGAGCTGTGTGGATACAACAGAGGTAATAAGAGAAAACGAGAATATTTTGCCCTTAGAGACTGTTGCTGCTCCACTTTGAATATACAATTTCCATCATATAATTCAGTTGATAAGACCGTAGTCAGCATATAAAGGGTGCTAACAATAACTAATTGCATGGTTACTTCATGTCCCACGGTCAGGGCACAAGTCTTAAGACCAAGTAGCATGCCAGGAGTTGTTCTGCTCATTCTGACTAGATCTCTGTGGCAGACCATCTTACTCTTCAGTCTTGAATACAAGGTCTATAATGCAACTTTCCTTTAGGGCTTGCAAGAAAGTGTACATGGGTTCTCTTCTACCACACATAACTCTTGAACCAGGAGATCTGTTGGGTCATATGAACCAAGTGACAGAGATGCTGGTACTGCATCCTGAATTTGTCAGAAAGAACTTTTTTGCACTGGGCTCCACCCTAAATTTATATCTCTTTGAGGCATTCAACAAATGAGATGGAGCAGTATTTGAAAGTGTAGAAAGTGCTATTTCCAAGACCTGAAGAGGTCTACTAAATGCTCTATTGCTATTTTAGTTGTAGGATTTTCAAAGTACAGTAATTTCTCATTGCACTATGGATGGTGTAGTAGTTGAAAAATAGCTGCAAACTCCACTGAGAGTTTGAATCCAATTTCCTTTCCCCTGAATTTGGGCTGGTCTCAGTTATTTCCTCAGTTAGTATAATGCGGCAAAACCAACCCTCTGAAGCTTTTAAGGCAGAGTGATAAGCAGCTTGGCAGCTTCCTTGAGGCACTGACTCTCTGAATCTAGTTACCATGGATAAGAAACTCTAAGAAGTTCTGAAGAGAGATTCATGTGAAAAGGAACCAAGGTCCCCCGCCAACATTTCCAGCTGATTTCACAGTCAATAGCCAGCCTCAATTTGCTAGCCAAGCGAGGGAGCTCCCAGACCCAGCTGATGCTGCATGGAGCAGAGGTGAGTTATTCCTGCTGTTTCTGTCCTGAATTGCAGATTCATGAAGAAAATACATGGTCACTGTTTTTCAAAGTCACAAAGTGTTGGATTGGCTAGGAAGCAATGGATAATTGGAACAGAGTCCCATAACACAGGACTGCTAAATACTTCATTAATATGGCAGGTGCCTGAATGCTTTTAGGGTTTATTTCCTACTCTCTTGATCACCATATGTGACTTGCCATCATGTATGGAATGTTTGAGAGTTCTCTGAAAGTCTAGTGGTTAGGACTCGGTGTTTTCATTGCTGCCGCCTAGGTTCAATCCCTGGTCTGGGAACTGAGATCCCACATCAAGACACTGCATGCAGCAGCCACAAAAACAAACAAACAAACAAACAAACAAAAAACCAACACAAAAGCACTACTTGACAGTTTCTCCTTATACCTCTAAATAACTTGACATCATCAGCGTAACAGACCAGTGCAATGCTATGAAGAATGTCACATGGCCCAACTAGGGAATTACAGTATCTTCTATTAGAGAAAAGATATCATTAATGAAAATATGTAGGACCTTGCTAATATTTTCTGGCAGAAAATAGGAGCACATGTCTTGGAACAGTTTTGCGGGGCATGGAAACAAGGAGGACAGAACATAAATGTGGCTACAAGAAAGCTATAGAGCAACTCTCCCACCTCTCATGATTTAATATCCTGCCATTGATACTTGAAGCTGGTCCAATGTAGTGCTCAGATTATTTCTTAAAGCTTGGGTAAAAAGTTGGCCCATAAAAATGCTGTGGAAATGCTGAAATATAAAATTATACATAACAAAATAAATTATTTATAAATTTTAAAATAGGACAAAGATAAATCAATATGTGGCTAATTCTTAAGACTAATAGAGTTGAATATATAGATATTTAATTTCCTTTTTTGTATATTATTTACTATTTCCTTTTAGTAGTGATCTTTTTATCTGAAATATGAGAACAAACCAATCTTTATTCTGCTGCAATTTTCCAAAGAGATGATCCCTTTGATTTTGCAGAATATTTCACTCATGATAAGTTTTACTCTACGAAGCAGTGAAAAAATGTATTAATATTCTGTAGACTTTAAATTTGTTCATGAGAAAGCAATAGGTATTTCAGTGCAGTCACAGTTTTGTCTCATTTCCTATCGTATCTGCATTTGGATTTTAAAAACACTAAAATTATTCTATATTCAAATTATTCAGTCCATGATGATTGGATTCTCATTTTCAGGCATTCCTTCTGCATATTGAAGATATGCATTAAGTTGAAAGAAATAGAAATTGAAATTAGAAAAGGAAAAGGAAAGGAGAAACCAAAAACACAGAAAACATCTAGAAATAAATTCTGTTTAGTTAAGCATTGAAAACATTCATTCATTCACTCATTCATTCGTATACTGATACTTTCCTTCAATAAATTCTTAGTGAGTATCTACAAGACACTGAGGATTAATACGTGAGCAAGATCTAAATGTTCCTGCTTTCATGGTCTGGCAGAAAGAAATATATTAAAAGGTTACAAAATTATTTTATTAAAAATGTGATTAGTATTATAAGAAATGCAAAGAGTATGAGCCTCTAAACAACCTTCCTACTTCTGTTGTTGCCTTCCAACAGCTTCTATAGTCTTTTTCACAGCATAGCATAAATAAGTAATCCATTGAAGAGAGAAGTCATTTCTCTGCTCAAAATCAGATTCTTCCAATGGATTTCTATCTCCCTTAGAAAATAAAACATTTTGCTTGTAGAGTAACAAACCATCTACAAATTTAATGGCTTAAAATAACAATTGTTGATCTCATGTTTGAGATTAATTGGATTTAGATGGGTAGTTCTCATGGTCTTCATGTAGCTATAGTCAAATGCAGCTGGGGCTAGATTCATATAAATATTCACAAAACTGGGCACCTAAAGTAACTTCTTCACTCACATAACATTAGGTATGAATAGACATGGCAGCTGCCAGCTAGCCAGGATTTCTCTCAATTATGTAACTTCTCCTTTGGTTAACTCTGGCTTCCTTAGAGTATAGAAGTCTCAAAGTTGACTTCTTATCATGTTTAGTTTTCCCAAGAGTGAACATTCCAAGAGACGCAAATAGAACAAGACTTTTTATAATGAACGCCTCACTATTGCTTACACAGGGCTAGGTTCGGTGTGGAAGGGGGTTTTCCAAAAGTGTGATTACTGCAAATCCTGGCTCCCTTTGGAGATTAGCTCTCACGAGTTAGCCCTTAGTATAACTTTTTAAATATCTGGCCTCAGAACTAACCCATAAAACCTGTCTCCAAAACAAAAAACAGAATATTACTACAACCCATAGTCTTCATTATCCTTTTATTGTCACTACCACACCATTCAATGGTAACCACTATCATGAGTTCTAATAGCATAGATTTGTCTTCTCTACTTTTGAACTCTCTGTATAAATACAACAGAAAGTTTATACTTTATGTATTACAAAATGTAACATATCAAACTTAGCTAAATAAAAGAAAATGGAATGAACTACTTTCCTTATAAGAAGTTTTACTGAGAAGTTGTAGGGTGAGATAAAGCAACTGATAGGAAATGTACATTGAAGGTGCTTTTTAAAATTTTTATTTTATGTGAAATATTTTATAGATTTATTTTATATGAAAAAGACAGAAGGAAAGATGAGGTAGGAAGCAAGAGATGAAAATGGGAAGAGAGAGCAGAGAGAAGCGATAGCATATATTTTCTGAAAAGGCTGAAGGGGATGGCTTTTGATCTATGCTTTATAATATTTAAAGTGCAGGAGTGATTGGGTGCAGATGCAATGAGATTTGGGGGTGGAAAGATGGAGAATTCCTATCTGATGATTCCATTTTTCTCTGCAAAGGAGAAGACTTGGGACTCTGCCAAGTGTTAAGTGGTGAATTGTTCAGTGGTGAGAGAAGAGATTAACCAGGAAAACGCACTGGGGTCTATGACAACTGCATTCAGGTGCATGGTGAGTGTGCACTAAGCATGGTCCCTGCTTGATGCTCTGTTATGGGATTTGTTCTTTTAGTACCCATCTTTGTGAATAGAGACAAGAGAAATTAATGGTTCATTCAGATGGTTATTTATTGTTTTACTTGCTTGTTTTTATATGCCTATATTTTGTTACAAGACAGGTTCAGAATGAGAGGAACAAAATTAGGAGACTAGAGCAGTAGGAAATATAACTATCGGACTCATTTATTTCCTGAGATTTTCTTTAAAATATCTGGGGCATTAAAATATCTAAGAAAGAATTTTAGGTTGTGTTTCAAATAATGTGGAAAAGATTAGTTGATTGCATTGTAAAATAGATCCTCCGTTATTCCTTTCATAGCATTTAGCATTAATTACAAAGTTTATGCATTTGTATGTCTATTTATTCAATGTTTGTGTCTTCTAGGATGATAAACTTGTATCTGTAGTTATTTGACTCTCTGTTGAGTATTTTTGGTGCTTAATACTATTTATTGTGTTGAATGTATACAGTCCTTGTGATACATTTCCTCTGGATATTTGCATAATGGTCTGTTCATGGGTGGGGTCTTTTCTTGTCTCCTAAATTGGTTTCAAATTAATGAATAATGAAAAGACAGTACATTTTAGAGACCAAGTGATGTTATGTAAGTTACACAAGCTCTCCAGAATTTCAGTTTTCTCACTTTAGAAAGTATACATCAGAGAGGAAAAGGTTGCTATCTAAAATAATAACAATGAAGCCACTTTTTCATTTCAGGAAAGCAGGGAAATTTAACCCAGGATAAAGTGATTCTGAAAGGGTAGGCCCTATCTAGTTTTAGTGAAATAAATTGAGAAAAGGAAGAATTTAATTATTCCATATAATAAAAAATTAAGAAATGGTGAGAAATTGAATAGTCCCCAATAGAGTTGGGGGAGGACCAGAAAGGAAATTCGATAAAATATTTTGACTGGAAGAAATGTAGCCCTGAAATGACAGTGTCAGGAGAGGGCTGTGGAACCTCATAGGCAATTATGAATTTTCTATGACAGTGATGAATAGTAGCTTATGGGAGAGAAGTTGTAATTGATACACAGTAATCAATTTTGAATTATTGTTGCTGCATTTTGTAATTTCTATTTCATATCCAGGGATCCTAGATCCTGTTACTAACAGCAGTGTGTGTTTTGCTACCCTGGGGAATTCAGGTGAAAAAGCCAGGATCTTCTATTGAATCAAGTGATGTTATGAGAAGAGGATAACCACGGATAGATGAGAAGCAGCCAGAAGTATTGCACAAAATTCTAATCAAGAGATTATCACAACAACTAAGTATTAAATCCAAATATATACTGAGGAGGCTACTTGAGATCTCACAGCTGGGAGAGATAAAAGAGGCTTATATTTTATCTGACTATTTAAAAATATCAAAATACTTTAGATTACAAGAAGTTCATAACCACTTACCATTGCAGAATTTGTGGCCAGTAACACATAAAATAATGCCAGTGCAGCTGTTAGCATAGGTAGCACCTCTGTGCAAAGTAGAATAAAAAGAGCATACTCTTTGGTGGATGATTTAGAAAAAGGTGCCAACTTTGGATGGATGCATCCTGCTCTAGAAGGTACAGTTCCTGCCAGGGTGTACAAATTTCTTTGCTTCTGTGTCCAGGAACCTTTGGGCAGTGCACAAAGTGCCACGATTTCTCATAGCAAGCCTTGGATAATGTAAGTGTCTGGTGTATAGTGTGGGTGCAACAGAATGGTGGGGATGCAAATCATTCTGGATTGCATTAGACCGTGATACAGCTTGTTTTTGAAATTAGAACTGATATGCCGAAGAAAAAGGATTTTCAATTTTCCCTACAATGGATCTAAATTCAAGTATATGTGTGTGATTGTATAGTTGTATGTACCCATGCATACATGGATGTACAGGTCCTTGGGCTTGGACATTTTGCTAGTTGTTATTTCCTTGAAATTGCTGGTGCCAAACACACGTATCACAAGAAATTTGACTCATCTCTACTAGTTTTTTCAGATACAAATGCCTTCTACATTGCTGATTTTAATAGACTTCTTTATCTTAGAGAGGATCTCACAGGGTATTTTAGTTTACTTTAAATTATCATTCTGGGATAGCTTCTCTTCTCTCACTACGATCTCAGCTGCAAAGATAGCTCAGACTCCTGGAGCTGGGCTGACCTGAGGGCAAAATCTGAGCCTCTAATGTTCCATTATGCTCTAGTCTCCTGCAGATCTCTGTGTGCTACCCCACTGATTCCAGTGAATGGATCTTTAGATGGAGATTTGACTGTTATGCTTCTGTGACCTTGGGATACATCAGGAAAGGCACAGGTATGCACCTCTTTTCTATTGAGCATCTCTCTCCTAAATTCTTGTGTTTTTACTACTTTGTAGTTAACTGTCTTAGACACAATGTGGCTACATAAATCCTATGCAGAATTAATAATGTTTTAATTGTACCATCATATGATTTGACATATATTTTCCAATTCCCTCTTCCAGAATTAGTCTCAAATTCTCATTACTTGGGAAACTGGAATTTTTCAGTGAGGAACTGAAACAATCTTCCTGATAGACAATCTCAGGCATTATTTATGTTCAACCTTCATGTGCAGGGCAGATTTCAGAAACAAGTTTAATAGTTCATGGGAAATAGTTTCTGGCTTTGTATAAAAGTATGTCAAAATGCATCTAAATTCTCATCCTACAATGAAGTGGGAATGACATTTGTCGAACTTGATTAGTAAATATTGGGATCATTTTAAAACATTATCAACAAACATAATGACAACATTATACAGTTTAAAAAAGATTAACGAATTCTTTTTATACAGTAATGGAGTAGATATTGCTAGTTTTCTCACTACCTTTCTATTTCTCCCATTGGATTTGGAGCCTTGACTGACTCTCAACCTATTTGTCATACTCAAAATAAGGGGAACAGAAAAAAGCTGTAATTCTTTTACTGGTTTCTTGATTGATCAATAAGTGAAGTAAAGTCTTTGATACATGTTCAGAATTGTAGCATTCACAACACAACTAATAACAATGAAAAAGCTGTTACCATCATCACTATTACTAAAGATACTAACATCCCCGTTTTTTTATTCTACTCACATTGCAATCATTATCTCTTTCAAAAGAGCTGTATAGTATGAGTGCTTAGTCGCCTGATATTCAATGGGAGGAAAAAAATTTTTCCTTGTGGAGCATCCCTTATTACCACACTGAGATAAAATACACATACTTTTTGTTTTATGTATATTTTGTACTTGCAGGACAAAAAAAACAGAGACAAAATTTTTAGAAATTTAACTGTATCTCTAGGTTTCATAAATAATAACTTTTAGAAGTATCACACAAACCCCAGATCCTGAATTAACCAGGAGGAAAAATACTGGTATGAGCTAAAGGCCCTGTGTCCTTGAGTCCAAAGTGTTTGATAGAGGTGCTGTATAAATTGTCTAAATTCATTCACTACTAACTGACCAAGGGTCACTAGGCACAAAGAAATTAGGCGACTTCTCAGTATAATGAAGGGTGATAACAGTGATTATTTATTCATAGAGGGGTTCAGAATATACATGAGAAAATTCTAAATTTTTTTTAAATAGTGATGAATATTCTAGGACCTGTATATTAGTTGATAAAAAGGGTATTTCCCAAATTTAAAATTTCTTTAAAGAACAATCACTCAGTTCATTCATTAAGGGTGTGTGAGGGAAATAGAATTATTCACAAAAACAGGAAGTGGCAACCTGGATCCAAGGAACTGAATAAATTACTGGCACCTGAATTCATGACCAGGCTGTCTCTCATTTATGGTTTCTATTTTCCTTGGCCTCTCTTCCTGCTCCAGTGAAGTGTGCATTTGAAATTATAATTTCAAATGAAGCTAATAATAACATGTTTTGCTGAAGCCATTTCTAGCAAAGTGTAAAATCCCACATTGATCTATCCTGTTTGAGTCAGTGAAAGCCAGAAGCAATCAATACGACATAAAAGAATTACATTTCTCTTTTAAATTTGCGTATTGCTGGGGGAAGAGAGTCAAAATAATTTTCACATGTTTTCTGGTTGGGCAAATATATTTTGAGTCTTTTTGCTTGAATTATATAGCAACAGTAGCAATAGTGCATAACTTAATTCTGTTTTGAATGTGGGCTTAATGTCCTTTTGGATGCAATGAAATGTTCTAACCAATTGGAGAGGTTTCAGAAATATTTTGGTAACTGCTTTGTGGACAGTTGCAAATAATTCATTACAAAGAATCCAGTTGTTTTTCAAATTACCCATGTACCTTATACATGGATGAGTGGACTAACGGTAGATATTGAGAAATAAATATTTGTCAAAGGAATTTAAAGTATACATAAAATTAGAGTTGTTTATTTACATATATTCATTCATTTATTTGAGCCAAAAAGCCACAAGTGGATTAGTCAGGGCATGAAGATTCTAGTAAATTTTATCACGTAAACATAAGATCCTGTTCAATTTACCACTGTTCATGAAAATTATGTAGTCTAACAATTCAAGAGATGATTCATTTTCCACCAAAAGTAGACTCAGTCTAACAACAGAGATAATATTATGGAAGCTCCTTTTTCCTCTTATCAGTTTAATCCTTTTAATAATTAGAGCAATCATTCATTAATACAATATAGTTTTACATTCAAATAGCAAATGGCCCTACACATGTATGTCCTCCTTTATTTTATTTTATTAATTTTTACAGCTGCAGCTGCAGCATATGGAAGTTCCCAGGCCACGGGTTGAATTGAGCTGCATATGATACCCACACCACAGGCGTGGCAACACTGGATCCAAGTTCCATCTGAGTCCTATGCCTCAGCTTGTGGCAACACCATATCCTTAACCCACTGAGTGAAGCCAAGGATTGAACCTGCATCCTCACGGAGTCAGTGTTGGGTCCTTAACCTAATGAGCCACAGCAAGAGCTCCCGTCCTCCTTTACTTTAATATTATCATAAATGATTGGCATGGAAAGAACTTTTGCCATTTTTGGTTTTAAAGGAATAACCATTTCCCTGTCCTTACCATTTCCCATATGTAATTCACAGACATAAGGCCAGTACAACCTGTAGCCCTTTTCTTGTGCATTTATCCCCTAGAGTGGTGTCTTTCCTTCTCTACTAAATAGGTGACCCAGAAGATACATGTCTAACCAGTTAATTAGGAAAGAGCTTCAATTAATTGATAACTCTTTTCTTTTGATGTCATTATTTACGGTGTGATCATCTTTTATAATACCTCTTTAAATGACGCTAACATTCTTTGTAATCTGTGTCATATTCTGCTAAGTTTAGTTAAATTTTGTTTTAAAGTTTGTGTGGGAAATAAATCGATGCGCGTGTTTACAGAATAATTTTCCAGATGATCTTAAATGATAAATGAGATCTAATAACATGAAGTGTATAAAAAAAAGACAAATGAAAATCCTGTGTTGAGAGCTTAAAAATACAAATTCAGAAAAATATCATGTATGGCAGATGAGACAGAAAAGTACGTAGGAATAATTCATTGCATGTTCCACTTGTGTTAACAGGGTGATAGTGTTGCAAATAATGTTCATTGTGAACTTAGGTTACATTTGTAGAAACTGTGTTCAGAAAAAGCCAAAGGTGTATCAATTATCCCATGCCACAGTTCCAGAGCCACATAGCACAGACTTTAGGGGACATACTTTGAGATCACATTGCTCAGGTATGAGTTTTGGCTCTTATATATACTAGCTTTGCAAACTTGGATGGATTAGTTGATAACATAGCCAAGGCCCAGTTTTCTCGTCTTTGAAATTGAGTGATGTTTATAATTAAATGAGATGATGTATATCAGTATGACTCTTTGCTCATTAATTTAAAAATATTAATACTGCACCAGGTAAAATGTTCTCCCAATTCACTTTTTTTTTTTTTTTTTTTGGATTATGGAATCCCATCCCCTGGTAAATAGATATCCTAAATCATCAGTTTATTGATGAAATGCATTCTGTACACTTTTATCTTCAATTAAACTTGGCTTTTCACTGTAGCCATGCCTATGATATTGCTTAGTTTTTACATTCCATAATACTGTGGCCTAGAATTCTAACAGCTTACCGTTCAATCCTTATTTAAAAACTGTCCCATTTTTGAGAGTCTGTATTCTGCTAGCCTATCTTATTACCTCTAATGTGTTGTAGTGGTACAACCCACTAATCATCAAATTTTCTCATCCTCTGGCAGATTCTAAATCATGTGACATCAGTCTTTCTGAGCAAACTAATAAAGTCCATATTTTAATCCCCAAATTATTCTTCTATCCATATTAAAAGATATTATTGTGCTTTTCACTTATTTGTTATAATAACAGCTGTGTGGAAGAAAAAAATTTACTAAGAATATTATTTTGATCAAGAAATTGAAAGATAATTGATTACTCATCTTCTATAATAATCTTATAATAAACAAGATAGCCAGATTTATGCTTTGCTAATTCATTTGTTTGACATTTAATATTCATTTTTTGTCTCTAGGATTTAATGCAATATGACAATGAATTACTAGTTAATGAAAATCTGGTTCAACAAAATATACAAAGTTACTCTATCCAAATTTCTTTTACATTAATATACCTGAAATTACAGATTTAGGCTTTTGTATAAACATAACTCTGTGCTTTAAAATTCTACCATAATTAGGATTAATAAGTTTAATATTTCCATATAATACAAATTAAACCATTTAAATACTAATGCAATTTATGTACTAATAAATACACCATTTAGACCCTCACACCATACACAAAAATAAACTCAAAATGGCTTAAAGACTTAAATGTTAAGACAAGACACCATCAAACTCCAAGAAAAGAATATAGGCAAAACATTCTCTGACATTAACCTTACAAATGTTTTCTCAGGTCAGTCTCCCGAAGTAACAGAAATAAAAGCAAAAATAAACCAATGGACCCTAATCCAACTGACAAGTTTTGCACAACAAAGAAACTGTTAGAAAAAAAAAAGACAACCTACAGAATGGGAGAAAATAGTTTCAAATGATGCAACTGACAAGGGCTTAATCTCTAAAATATACAAAGAGGAGTTCCCATTGTGGCACAACGGAAATGAATCTGACTAGGAGCCATGAGGTTGCGGATTCAGTCCTTGGGTTAAGGATCTGGCATTGCCGTGAGCTGTGTTGTAGGTCACAGAAGTTTCTTGGAGGCCACGTTGCTGTGGCTGTGGCGTAGGCTGGCAGCTGTAGCTCTAATTCGACCCCTAGCCTGGGAACCTCCACATGCCACTAGTGCAGTCCTAAAAAGCAAAAAAATAAAATAAATAAAATAAAATAAAATATACAAACAACTGATACAACTCAACAGCAAAAGAACCAACAATGCGATTGAAAAATGGGCAGAAGATCTGAATAGACATTTCTCCAAAGAAGATATACAGATGGCCAACAAGCACAGGAAAAAATGTTCAATATCACTGATTATTAGAGAAATGCAAATCAAAACTACCATGAGGTACCACCTCACACCAGTAAAAGTCACCATCATTAATAAGGCCACAAATAGTAAATGCTGGAGAGAGTGTGGAGAAAAAGAGAACCCTCCTACACTGTTGGTGGGAATGTAAATTGGTAAAACCACCATGGAAAACAGTATGAAGATAACTCAGAAAACTGAATATAGAACTACCATATGACCCAGCATTCCCACTCTTGGGAATATATCTACACAAAACTTTCCTTGAAAGACACATATGCCCATATGTTTATTGCAGCACTATTCACAATAGCAAGGACATGAAAATGACCTAAATGTCCATCGACAGATGATTAGATTAAAATGTGGTATATATACATAATGGAAAACTACTCAACCATAAAAAAGAACAAAATAATGCCATTTGCAATAACATGGATGGAACTAGGGATTCTCATACTAAGTGAAGTAAGTCAGAAAGAGAAAGTCAAATACCATATGATATCACTTGTATCTGGAATCTAATATATGGCACAAATGAAACTTTCCACAGAAAAGAAAATCCTGGACTTGGAGAACAGACTTATGGTTGCCAAGGGGGAGGTGGAGGGAGTGGGATGGACTGGAAATTTGGGGTTAAAATGTGCAAACTATTGCCTTTGGAATGGATAAGCATGAGATCCTGCTGTATTGCACTGGGAACTATATCTCATCACGTGATGGAGTATGATAATGTGAGAAAAAGGAATGTATATGTGCTTGTGACTGGGTCACTGTGCTGTACAGTAGAAAATTGACAGAACACTGTAAACCAGCTATACTGGAAAAAAATTAAAATCACTTAAAAATAAAAATAGAAATAAAAAATACACTCTTTAGAAAATATAATACAAGATACAAAAAATAGGTCTGAAAAATCACCAAAATTAATATTAGAAAATGTATGAAAATCCAATTGGAAAACAATTGACTTAAACAATGGACAAATTTTGAATTATCCCTTGAATATTTTATGTTAATCTGAATTGTTTATTCTTGCAACTAAAAAAAAAGTGCACTTTGAGTCTCAGCTATTATTTTTAATCAAATTTTCTTCCTATATCTAGTTTGCATTACTTTGAAATATGTTTTTATTTTTTAATTTATTTTTTATTTTTTGTCTTTTTTAGGGTGCACTCATGGCATGTAGAGGTTATCAGGCCTAGGGATCTAATTGGAGTTATAGCTGCTGGCCCATGCCACAGCCACAGCAGCACAGCATCCGAGCCACATCTGCGACTTACATCACAGCTCACGGCAATGCCGGATCCTTAACCCACTGAGCAAGGCCAGGGATCAAACCCACAATCTCATGGTTCTTAGTCGGATTCGTTAACCACTGAGCCATGATGGGAACTCCTGAAATATTTTTTAAATAAGGATATTTAAGTCATGTAGTTCAATGCTTTCTATTTTATAATACCTTAATACATCATTAAAACTTTCAATGTTTTTCATGTTTCCTTTTACTTTATGTTCATATTTAGGAGATATGCATATTGCAGTCATAGTTATTCAAAGTGAGTGCCCTCATATGCATATTTTTGTATCTCAAAAGCCCTGAAATTTCTACATCTTTTGTTGGATTTGGTGTCTGATTATTAACTGAAGATTCCCTTTCATCTCTGCCAACTAGTAATGGTTTTGGCTCCATTTCAGTCTGAATAAAATGGAAAAAAATGATTTTGCATGAATATTAAAATAGCAGGTTTTGATATTGCTATGTCTCTATATTTTTATTCAAATATTATTAAAAGAGTCTCAGATTTTTTTAGTTTTCTAGCACACATATGTTCAGGGAAATTGCTATAATGAAAAGTTGTGGAATTAAAATTTACATTAGAAGAGTATGTATTGTGCACTGAGAATATAAGCTTTTTAATTTTTTTTTCTTGGATAAGTATGTTATTTAAAAAAACAAACAGTGAGCAATAGCTTTATTTTTGTTTAAGTGTAATAAAATTTAAGAAATAGTGCATGTTTGGGTCAAAATCCAGATTATAAAATCTCAAAACATTTAATTGAACAGTAATTTAAAAACATCCCATGCAAAACTATTAGTCCTGAAATCAGAGTCCTCTAAGAAAGCAGTATTGCAGTAGTCTGAAGACAATAAAAACAACGATTTTTAATTGTTTTTTTCTTTCACCTTTTTTGTTTATGGGAAAATATTCCCTAAATGAATCCACATGGAATAAATACACCGCTGTGACTCTCTGTGCTCTGATTTCCTATCTTATTTCTACATCGATCACCTTCTTAAAGTCTGCTAAAATATTACTTTCTCAATGAAGCCTATACTGAATACTTTTTTTAAAATTATACTCTTCACACTCCAAATCCTCACTTCCTTATATTTTATACCTTCAATATCGATCTTATTGTAATAAGTTATATTATAAATTTTTAATTTTGTTTTTTGTTTTCTGTCCTCACTAGATTGTTCTAGGATAGGGAGGGATAGGGATCACTAGTGACTAGAAAAAATAGTGTTTATTTAAAAATGTTTGTTTGAGGAGGAGGATTCCAGGAATATGGCAAAATAAGAAGTACAAGGAATCCATCTTTCCATCTAGATAACAACTGCATGGCAGAATCTGTCTGATGTAATATCCATGGCAACCACAAAGAAAACAGAATATAAAAAAAGGAAATTAAAGAAAGTAATTAAAACATTTCACTGCAAATAATTGACTAAACACAAAATAAACAGTATTGTTCAAAATGATGAACAAGGAGTTCCCTTTGTGCCTCAAGTGAGTTAAGGACACAACGTTATGTCTGGGAGGATGGAGGTTCAACTCCCTGGCTTTGCTCAGTGGGTTAAAGATCTGGCATTGCCACAAGCTGTGGCATGGGGTACAGATGAACCTTGGATCTGGTGTTGCCATGGCTATGGCATAGGCCTCAGCTACAGCTCTGATTCAAGTCCTGGCCTGGGAACCTCCATATGCCACAGGTGCACCCATTAAAAAAAATGAATAAAAAAAGTTACAAGACATATAGAAAAAAATATTAAAAATGACAGAATTTACACTCTCTTTACCAGTAATTACCTTAAATGTAAATGTATTAAAACTCTCCAATCAAAAGACAGAGATTGGCAGAATGGATTAAAAATATGACCCACCTATGTGCTGTCTATAAGAAACTCACTTTAGAACCAAACCGCAATTAAGTTGAAAGTAAAAGTTTAGAAAATATATATTCCATGTGAATAGTAAGCATAAGAAAGCAAAAGTGACTATACTGATAGCATACAATACAGATTTTAAAATGGAAAAAAATTTACAGAGACAAGGTCATTATTAATAAAATTTAATACCATAAAATCGTATAACAATAATTTTTATTCTCCAGTAATATATTGACCCTCAAAATATATTAAGCAAAAATGGGCAGAATTGAAAGAGAAATAGACATTTCGACACAAGAGTTGGAGATTTGAATGCCTCACTCTTAATCATGAATAGAACAACAGATAGAAGATAAGATTTTTTTCCCCACTTAAGATGCACATTTTAATTGAATTAAAAAAAAAACCTAACCAGACAGAAAGAATAAAATAGACCAAAAATGTTATAATCCTACTATATAATGTTATCGCATTCTTGGTGGATCACTAAGCTATAACAAAGCATATTCTCTATGCTAATTTAAAGGTTGTCCAGTTAAACCATTATTTGGTATCCTTTCAACAGATTAACCTTTTGATTATTTAGAGTTTCTTTTCAAAACATCAATGTTTTATATAGAAAACATTCATAGTTTATTTGGGAAACATTCATATTTTATACAAGATGTACAAATACGAGACGAGACCAAACACACACACACAGTTGTAGCTGCAACACTGTCCTACCCACACTGGGGTGATCACATTGTTCAGTCGGCTGTCTACCACTTACAGCTGGATTTTAAGTCTTATTTGCAGAGGGGCCAAAAGCACTCATCAAACTCAGTGCCAAAGGCACTTCGGTTAAATGTGCACTTTCATAGCCTTGTGAAAACACAACCATTATACATACTGTAAATAGCACAGGGCATGAAGTCCATCTCCAACCACAAACATCAGTTTCACAGATCAAGTATACCAGGTCTAAGATAAGCTACCTGACTTTTCCTATGCATACTTTTCCTAAGTCCACTTTTCATCCAAGATTACTGATATTCTTTTCATAGGACCCTATCCACTTATTTCAAATACAGCACCAGTGCTCAAAGCTTGAAAGAGTACTTGAACAATACAATAAACAAACTAGATATAACAGATATATACAGGTCATTCTACCCACTAAGAGCAGAATACACATTTTTTCTAAAGTACACATAGAACCAAGAAAAGAGAGACAGAAGAAAATCCACATAGCAAGACAAAAACACTTCCTTTAAAAGTTAAAAAAACTTATTTTTAAAAAGAAAGAAATGAAAAAAATGGTTTTTAAGACAATATTTTTAACAACGCACATGATCCTCTGAAAATATGACAATAAATAAGCCCACTATTTTCCCAGATTACTGTCAATATCCTCTGAAAATATGACAATAAATAAGCCCATTATTGTCCCAGATTCTATCCCCAGAGTTCAGGGATAGAAAAACTCAGGCAGAGTCAGGAACTCTGTCTTTTTTGCCAAGATGGAGCTGACAGTCCTAACCAGCTATAGAGCACTAGAAAGGCGAGAGAAGGCTGTACAGACAGAGAAACACGAAAAACTGTAGGTGTCCTCCCTCAAATATTCATCAGTGTATTTATTACTGTACCCAAGTGAGATGAATACCTGAGGATGGTATGAAACCTCTTAGAAGAATTAGGAGAAAAACATGTGGATAACACAAGACTAGGAATAATGACAATTTCCACCAGCCAGACTGGAGAACCTAATAATACATAGAGCATTGGGTATAGAATCCAGAATGACAACTCAGCAAGGGGAAATATTATTATTATTTCGTCATTGTGCTAGTTTGCATTTTTCTGCAAAAAAAAGATGAATAATATTCATGATTTAGTGATCTGAGGGATTTTGAATGTCAAATACATTATAGCATGCAGGATAAGAACCAGGACTTCTGGAGTAAAACCTGGATTGAAATTCAGATCTACCGCATATCAGCTGTATGACCTTGAAAAAAATTGCTTAAAATCTCCTCAAATTCTTTACCTATTAAAATTGAAGTAGTAATTGCTATCGGACATGGTTATGAGACTTATAGAAGGTTTTGCATGTCAGGTGTCTAACACATGGCCAGCATGTGGTAAGCAAATCTTAGGACAGTAAATATTTTTATTGATGATACTTGTTCTGGTCTTTTATAACATTTCATTAAACCATTTTTTTTTTTTTAGAGCTTTGAACTTGTATGGTTTTAAATTCATGTGACATTTGATTGGAGAAGCTAGAGGGGAATGCTACAGCCATGATATGAAGTAGGAGCTGGGGTTCTGCTGTGTTCAGAAATGATATATCTGCTCCTATTGAGCAAGAGCTGGACTTAAGGGAGAAGCTGGCATTTGGTATCCTCCTTGAAAGATCCCATGTATAGCATGTTGTCGGATATCCTATCCCTGCCTAGGTTGTAAAGCCAAATATACCTTCCGTGGTTATTTTTTTTTTTTTTTTAATTTTTTTTTATTTTTTATTTTTTTCTCTTAATGGATTTTATTTCACTTATAGGTGTGCATAAATCATCACAAGTCAATTTTACAGATTTTGTATCCCAAACCCCCAGTGCATCCCCCCACCCCCCCAGATTGTCTTATTTAAAAAACCAAGGTTTTCCAAAGTCTGTGAGTCATTGTCTGCTCTGTAAGAAGGTTCATTGTGTCTTTTAGTTTCCATATGTAAGCGGTATCATTGGGTGTTGCTGTCTAATTGTCTGACTGGTTTCACTTTGCATGATGATTTCTAAGTCCATCCATGTTGCTATAAATGTTGGTAATTCGTTCCTTTTAATGGCTGAGT
>PVHT020000077.1:15824173-15870793 GCA_004024745.2 Catagonus wagneri
GATGCAGTTACTTTCCAGTCTGTGGGGCTTCCCACCCGGGAGGTATGGGGTTGCTTCTATCGCGTAATCGCCCCTCCTACCTCTTGATGTGGTCTCCGCTGTGTCTTCTGGAGCAGAGTATCTTTTTTGGAAGTTTACAGTCCATTTGGTTGAAGGTTGCTCGGCATTTGGCTGTATTTTTGCTGTTTTTCGGGAGAGAGGTTGAGCTCCAGTCCTTCTATTCCGCCATCTTAATCCAATCCATCCCTTCCGTGGTTATTTAATGGACTTGATTCCCTATATGCTTCTCTGCATGGTAAGGATTAATTTAGAAAGCTAATCAACATCACAGGTAAGCCATATTATTTTGAAGCAAAACAGAAAACACTTTTTGAAGTGAACTGATTGCAAATGCACTAATTTGAATTAGTTTGCTTCACCTGAACTGTTATACTTTTTGAGATTATTAAGTGTGAATAATGAATTGATCTTGATTCTCACATTTGGAGTAGCATGGAACAGATAAATTTAAGTTTGAACAGTCTTTCACATTTTTAAGATTTATCCTGGAACTTTTCTGTTTTGGAAATGGAAGTAATACAAATAAAATCTAAACTGTAACACTAAAAATGGTCTAAAAGGTGAATCTCTTATTAACCAAAGGCTTAAAGCCCAACCTACTATAGGAATGAAACAAAATGTTATTCATTGTGAAGAAATAACTTTTATAGCACTCTATAACAAAGTGCTAATATAAGTAGCTTAAGTAAAGTAACACAGTAATCAATGATATTAAATTGAATGTCATAAGATACAAAGCCTTAACATAATGTATATTACTTGAATTTTTCTTCTTTATAATTTCAGTCTAAAATTCACATTTAATGCAACAAATCATGGGAGTTGTATGCAACTTAAAAAAACTTCTTTTGTGATTTTTCACAGGCGTTGTTTTTCTTTTTATGACATATTACACCTTGAGAACTAATTCTATTTTCTAGCTTTCTCTCACTATATACATTTCCAAACAATAATGGAATTAGAGATTAAGCCATTCTTCTGCTTTTAAGTAAGGAATGTTTTCCTTTCTTGAATTTCCCTCTCATTCACATTAATAGTTTCATTTTTTTCAAATGACAGCAGAGTGCATACCTGTTCTTAAAAATGTATATGGCAATTATTCTTTGCAAATGCTATTCTTTTCCCTATTGCTACTTTTCACTATCAAGATCTCAGTTTCTCTTGAATAGTAAATAGGGTGTCTCAAAAAGAATGTTTGATCCTGCTTTTAGAGCCAGAGTGAGTAAACTACAATTTGAGAGCCAAATCCATCCCATTTTCTCTTTTTTTGTACATCTGTGAACCGAGAATTATTTTTATATTCTTAAATGGTTAAAAAAAACAAATAGGGATAGTAGTTAGTGAAATGTGGAAATAGCATGAAATTAAAAAAATTTTTTTTGGCAGAGACTGAGGCATGTTCCCAGGTTCCCAAATTCACAGGCCAGGAATCCAACTTGTGCCACAGTACAACCTGAGCCGCTACAGTGACAGCGCTGAATACTTAACTCTCTGGGCCCCAAGAGAACTCTTGAAATTTAAATTTTATATCTATAAATAGAATCTTGACCTTTAAAAATTAAATATTTGAGGAAATTTTCTTTCTTTTTTATAAGTTCCATATCATATTCTTGATTTTGTTTCTTGGCCAGCAAAGCCTAAATATTTAATAACTGGCCCTTTAGAAAAACTTTGATGACACTTGCCTTAGAGAAATGGACTTAAGTTTTTATGAAAGACTATTTTCTCTTTCTCTCTCTCTCTCTTTTTTTTTTTTTTTTTGGAAGGGGGGAACATGCCTCCACAGCATGTGGAAGTTCCAGGGCCAGGGATCTAACCTGAGCCTCAGGAGTGACAATGCTGTGTCATTAACCACTAGGCCACCAGGGAACTCGAAGATACTACTTTTTTAATTATTTAAGTGAAAAAATATGCATTCCAAAAACAGGAATGATGTTAATTTTAAAGCAACCATGCAGGATCTTTTATATCTACAAAATATTGTTCTTTTAAGTAATCCTCAGGTGAGAGGATATATTCGTGCTACAAGGTTTCACAACATAGAATTATTCTCTAGAGACAGTTTAGGAGACATTAAGATATTGGACTCATGTACTTATAATCATTACGTTTATACCCTTGTTCTGAAAAAAAGATTTTTTTCTTAATATTTCATTTCCTAATTTCTTCTTCCTTCTTACTCCTGCAGTTTGAGACAGGTGATATCTATTCTTCCTCCATTGACACTTCCTCTATAACCTCCATTCGAACTTTTTTGTTAAGGTGTCATCCACAGGCACCAGCAGAATTTATCACTTATACGTGGAATCTAAAATATGGCACATATAAACCTATCTATAAAACAGAAACAGACACACAAATAGAGAACACACTTGTGGTTACCTAGGAAGAGGCAGTGGGATGAACAGGGATTTGGGAGTTGTTAGATACAAACTGTTACATTTAGAATGGATATGAGCAGGGAAATATAATCTTTTGGGATAGAACATAATGAGGATAGTATGAGAAAAAGATTGTATATACACGTATGACTGGGCCACTATTCTGTACAGCAGAAATTTATATAGTACTGTAAATCAACTATACTTTAATAAAAATAAAATTTAAAAAAATGGGCATATCATTCCGCAATTCTTAATCCATCCAATTGCTTCCTCCTATGAAGATTCTACTGACAGCTGACCACTTAGTACATTTTCAGCCTAGTTTTTCACTATTCTCCAAACTAAACCAGTTACATGGAAAAACCTGCAACTCCTAGACAATGCCGTGTTTGCTTTTTCCTCATACTTTGAATAAACAATTTTTTTCTGGGTAAGGAGACCTCACTGTGTAGATCTGCTTATTCTTTCTGACTTTACGTAAGGACCAGCTCTGAGACATCTTACTTCTGCTTAGGCTGAAGTCAGTGATAAGTCTGGGAATTTCTTCAGTATTCTGTACTGAATTTACAGCTTTTGTAGCATTCACAGTGTTGTAATGGTTGAATTTCTCATTCGTCTTTCTTTCCACTAACGTGCAAATTCCTAGAAGACTTGATCCAGAGGCAGCTTTCTCTGTAGCCTCATTTACAAGCACCTCATCTTGCCTTCCATGACAAAAAATGGCAGTCTTTCTTTGCTGCAGCTTTTTTATTTGAAAGATTTTCAGTAACTCAGAGTGGATCTATGGTACATGTATAAGTGGGTATTTTGTAAGAAAATACATGTGAAATGGTCTGAAAGCTTGTGTTTCTTCAAGATCTCATGATGAATCCCAACACCCATGTGACGGTACTTTAAGGAGGGGCCTTAGGGAGGTGATTAGGTCATGAGGGCAGAACTCTCATAAATGGAATTAGTGTCCTTATAAAGGAGGCTCGGAGAGAGCTCCTTTGTCCTTTCACCGAGTGAAGTGAAAGTGAAAAGACGACTCTCTGTGAACCATGGAGCTGACTTTCACCAGACAGCTAATCTGACAGCACCTTGATCTTAAACTTCCCAGCCTCCAGAACTGTAAGAAATACATTTCTGTTGTTTATAAGCCACCCAGTCTGTGGCATTTTGTTATATCAGACCAAGCAGACTAAGACAATACCTGAGAAAAAAAAAAGTAGAAGCTTTATGTATTGCTGGTCAAAAGCAAAATTAAATAAATTCATGTCACTTGTGTGGTGCCTGTCATAAACTGGTAAGGTGCTAATAACTGGCTAAGCATTTATAGTGTCATCCCTGGAAATCAGGGACTGTCTAAATGTGAGATTTTGTGTGACAAATGTGTCAAACTGGTAAACTGAGAGAATCTACAGTGTTTTGTACTCATGTTTTTCTATTAAAATATGTATGTGCATATGATATATATATATACATGATATACATATAATAGTATTGAGGATTAAATTTATTTATTTCTATTCTTTTTGAATTTTTCTTTGTGCATGCTAAATTATTTTTTTACTGACGATGTTTATAAAACACAAGATTATGATAATTCAAAATCATGGTCTCTAAGAATAACAGTGAATAAAATACACATTGTTTAGTCTCATTGAACCGATTTGCTCAAATTGAATAATGCACTAATGGTGAAAATTGTTTACCTCAACAAATGCTCCATTCTGCAATGGAAGGATCTATTTTGTACTGTTTTCAAAGTCACTCTTCATCAGTTGTTTTCAAGCTAAATGGTTATTTGAGACAACATCCCCAGATTATAATTATAAAACAATGTCATATTAGAAAATATTGAAATTTTTCTTTGCCCAGGGTACATGCAATTAAACATTCACTTGCCTACAAAAAAGTAATAATCCCATTTGTTTATATTGTTATTATAAATTGCAAGTTAAGGACATGATTGCTCAACAATATTTTCTCTTTAATTGATACTGTATTCTTATTTGCAATAAATTGATGGAAATAAGTCACTAAAAATTGTGCATGATGTTTAAATAAACATTTTAGTATCAAAATTTTCCCAGTTCTACCAAGAAGACTCTAACAGTTTGTAATGATGTATTTTAGCCCTGTGTTTGCTCACCTGAGTATGATGCTTTATTGATTTATGTCCACAGATTTACTGCAGAATTTATTCTGCCTAGTATTTTGTTTTCTATTATGTTCAGCTTCTCTTAGGTTAAACAGTGATTACTCTGGTAGGACCTCAAAATTCAAATTCCTGATCTTCTGATATTTTCCAATGACGTAACTAGCCAAAGTAATATAATAATGTTTTTCACAAAGTATTATATGAAATGCCATTTTTCATTGTATTAGCAAATTACAAAATTAAATTAGTATCACTAATAATTTTAAAACACTATCATGTAATTAGCACAGCATTTAAAACATACTCTTGGGTACCATTAAGGACCTTTTATGCCAGTCCTAGCCAGTATCAGGTACTGATTCCTTAATCTAATTTTTTCTTGGACAAATGCTACAGTACAAAACTTTAATACTGTTTATTTAGTAGTTCCCATTGTGATTCAGCAGAAACAAATCTGACTAGCATCCATGAGGATGCAGGTTCAATCCCTGGCCTCGCTCAGTGGGTTAAGGATCTGGTGTTGCCGTGAGCTGTGGTGTAGGTTTCAGATGCAGTTCAGATGCCTTGTTGCTGTAGCTGTGGTGTAGGCCAGCAGCTACACAGCTGATTCAACCCCTAGCCTGGGAACCTCCATATGCCTCAGGTGAGGCCCTAAAAAGACAAAAGAAAAAGTACTGTTTATTTAAATTAAAATCTCTTTCTCTATTGTATATGATGTGTTTTAAACAACACACTTAAATAACAAAGTCTGTGCAGCCCTTTCATTTTCCTAAAGAGTTAATTTTGAAATTTTAGTTTGAATGAGTAAATACGTCTGTGCTTGGAATTATCATTCATATACATGAATTCTTATATTTGTCCTCTGTAAGGAAGGTGTTTTCCCCCTCTCTGGTTTCTTTCAGAATTTTTTCTGTATATAATATATGTATATTTCTTTGTTTTTCTGTCCAGTTAGGTATTTGACCGCAGCTTTGTTTTTTCTTTTTTTTTAAATTTAGAGTATAGTTGATTTACAGTACTGTGTCAATTTCTGCTGTACAATATAATAACCCAGTCACACATTCATATACATTCTTTTTCTCATACTATCTACCATCATGTTCTATCCCAAGAGTTTGGATATAGTTCCCTGTGATGTACAGTAGGACCTCATTGCTTTTCCGTTCTAGATGTAATAGTTTACATCTACCAACCCCAAGTTCCCTGTCCATCCCATTCCTTCCCTTTTCTTCCTTGGCAACCACAGTCTCTTCTCTATGTCTGTGAGTCTGTTTCTGTATTGTATACATGTTCATTTATGCCATATTTTAGATTTCACATATAAGTGATATCATATGTTATTTGTCTTACTTCACTTAGTATGAGAATCTCTAATTGCATCTATGTTACTGCAGAAGGCATTATTTCATTCTTTTTTTATCTGAGTAGTATTCCATGTATACATGCACGACATCTTCTTAATCCATTCATCTGTTAATGGATATCTAAGTTGTTTCCATGTCTTGGCTATTGTGAATAGTGGCTGAAATGAACATAGGGGTGCATGTATCTTTTTGAATGAAAGTTGTCTGGATAAAAGCCCAGGAGTGGGATTGCTGCATCATATGATAGTTCTATATTTAATCTTCTGTGGAACCTCCATACTGTTTTCCATAGTGGTTTTACCAATTTACATTCCCACCACAGTGAAGGAGTTCCCTTTTCTCCACACCTTCTTCAGTATTTGTTATTTGTAGATTCGTTAATGATGACCATTCTGACAGGTGTGAGGTGGTATCTCATTGTGGTTTTGATTTGCATTTCTCTAATAATTAGTGATGTTGAACATTTTTTTATAAGACTACTGTATATCCAGTATGTCTTCTTTGGAGAAATGTTTATTTAGGTCTTCTGCACATTTTTCAATTGGATTGTTTGTTTGTTTGTTTTGCTGTTGAGTTGAATGAGTTGTTTGTATATTTTGGATATTAGGCCCTGGTTGGTTGCATCATTTGCAAAGATTTTCTCCTATTCTGTGGGTTGTCTTTTTGCTTTTTAATATCTTTGATTTTCTGTAGTTTGAAAATGATATGCTTAGGTAAGTTTTGTTTTGTTTTTGGTTTTGGCTTTATCCTACTTGGTATTATCTGAGCTTCCTGGATCTGCGGTTTGGTGTCTGACATTAATTTGAGGAAATTTGTTGTCATTATTCCTTCAAACATTTCTTTTATTCCTTTCTGTCTTTTTCTCCTTCTGATAGTTCCATTATACATGTGTTACACTTTTGTAGTTGTCTCTCAGTCCTTGGATATTCTGTGTGCATGTGTTGGGTGGGGTGGGGGAGGTTGTCTTTGTTCTTTTACTTTTCAGTTTTAGAGGTTTCTACAGAGGTAAACTCAGGCTCAGAGATTCTTCCCTAAGCTGTGTCTAGTGTACCCATTAAGTAAGCCCATTAGAGGCAATTTTCATTTCTGTTACAGCATGTTTTTGTTGGTTCCTTCTTTTGATTTCCATCTCTGAGCTTACATTACTTGCTATTTTTTGCATGCTGTCTACTTTACCCATTAGAGTCCTTAGCATTTTAACCATAGTAATTTTAAATTCTCTGGCTGATAATTCCAACATCCCTGCCATGTCTTGTTCTGATGTTTGTTCTGTCTTTTAACATTACTTTTTTTTTTTTTTTTACCCTTTAGTATGGCTTGTAATTTTTTCTTGGTAACCAGACATCGTGCTCCTGATAAAAGGAACATCCCTAAATAGGCCTTTAGCAATGTGGTGATGAGATGTGGTGGGAGGGAAAGTGTTATATAGTCCTATGATTAGGTCTCAGTCTTAATGAGTCTATGCCTTCTGGACTATAAATTTCCCAAGAGTTTCTCAGCTTTTTTTTTTTCTTTGACCACTTTGAAAGGGTAGGATGACTAGAGTTGGCTGGAGTTGAATACTTTCCTTCCCCCAAATAGAAGGCTAGCTGTATTACTTGTATTCTGCCTATTTTATGCAATCATTATTTCTTATATTATAAAATGTGTGGCTTAGCATCCAATAAAAATAGTGATGACTAGGTTACTTGAAATGATTGAACAAATATATAGTCCTAGAAGATCAATGATTGTAATAGTGTAACTCTAGATGTAGGAAGAAACAACAAAAGAGAATTATTTCCTGGGCCATAACAGACTAATAAGACAGGTGGTATAGGTGTTTTTGGCTGCTATTCACAAGGCCTAGTCCAGTAATAACACACTGAGTGGCCTATCAACAAAATCCTTGCCTGAACTGTGATTGAGATTTCCTAGTGGTGTAGGACAAATCAGTCATAAAATTCCTCCCAAAATTTGGTTGAAATTAAGTCCAAAATGAAGGCGGTAAAATAAGGAATGTTGCCCATCATACAGTTCTATGAAAATCCAGTTATTAGTCAACATATTCTCTGACTTACAATTCCAATCCTGGAAAGAATTTGGGGTCAAGATAAGGATGAGGTGCTCTGTGAAAATAGCACAGTCTTCGGATAATTAGACATATTCAGGAGACAATTTTATGAGCACAGTTTCTTGCATCTTCCCATACTTAGAAAAGCACTAAAACCATTAGCAAAAATATCCGTTCCTCTTGAATAAAAACAGTACCATTCTACCAAGATGTATGCTGGATTGCATGTATCCCTTTGCTAAAATCTCACACACACACACACACACACACACATTTTTTTCAGGTTTACTGGTATGCTTTTAATGTTTGCTTCTTCTCTTCCTTTTCTTCACAAAATAAATATTCATTAGCTTATGTAGAAGTAAGCTTATTTTCTAGAGTATTTCCAAACACATCCCACTCATCCAGAACAGAAACAGCCTCAAGTATATCTGCCAAATGCCCTAATCTCTTGATTAAGATATTTGTTTATGCCTTTAGCAATAAATTTGTGGCAGGAGAGGGATTAGAACAGACACTCCTAAGATGCTTCTGTACCTGCTGCTTCGGTTATGGAAAGGAAAATAATGAAGATTTTCTGTTGCATGATATTTGGTAATTAGGCTTTCTAAATACTAATTGGTTTCTTATTCAGTCTATTCACTTAATGTGAAATACTATTTTTTTTATCTTCATAACTTTTTTCTGAAGACAACAAAACAGCTAATGAATGGAAGGGGGTTCAGTGTTTTCAATGAATGCAAATCAATATTATATAAGGAGTTTATATATTTTATTGGGGCTTTTTTAGATAACACATTCATCTTGGTTTATACCGATTTTCCATTATTAAAAATCTCTAGCTTTTCTAACAGGGCATAATGGGAGAACAGAATTAAACCTGTGATACATTTGAGCAAGGATCCTTATATCTCTCTACATCTTGCCTATCTCCTTCACGCTATTCAACTCTCTCTTCACCACATTAATGTGCTTGAAAGCCCAGCAAGCATGACTATTCCTGGTGGCCTGTGTGCGAGCGTGCGTGCACGTGTGTGTGTGTGTGTTTGGGTGAGTTCAAGTTCCTTCAGGAGGCAAAGTCATCACATAGCCATAGTGATAATAACATTTTGTTTGTGGCCATTCAGAAAGGCTAAAGACTCCTCATGCTTATACCAAGTACTATTTATTGATGTAGACAGTGTTTTTGTTTCTGTGAAAAGATGCTCAAGCTTCTTAGAAGGAAAAATGATTTCTGATAAATTGGTTAGGCCTTTTTTTTGCAAGGTGAAACAAATAAATAGCACGGTATGAAGTTTTGGTTTATGTTTTGAAGTAGTTTAACTCATAATAAGTTGCAATAATAGTACAGACCTTACCTCTGATCTCAGCTCTCCTTCCACTCAGCTCTTTTAAGGTGATATATTTTCAAAGCCAGGAAACTGACCCTCGTGCAATGCTCTTTACTAAACTACAGACTTTATTCAGATTTCACCAATTTTTCATGAACTTATTTTTGTTTTGTTTTGTTTTCTGGCATGCAACATAACAGTTTTTATCTTATGCAGTGTTCCATGTATCCACCTTCAAAATTAGGACATACACTATTCCATCAACACAGAGAAAAACCCCTAATCCCTGGCTCCTCCACCCCAATTTTTTTTGTTTCAAGAATGTTATATAAATAGAGGCATATAGTATGTAACCTTTTACAGTTGGCTTTCCCACTCAGCATCATGCCCTTGAGATACATCCAAGTAGTTGACTGTATCACTAATTATTTTCCTTAATTTCTGCCTAGTATTCCATATTATGAATAGCTGATTTTTTTTAATTCATGGGTTTTTTTTTGCTTTTTTATGAAGAACATTTGAATTATTTCTAAATTTTGGTTATTATAAATGAAGTAACTGAGGACATTTATGTCCATATAGGCCTTTGTATGGACATAAATTGTTAATTTTTGCTGGAATAAATAACTGGGAGTGAAATTACTAGATTGTGAAATAAAATTAAAAACACACACACACATGCCATCACAAACACACACACAGAGTCATCTCTGAAGTATGTAAAGATATGTGGAAAGGAATAACCATGAAACAATCTACCTTGCAAATTCATTTAAATTTTAGTAAGCACATTAAATATTATTTCCAAAATATATGTCCAAGTAGACTTTTTGAACACTCTGTTCTGTTACCACTCTCTGATTGGCATCATAAGCAGCCTTACAAAACCTGATCACAATTTTGTATGTATAAAAACAAAAAGTCTAGCTGCCAACAATTTTCTTTTTATGTATTTGTGCTTAATGCATGTGGAAACACATTTTTATATCATTTCCTATATAGATGTTTTCCTGACCCAGCTTTGATAATTATCACAGTACAATTTTTAAAAAATAACTCATCCTTTCCTGATCTGGAATGCCATTTTCATCATGTGCTAAAAATTCTTTATTCACATTTCTGTGTTCTATGTTTATTCTAGCACTGTACTTATTTAATACTTTCACTAAAATAGTGTCACAAATTTTATAGTGTCTTATGATATTATTTTTGATTTTTGAAATGTCTATCAAGCACTTTATGACTCTTAAGCTATTATACCCTTTGTAAAAGAAGTATAAACAATTATGAAGTTTTGCAGTGGATAACTAATTCTGAGTATAGCCTTTTTTTTCCCATTTCCTAGGTCCACAGTAAATATGAAGGTTTAACTTACTTTTGGAGCCTACATCCACAAGCTAGAAGCATAATGTTTCAGTATAATTAAAATTGGCTTCTGAATTGTAGAAAGAACTAAACTATAGTTTGGCCCAATTCTTTGTAGACATATTAATTATACCCAAGAAACTAATTATCTTTCCCATTTTAATGTTTTAAATTGTAGTGTGGATTCTATGCCTTAAGGAAATTAAGCAATTATTTATTTTTGAGGATTAACCCAAATGACTTACATTAGAGGACTATACCCTGGGAAAATAATGCTTTGCTTGAAAGGCAACAATGCAGAAATATTAAAATTTCATCATCTTTATTTATCTTAAGCATAATGTTTACTTTGCTAAAAAATTAGGGATTTCTTAATTATGACCAATTTTTACATTAAAAAATGTTATAAAAATGTCCAGTTTAAATACCAATGTTAATCAAATGTAAATAGGTTAATTATACAATTCAATTCAATTAAGGTAATCAAAAACCTCAAAATACTTTCACATAAAATAAAGGGCAACCAGTCAAATTCTAAATTAACTTATCTAATTATGTATGTTTCTATACTTTATTTTCATGAAAAGGGTACATACTGATAAAGTACAATATCTTTTGTTGGTTTCAGCTTTTGAATCTTGCTTGCTTCCTTTAAAATTACAGATGTGAATTTCTCACTTTGCACTCTTTTGAAAATTGTATCATCTTGACAAGATGCTAAACCTGTATTTATATTCTAACTATAGTAATAATGTAGTGACATTATTCAACAGCTTATCTCCAAAGAGCTCAAAGGCTGTAGATAATATGTTATCACACACATCATAGCATTCTTGTGAATTCTGATGTTTTCTTTTCTTTTTGTTTGAATAAATAATCCCAGAAAGGGTGCTGAAAATGAAAACACTTCATACTGGAAACATTATGAAGAGCTTAGTTTATTATTTTCTTAAGTTCTAAAATAGGATATTTTAATTTTTGGGTTTAATCAAAAGTTATAGGGACATTTAATTAGAAAAAAATTCAATTAATCTAATTCAGTCTTTCATGTACAGCAGGAGGACCTTTTACTTTATTCTATACACAGTGCCACCCAAGTGAACTTAAATTTCCTTAGATCAGGAGACAATCTCTTCCAGCGTTAAACAGCTCTGCTTTCCTAAAATACCTTTTTAATATTGAGCTGAAATCTGTCTACATGTGCATTTTACCTTTTGGAGCCCATTCTTTACTGTAGAATAGCACATCACTCTCTGACCACAGTCGCTGACCCAGTACTCACACAGGATTGAGGCATTTCATCTAATGAATAAAGGCTTAATGGTAGAGTATGATCTGAGGGCTTGAGTTTACAGTCTCTGGGCTTTATATAAACCACGGTCAGCCATATTTTTGTAAGGTTGAGAAAGATTTGGAGGGAGAATGTTGCATTCAGTGAAAAAATTATACAGAGCAGATCCTGAGTGTATAGAAAAGGTTTGCCCAATGACCTAGGAAAAAGAGAATAGTGACTTCAACCAATAAAATAACCAAAAGGGTGAAAAAAGGGGAAGAGTTTGGAATTGTTCAAAGTCAGTTTAAGGTTATGGTGACTCACTAGATGTGTCGCAGAATCACATCAAAGATGACTAAAATTTGGAGCCTGATTGACATCAACAATTACAGTGACATCAAGAGAGTATCTCATTTTAGTCAATAGTTATTGAAAATTCATCTTGTAAAAAATACTTATGTATATATCCCTGCTTAAACCTTTCAAATATTTGCTCATTACACACAGAATAACAACCAAATTCCCTACCATGTTCTGTAAACTCTTCATAGTCTGACTATTCTATCCTAGCTTTTTGACATCATTTCATGCCACTCCAGACCATATTTACTGTCTTCCATCCTCACTAGTCTTAGACACTTTATACATTTACTTCCTTGCACATTTTATAGTAAGCTTGTTATTGTACTAGCGTTCAATAAATTTGCTGGAACCCATCCCTGAAATACTCATTCCTGAAATCTCCATGGTTCTTCAGGTCATGGGTAGAGTATCATCCTCCTAGAGAAGACTTTTTTGACTAACCATCTTCATTTTTGCTTGCTTTGAATCAAACCATGGTTTCATGGTCTCTTAGTTTTGTTTTTTGGTTTTATTTTAGAAAATTTTTTTTTTGCCTCTAGTTAATGAATGATACTGCTACAAACATCCACATGCAGGTTTTTGTATGGACATGTTTTCAACTTCTTTTGGGAAACCCCAAGGAGTGTGATTGTTGGATCATATGGCAAGAGTAGTTTAGTTCTGTAAAAATCAGTAGATTATCTTCAGTGTACAATTTTGCATTCCCACAAGGAACCTATAGTTGTTATTTTATGTTGAGCAGTAGGGTTCAAGCTTCATAAATTTCATGTATTTTTGCCATTATTGTAGCATAATATGTTGAAATAACATCCTTTTCCTTATGAAGTTGTCTTAGGACTTTTGTTGGAAATCAATTGACCTTTTGTGTGTGAGTCTATTTCTGAACTCTATTCTGTACAGAAGTAAGTATTAAATATTTTTAAATTTTTGAATAGAGATAATGATTTTCTCCTTTAACAATAAGAATGCAATAAAAACCAATAGAATTATATGTGTGTGTGCGTAACATATATATACATTACAAAATATTTTCTTTTCTTTTCTTTTTTTTTGTCTTTTAGGGCTGCACCTGTGGCATATGGAGGTTACCAGGCTAGGGATCCAATCAGAGCTGTAACCGCCAGCCAGTGCCAGAGCCACAGCAACGCAGTATCTGAGCTGTGTCTGCGACCTACACCACCGCTCACGGCAACACCAGATTCTTAACCCACTGAGTGAGGCCAGGGATGGAACCCGCATCCTCATGGATACTAGTCGGGTTCATTAAGTGCTAAGCCACGACGGGAACTCCCCAAAATATTTTCAAATGAAGAACAGAACTATAGAATATATTCCAAAATATTTTCAAATGAAGGATAGAACTACAATGGGAGCAATGAGTTCTGGGCTCAGGGAACAGTCAGATTCTTAAATCATTCTCCTAATTCAGGCATCAAATTCTACCAACTCCAGTTCCTTGCCAATTTTCATCCATGCTTCAACTCAAACTCCATATTTCAACTCAAACTTCAGTTTGAAACAGAAAATAATTGTTTAATACTAAGCACAATGATATTTAGTACAAGTGAATTTTGGTACGAACTTTTCTGAATGGCTGGAGAAGATGCTTTTAGTTTAGCCTCTGGCACTGATTCCCAAAAGACACCACAAAATTGCTCATCAAAGGAACTGCTGTCTCTACGACATTCACAAAGTTGGGAAATAAAATTGCTGCTGTCCAACTGCTGCTCATGGCATTGCACCAATTTAACCTTGATTTCTGGGTCAGAAGTCTGCCATGCATATTTACTCCAGTTCTTTGTCAACAAAATGAATATCATGAATACAACATGTTCTTTTCCTACTCAAACCACTCAACATGGCACACCACAAGTGCATCTCATTTGTTTAGCTTTTTGCAGCATCTGCAACATAGGAATATACACCAATGTAGGAACAGATGTTGAAAAGATAATCTATCATATCCATTTTAGAGCAGTGAACTCAAAATCTCTAGCTATGCCAACCAAATGATAAGAGAGTGTGTTTTGGTGGACCTGTGGGAAAAGAGCAATAGTCTATCTTTTCTGAGTGGATGCTTTTTTACTGAGTCATGTCTTTGTGCTCTGTCTTACTGGAAGTTTATTTAGAAAACTTTTCCTTTTCTGCCAAGAATGTCGTAAGTGCCAAGACATAACTTTTCTTTTTCTGTCAAGAATGTTTCCTAGCTAAATTTTAATTAGGAGCTACTGAATTGAACTACTTTTTTTTTGACTAAGGATATTTTTTAAAAACATAAGTTAAAAGGTTATAGAATTTATACAGAAAAAAATCTTAGGATGTATACAGAACATAAAATGAACCAAGATAATTCAAAGCTAGGATACTTAGTAGATAGTAGTGCCAACAGTAGGATGAGTGAAGCTTTTTTTTTCTTATGTTTATCTCTTTGTAATGAAACCCCTGTTTTTTTGTCAAACAGTTCTGTCAAAATAGGTAAATCTGCAACTTTATTAGATCTTATCGTTTTGTAGGTAGAAGAGTTTATTCTTTCATTTTTTAAATAGAGAAATGGATTACAGGAGTGTGGCTTAAGAACTAATACAATCTTTATTGTGTTTATTACCAAAATATATACAACATTCTTCATAGATTTTACAGCAATACCTCAAAGAAAATAAAGTACCGAAACCATGTGGGATCAGCAAAGGTAACAAATTTTAGTTTCATTGTAAAGACTTGGAATAAAGTGGAAATAAAATTGTTAGATTTTATAAGGCAGGGGTATATTAACTTACCAAATAAACATCTCTATCTTGTGCTTTTCAGGATGAAGTTGAGATTATGAAACTCGAGGGAAAACGTTGGAAACAAATCAATAAAACCAATTACAATCTGTTTTCAGCTTTCTTAGATTTGGGACTATTGCATCACACAATTGAGTTGATGAGCTAAAAAAGAATGAGTGATTTTATTTGATAGATTTTATGATGTAAATAGTGTTTCTGTGCTTCAATAAAACATTTATTGTTCTAAAAATTTTATAAAACATGTAGACATATTTCCCAAGAGTTCTAGTTTTTATAGATGAAAAATAGAATAAATGGAGACAGAGATATATGAGCAATGGTTTGGGAAGAAGAAAAAATATGTAATATATCTTCGTTCAGTCTTGTATAATAGTATTCTCTTTAACTAACAAAATTTACACATACAACCTCCCCATATGCTCTAAGATACATCTGAAATATGCACCAGTAAAAAAAAACGATACCCATGAAAACTGGGCTTATCCTAGGTGTATAAAGTGAAATGTGAAATGTGTGATTTTTATTCTTCCATACTGAAAACTTTAGTGAGCTTAGCAGATACTCCTTTCGCAAAATAAATATTAGGTTTTTCTTTGCTTTGTTGTTGGTAATATTGCCATTAAAATCTTTTTGAGAGAGAAATCTTATCTTTCCTCTAGATATTTCTTTAAAGATAATTTTGTCCCTGTTATTGTGCCATTAGATATCAGGGTTTTTTTTATCAACATGGAACTGGAAGGAAATATTGATGTAAGATTTGTCTTGTTTAAGTAGGTATAAAAAAAGGAACCTTCAGAAATAACTTGCAGACTTCTCTAACTTCTCTCTGTTTTACACCATCTAGTCACCAGAATAATCCACAGCCGATAATAAGCAGAAAAAAAAAAAGAAAGAAAGAAACGGAGCTCTTTTCACAGGCAATATAATTTCCTTTGTAACAGCTGTGGTTTATCACCACCAGTTAAGTTCTGCTTCTGAAATAGTCAGTTGCTGATAGGTGTTTCAAAAGTTTATAATTCTTTCCATTTTATATCAGAAAGGGCACCTAGATTTCTATCAATGAGCAAGAAAAATTGATCTACAGAGAAATTTAAACACAATAGAGGTATAATGAAGCAAAGCCTTTTTGGAAGGAAGAAAAATAATTAGATAAATATTAGGCCATTTGTTTCATGATATTTCTCCCTAAAGGAAGATACTGGTTCAAACAATGTAAAAACTGAGGAAGGAACAAAATAAAGCATAATCTCTTCTGTCTCTCAAGGCTATAATATTAATATAACTGACGCACGCAACTTCACAAACACATTTTCCTGCAGATTTCCTTTTAATTCCTACAACTCACTTAAATGAGTATAGTAAGATAAATGGTATTTTGAACAGATAATTAAATGAGGTGTAGGAGATGGTTTTGGTGAGAAACAAAATAGAGACTGCATGGATGTGGGGTCAGAAGTTCTGCATCTGAGGTATCTTTATTCATCCTCCCACAGGCATCGTTTTCCCCCAGAATCTGAAGGATGCTGCTCTGTTTGGTTGTATTATAGGGTGACATTTGGTCCACACCTGTATGGGGTGGAATCATTATGTATTAAAAGAGCAGACTGCATGAGTGTGGCTTTTCTTCCTTTTTTCGCTACTACAAGCTGGAGTAATAAGGACCAGGGATTATTTCTCCATGGAGAGAGATAGAAATCTCTCATAATCCCATCCTGCTATTCTACTTGGAGTTACAAAGTGATGGCAATATTGGCACCATGTTCCAACTTGTCATCTTTTGCTCTACATCTCTACTTGCATACCCCCAATACTGGGTGAATGTTCATCTCTTAAAAGACTGAGACATCTTCATGGCCTATTTGAGCTTGCAACTCTTAGTCCTAAAACATTTTAGGATAAAGTTGCATAGTTCAATGAGACTTACTAGTGTTCTATGTGTTGAGTTATATGGCTGCAGCCTGGGATCATTTTGCCTCTCATTTGATTGCAATTGCAATTTCTGAAAAATGCTTTGTTTTTGAAGACCAAATGGAGAGGTATGATTGCAGTCTCAGAAACAATATTCAGAAAATTCTGGATTTTGTGGCTCTAATGTATAATAGACACACAATTTCATCCTTTGTTTTTACACTGGGGACCACAGAGTTGTTTTTTTTCCAAAACTTTGGAAATCACTTTAATCTATACAGATCTGGCTGGTGCCCTTGTCCTCACAGCTACTGAGAAGTGTGTTGGGAGTTTCTGGGGCACATGATTGACATAGGCACATTCCAAGGGGGCTGATTTTATTTATTTATTTATTTATTTATTTATTTATTTATTTATTTATTATTAGAGTTCTTTTTTATTGAATTGTCCTAATCTTTATTTCTTTATACTTTTCCCCATTACTTAATGAATTTTATTACAATTATAGGTGTACAAAAATCACAGTGTTGTTTTAAACCAGTACCTTTTAATTCATGCATAGATTCTTAAAAACATTGTCTTTCATGTTGGAGAGATTTGGATAACATAGGAGAGGTAACAGAAAATTCAAAGAAAGGGAAAATAATACGAACCTTATAAAAAGATTAAAGAAAGAAAATATAGGGTTGAAGATTTATTGCAAAATAATTATCCAGGCATTGTCAAATTATGAGTTGTTTTACAAAATCTAAATATGGGTCCGGTTCTGTAATCAACATGGCAAGTTACTTTTAAGATGTCAAGTTTTCAGTAAATCTTTTAAAATAAAATCTGTATCATAAAATGAACACAAAGGCCATTAGGATAAAGTTCAGAAGATGACTTACAAGAATGTAAAAATGAAATGCCTTTCTATTGTTCCAAATACAGAAAAATCATGCTCCTGTTTTGGTGAAGAATTTTGAATGACTTGAATACACCAGTTATCGTATCCAGAAGCCTTGGCTGTTTCCATTGTGATTTCAGTCCCAGGGACTTTCTTAGCAATTCCAACAGTTATTTAAAACAAATCTAATGCTGCATAGACAGCTCTACATTGCTTTCCGCTGATTATGATGTAACAGCTTATACCAGGATGTCATTAATAAATTCTTCTTCTCCTCGCAGTCCCCAAATCAAGCTACCCAAATCTGCTTATTTTACTTTTGAACTGTCCCCTATTTATTTCTGAATTCCCATGCTATTATCTTATTACATTTTGCCTGAATCACTGCAAATGCCACTGTCACTCTTCTAACTCTAGTTCCATCATTCTAACTTCAGAGTTATATTACATTACATGTGGATTTCTGCTATGACAGAAATTGATGAATGTGGGATTATTATTTGTTTCCCAACTAAATGAATGAAACATTACCCTAAATAATATTTCAGCAATCTAAAGTAGTTAAAAAAACTTCTTGAGGATAGTGGACACTGGCAATACCTACACTGTGTCAGCAGAACTCAAATTGTTAAAGAGGTGATGAACCCCATGGCTCTTTCATAATATACCAAAAGCAGCTAAACAATCCAACAGAATATTCCCTGCATTCTTTCACTCTTTCAATTATAGTTAAAAGGTAGCGGGACTTTACATAATTATGTTGCATTCCTGGCCACACTAAGGAAAATTGTACATGGCATTGGCGACTGTCTGAATCTCCGTGAATTAGTGAGATACCTGTGATGGAATGCACAGTAATTCCCTGTGGAGAAAATCAATTATCGTCTGTGTATCTAGAGTTTAAATCAGCTTATTTGTCTGAGATTCCTTGTTAAGAAATATGTCTTCATTAAGAATATTATGAAATATATTAAGGTAGCAGATCCTATTAGTAGAGAAATGCCTACAAGACTCACTCTGTTTTAATGAAAATATTTTCTCTTTGACATCTCAGTTCGAGAAGAAAATAGCAATCTTACAGACAAAGAAATAAAAGTAGGTGTGCATTCGTATCTGCTTTCTAATAATTCCCTATAGTACAGTTTTGATGCTTTATAATAATGGGTCTTATCCTGAAGGAAAATATTTTTTCTCAGCTTTCTCACTGTGATGAAATAAAATTATTTTTTGATAAAGTACAAATATAACCTTAGCCAATATTAGTGAGGGCTAAAAAACTGAAGATTATGATATATACTCAGTTTCTCTTCTTTCCACAGAATTTTTCTGCTTTAAAATATGAGTGGACAGGGAAGACTCTAAATCTAAAATCGTACTGTTTGTACAATATAAAGGTTGGCTGGAGTATAGGGGTGTAGCCATCAGTTGACTCCTACATAGTAATATTAGAAAACACTGGTAAGGATTTCAGTGGAATTCTTCCTGAAAATATTTATGAGGGGAATAGTACCACAGAACTGGGTAAAATTTTTAGCGAAGTTTTATGATAGAAAAAATTCAGGTTTTTGGATCATGTTTACTTTCCGAGAAGTAAGGAATGGGGAAAGGAAATGGAGCAAGTTTCCTTTTGATTGGTAATAACTATAACTCCCTCCCACCCCATAGCTGTCTTATCCACAAACTCTTAATAAGAAACACAAATTATGTGTCTGCTTCTTCAACATAAGCTGGTCAGGAAATCTCAAACACCTATATTCCTTCTACTGAAAAGGGAAATCCCTAACTGAATGTTTAAGCAAGTCTCGGAGGCAGAGGCAATCCGTCTCTGGAGAAGCTCTCAGGGAAAGAAAAACAAAGAACAGTTTCATAAGAAGTATATACCACTCTTCATAACATAGCCCAGGGTTGCAGGCACTTGCTTAGTTACGGGCAGTATAGTCCAGTGGTCGAGAGAGATGACTCCAGACCGTATTACCTGGCTTTGAATTCCTACTCTACAGTTGACCAGCCATGGGGTCTGGAACAAATTTACTTAGTTTCACTATGTGTCCATCTTTTTTCCTGTAAGGTGAAAATAATAATACCTACTTTGTCAACATTTGTGGGAGGTTTAAATGAGTCAAGACATACAACATGCTCGGAAATAGTCCCTACAGATAGTAGGTGCTTCATAAATATTATAATAGGCATTATTAGTGTTGCTGTCATTGAGCTTATGGTTATTTACAAATAATTTGCCCACCAAGAGAAGAATTGGACAGAAAATTATTCCTTTAGTTTTTCCTCAAATCAAGGAAAAGAGATATACTCCTTCCCACCCACAGACAAGTAATAGTTATACTGACCAACTAAGAGAAGTATATTTAATATTGTGGCATCATTAGATGCTATTATTAATTATGTAGCATCATTAAATAATACACACATCACTCTTGAAATTTCTTAGAAATGGAAATGTTTACTATAGGCACGTGTACCACTTCCCAAACTGTTGGTCACAGAGAAGTACATGCCCCATGTACGTTGTGTGAAAGAAACTGGGATAAGATTTTGCAGCTTAGTTCTGACTTTAAATATGCTGTGTCATCTTGCTATGCACATGGTCCTGGGTACGATGATCATAAAAGAACTGGTTCAATAAAACAAATGCCAACAACACAACAATAATGATTATGGAAATAAACGATAAACAGCTAATTTTTTTTTCTTATATAAGGGAATATGTTTCTATCATAGAAGATACATATTTAGTATATAAATATACCCTCTGGAATTTGGAAGACAACATATGCAAATACAGTAGCAGTATGCAAAAACACTGAATAACAATAATTTTACTGAGACAAATGAGAGAAATTCCAACAGGAAATGTTGAGAATATTTTTTGTTATGCTTATTTGTATATGAAATTTTTCTGGGTGTTTGTCTTATTATGTTTCTATAATTGAGTCTCTGATACTGAGAAATGTGATTTGTATTAGCACTCACTAGGGAGGGGTCCCTCACATCTATAAATTATCCTGTTGTCTAGTACTCAGCAATACGATCAACTTAGAATTAATTTCCATCATTTATTATGATATGACTGTGAAATATATAGCAACTAAAAAGAAAAACTGAAGTTTTTCCCACTCTTGTCCTGTTGCTATTCTTAACAAAAATGCTTATGCCCTTTTATTCTGATTACTGTTTAAATGTTTAAATGTGATGCTTAATCACATCATCTGTGTAAAATTTCAAATAAAACAGTATACTTGAAAGGATTGAAAAGCTATTTTGCTCTGTTCAATTGTATTAATCTTACCAAAGTACAATACAACTTAAACTTGGAATATACCCGTCTACGACTTTTGATAGCATTTATATATACATGTGTACCTAAATGAGTTCATATTCTTTATAATGTTCTGGGCCTTTCTTTTTTTCTGATCTGTAAGATTTTATGCCCCTCAATTTTTCTTTAAAACTTTATGAAAATGAGTATTTAAAAAATCCTATTTGCTACCTTGTGATTTTTATTATTTGGAAACTTCTTGCTCTAGCTTTAGCAAAGGTTCTTTATGTCATCATTCCCCACCCATTTACTTTCTGTGATGCCTTGCTCTGGTGCCCCATTAGGTGATGTTGGCTTTCTGAACTGATCTTCCATTACTCTCAGATTTTTTTTTCTCTCATGCGTATTATATCTTCACATTTTGGCTTTACTTTTGGGGTGATTTGCTTGGCCTTTTCCTGTAAGCTTTATTTAGATGTTTATGTTAGAAAACTTTCTCCATATGATATTGTAGTAACAATTCATTCTAAAAGCTTAATGGTTTGCAGTTTTTTACTTTGGGCTAATATGGTCCTTTGGCTGTGGCTCTGCTCCACATATTTTCTTCTCTTTGAGATCTAGGATGAAGATACTGTTATCCGGTACCTGCTATTTTCTCGGTAATATGAGAACAATGATGGATTCATGCAATGTCTCAAGGTTTATTTTTAGATGTAGTATTTGTCAGTCTGCTCACATCTTTTTGTCCAAAACAAGATACAAAAGAAGCCCAAGTCTGGTATTAGTGGGGTGGGAAACAGACTAGAATGAGTGCCCAAAGACCCACTGGAGAATTACAGATCTATTTGAGCCTGTAATAGGGCTGTTATACATCTTTGCTGTATTTTTTTCCCTCTGATTGCCTCCTTTTCATAGTATACTGATTTCTATTCTCATTGCAATATTTAAATATCTTTCTAAGAATTCTAGTTAGATTTTTATTGTTGTTGTTCTTGTTTCCTTCTTTTCAGTAGATTTTTAATGTTTATTCCTGGGACAATTTTTCTATTGTTTATATTGATAATTTATGCTTTGGCTCTTGGTTTCCCTCCATTCCCTGGTTATATCTGATCATATTTATGAATGATAGGTTTTCTTAATTAATTAAAGACTAGGAATCTATTTTCAACACAGTTACCAGCTTGATTTTTAAATGAGGATCTTTCTGTGTGTGTGTGTCTGCTTATCTCTGGACAGGTTATAGTTTATTTAAGAAAAATGCAAGAAAACAGAAAATATGGGCTTTTACCTCCAAATGTCAAGTTTGGATGGATCATCAACCCAGGCCTTGGGAATGGCAGCCCCCCTCACCCCCCACTTCCATTACTGACAGTCCCACTCCTCATTTCTTTGGAAGTTACTTCTCTGATTTTAACCAGAGGGTGAATATTAATAGTGGAAGTGCAGGACTTTGAGTATTAACTGTGTACTGAGGACTAGTGAGGGTAAATCCCACATTGATTTGATACTCATTTCAACAGTCAAATTGCTTTGGTGCCCAATCCCCTGGTACTCCAGGAGGGTTCTGATATTTCTACTGCTTCTTCTGTTTTTCCCTTCACATATTCTGTGCTCCATCCTCCTGAGCTTTAGTTAGGGATCAAATTTGTTCCACTAATACTTTTAACACCTTTCCTCACCTACAGTTGATTATTCATTTTTTGAGTGTCTTTGATTATATTCAATGCTTAGTAAATTAATTCCTTTGTAAGACTTTTCCCTCCCTTGATATAAATGAGCCAAAGACCTTAACAGATACCTCGCCAAAGATGATATACAGATGGAGAATAAACATATGAGAAGTTGTCCTACATCATATGTCACCAGGGAAATGCAAATTAAAACAACAATGAGCTGCTACTACACATCTATTAGAACGGCCAAAGTCTGGGACACTGAAAACATCAAGTGCTTCTGGGGATGTAGAGCAACAGGAATGCTTCATTGTTAATGGGAATAAAATTTGGTACAGATACTTTCAGTGATAGTTGGGAATTTCTTATATACGTAAACACCCTCTTACTATATGATCCAATGAACACACTCCTTGGTATTTACGTAAAGGAGTTGAAAAGTTATATCAACACAATAACTAACAACCAGAGGTTTATAGTAGCTTTATTCATGACTGACCACACTTGAAAGTAACAAAGATGTCTTTTGGAAGGCGAATGATAAACTGTGATATATTCAAACAATGGCATATTATCCATTGCTAAAAAAAGAAATGTACTAACAAGCCATGTAAAGACATGGAGTAACCTTAAAATGCATGTTAGTAAAAGAGGCCAAACTGAGAAGTCTACATATTGTATGATTTTAACCATATGACATTCTGGAAAAGACAAAACTATGGAGATAGTAAAAAGTTGCCAGGAGTTAAGAGGAGGGAAGGGTGAATAAGTGGAACACAGAGAATTTTTAGAGCAGTGAAACTATATTGAGCGATGCTATAATGGTGGATACATACTATTATCCATTCATCCAAAGACATGGAATGTACAACACAAATGTGAACCCTAATTTGAACAGTGGGCTCCGGGTGATAATGAGGTATCAATAGAGGCTTTCATTTGCAACAAATGTACCACTGTGGTGGGTTGTTGATGTGAGGTGAAGCTATGCATTTGTGAGATAGGGAATATATGAGAAATCTCAGTACTTTCCACTCAACTTCACTTTGACTCAAAACTGCTCTTAAAAAAAGGTCTATTTAGAAAATAGAATTTTATTAATGATGGAAAACAAAGAGAAGTCTTTTTTCTATACTCTATTTAGAAGGCGTCTGTGAAAGAATGTTTATGATGTTTGTTTTCATTTTTAGTAGGGAGTTAAGGACTTTTCCAAAATTTCTGTCATTACTATTATTGTTTTTTCAGGTTATAAAGTTTAGAAGAAGTTAGAAAAAAAGATTTATTTTTTCTTTGGTTTGGCATTTGTAGATTATTTGAACTTGGAATGACTAACAAAATTAGCATGTATTTAATACTGAAGTATCACTAAAATCCTTGTTTTGAAATTTTACTAACATGTAACACACAGTGATAGGTTACAGAAAACATGGTGATTCAAAGACAGTTGCGTAATTTAAAGGGAGAAAAATTGCAATCCATTTTGTGACATCAAAATTAATGATATTTTGTAGTCACAGACCCAAATATCTCTTTTACCTGTGAATATGTTTCTGTTTTGTTATAATTGTTCATTTGTTTTATTTTTCTAGAGTCCACATATCAGTGGAAGCATACAGCATTTGTCTTTCTCAGGGTATCTTTATACAAAACAAGACTACATAGAAAAGAAAATAAATGAAATACTCGTACATACAACTACATGAGTGAATATCACAAATACAATTTAGAGTGAAGTCAGTCACAATAGAGCATGTACTTATTCATATAGTTTTTCTGCTATAGGCAAAACCCAATCTATTGTGATAGAAGTTAGGAAAATATTTAACTTTATCAAGGTACAGTAATGATGAGTAGGGAAATGAGTACATACCTTTGTTTCTACAAATACTCTGTTTCTTGATGTGATTTTTGCAAGGGTATATTCACCTTGTATAAATTCATTTAAGAAATACACTTAAGATTTTACCTTATGCAGTCTTTCACTCTAATAGTACCTTAAAAAAGAGAGGAAAAAAAAAACACATAGGGTAATGTGACACTACAAATAATCGGAGATCCATCCAATTAATTCAATCAATGACAACTTTATTTACAGATGATTTACTGATTATCTATAAGGGTTTGCCACATTATGTTACGATATCCTTAATTAAGAGGTTAGTACATTTTTAGGAATGTAAAACTTTAATTAAAAAAATAAACTTTCAAAGGTTTTTCAAACAAAAAATATATTTGTATTTTCTGGCAAAAAAATCCCTTTTGCATTCATAATTAGAAAGTCAGGTAATATTTTAAAAGCTTTTGGAATTCTTTTGTTCCTTTGTGAGTTTATGCTGGAATTTGCCCTTACATCTGTTTGCTATAGAAATGTTATTTGACTCAAATATGAAATTGCATTGCTTCTTAACATCATTATTGTGGCTCACTAAAAATGTATCTCAAACTTATAATGTCTTTTTAAAATTTTATCTTTCAGCTAGCTCTGGCATTAATTTAGAACGATATGCAGCCTATGAACAGCAATTTTGACATTCAGATAGATCATTTCTCTGCTCAAAGGAGCTTCCAAGTTGTAGGCATACAAGTTGTGTGTGTTTCAGTGTCAAGGAAAGTTTCATTTTATGAGAGTTTATAGGAATTAAAACCCAACAAGCTGTAGTAGAAAAGTCTGGAAAATTACGATACAAATGTATGTGTTAGATTTTCTTTGAGAAGAAACAGCCACAGCCACAGTTACAGTTGACTTTTATCAACATAAGCTAGCTTGCTGCATCACGGATATTTATCAGTTTAACAAATAATTTTTTTTGTCTTCTGTTGATTTTTAGGGCTGCACCTGCGGCATGTGGAGGTTCCCAGGCTAAGGGTCCAGTTGGAGCTACAGCTGCTGGCCTACACCAGAGCCACACCAACATGGGATCCAAGCCGTGTCTGCAAACTACACTACAACTCATGGCAATGCCAGATCCTTAACCCACTGAGCGAGGCAGGGTTTGAACACACAACCTCATGGATCCTAGTTGGATTCGTTTCCGCTGAGCCATGACAGGAAGTCCAACAAATAATACTTTAAAATGGCTAATGACATATTAAAATGTAAATTATCTGTAAGAAGAAAAACGTTATCCAAGAACTTATATTCAAAATGTAGGAGAATTAAAAGAAAGATTTAATGCAAAGCTGTGAATATATCTAGATAATGAGTAATGTCAAGTTAAACTGAAACATGGAACTCTGACAATATTTTGCTAATTAACTGAAAATGTTAATTAGCAAACATTTACAATTTTAACAAACTCTGTTGTGTCAGCATAAAGATCTTCCAAGAAACATAGATTTTTTTTTTCTCTTTAGAGAGGTTGTGGTAGACTCTTTTTTTTTTGGTGATGTGACTCCCCCAAGCTTGATGGTGTCCATGACCTCATATACTTCTCTTCCACACTGATTTTGGATTCATCCAATTTTAACATAAGTAGGCATGATGCAAAGAAGCCCCTGATAAGCATACATACAGTGGTACATGTTGCTTTGAAACACACTTGAGACCTAGACATTATGTAAAGAAACAAGGTAGCTACATGAGGATATTAAGAGAGAGGGAGAGGGCCTGGCATTGTGGAAGTGAGAAGGGGTGGGGAGAGGAGGAGAGAGAGGGACAACATAGTTTTTCAACTCAAAGAGTCCTTTTATGGTCAAGGACCATTTCTTTTCTTCATTTTTTTTTATTATTTTTGTTTTTCTGGCTGCACCTTCAGCATGTAGATGTTCTGGGCCAGTGATCAAACCCACGCGACAGCAAGTGACAAATGCTTGATCCTCAATGAGCTAAGCCAGGGGAAAATAGTTTGTAACTGGATTTTCTATTACATTCATAGAAAAGTAAAGAATGAGATAGAATTACTTTATACCTGTTTATTTAAAATAAAGAAAAAGAAAACTTTGACTTTACACCCTTAAACTTGTACAGACTCCAAAAACATTCTCAGTTTCTATTATGTTACCCTTAATAATTTGATTCCAGTGATGACCAAGAATAGGTAAGTCTGAGTTTTGAAGACTAGACAGGTAGAATAACAATCAGAAAATTTTCCAATTTCATTGTTCAAAAGCAAGCTAAAGTTATCAGAACTTGGAAAAAGAAAAGAGCTGAGTTGTAGTTGAGCATATTATGAAAGTTTTTCAGATATTTTAAACTGACAACAGTAAAGAGCGGTACCCATGAAATCAGTGGGTTATTACAGACAAGTGCAGACCACTAGAGTATATATAAGACAAGAATCATAATTACAGAGCTAACAAGCACAATACTGGAATAGGGATATTTGTACTCCGGCTTCCTATATGTTATGTTGTTATCTTAGATCAGTGATTTCATATACATATCCACATCCACGTTTTAGCAGCAAATACGAGAGAAAGGAAGAATTAGAAGCCTGAATCTAGGCCCCAAGGTGGACAGAGGCAAAGGAGCTAGAATAAGAAGCTGCAGGCCGTAGTGAATACCTTTCTCTCTCACTCAAGCCCACAGCAGCTTGAGGCAGCAGAGTTAAGTCTGGCATACTGTCATACCGTGAGGAGGAATGGTGGTGTTCAAGGCTTTGTCCAGTATGCCTGTGGTAATAAGAGTTAGAGATAGTTTTCACCACAAAGGACTCTGTTTAATTACATCCCTTGACCTGTGCTGGAAGGAAAATGGCTAAGTCTATTTCTAGGAGTAAAGGATCCAGAATGACTCACTACTACATCTGTGGTGAAAGGTCCTGGTACTTAAAACCTGTCCAGTCATTTCTCTAAACCTGTGTTCTGTATAAATTTCAGAGGCACTGGTGAAAGTAAGTGAGTAAATTAGCGAAATTCAGCAAAATCTGTTATCCAAAAATAAAAGGAGAATAAAGGTCCATGATACGTTAGAGACGTGAAAAGAACTTTTGGAAAAGCAAAAAATACTATATACATATATATGCATGTATGTTCATATGTATATATACATATCTCTGTCAGTCTGTCTATCCATCTATCCAATCCATTTTTCTGTCCATCCATCCACCCACCCATTCATCTATCCAGCAACACTTCTATATCTTAAGGTTAAATTTCCAAGGTAATAGAAAATTAAAATGCTGAAACTACTTAACATCTTTTCTTTCCTTAGATGGGTAAGCATGGGTTATGCATGCTGACACATGATTGATTTGTATGCCATTTCTTCCTCATAATAGCTAGGAAGTATAAAAATAGTTTCTCATTTATTCCATTCACACATAATTCCTTAAACACTGAAAAATTTTTTTCTCTCTCAATTTATCCCATCTTATCCCCTTCCAGCTATTAGTTTCTTTATCATTAGCAGCATGAAAAATAATAAAGATAGCAGATCAAAGACTCTATTTGCACATTTCAGTCTAAAGACAATGAAGTATGCACTCTTTGATCCATTTCCTCTGTTTCAAACATGAGAATTGAGCTGGCCATCTTTGTTTCCAACAAGGGAATTGAGCTGGCCATAAAGGATGACATATGCAAAGTAGTGAACAAGATGTATTTATCCTTAGGCTGACGGGCTGTTGGTCTGGAAGCAACTAGAGGCAGTTTGAAGATTTGTTCCTGTGAATTAAAAGGGTAAAATTTTGCTCCACTGGAGGTAAAAGATTGAAGCTAATCCCACTGCTGCAAATCAAATCACATTTTGGGATAGAGGTAGACACTGCCTGGGGGCTCAAAATGTATAAAATTTCAGATTTAGAGAGGGAGGTATTCTACAGAACAGAGACCAGAAATGAAATAAACCTCTGTACTGTCTCAAGGATTGTTTTGGCAAATTGCCTTCTCTGTTGTTGCAGGAGCTTGTAAATGTCAATAAAAGTCCAGAATCTGAACTAAGGTTTGATAGCTGGCTGAAAAAAAGAACAAAACTGCTCACTGATTGTGAGATCAAGGAGAGGGTGGTGGCAGGGAGAGTGTAAGTAAGTGAATCAAAAGAAACCTTGAAGCCAAAGTTAAACCAAGTTATGACTATAAATGTTAACAAGTACTGCTAATGAAATCAAGAATTTTATGATAATCTTAGTCTAGATGGAAATTAAAATGATAGAACAGCTTCACAAACATGAAAAAATAAATTTATTTAGAGTATTCAAAATGATAAATGGATAATATGTAGAAATTGTATTAATTTTCTATGATTATATAATAAATTATTTCAGACTTGGTGCCTTAACACCTAATTATTATCTCAGTTTCTGGAGGACAAAAATCCATGGAAAGCCGAGTTGGGTTCTTGGCTAAGAGTCTTAGAAGACTGCAATCAAGATATTAGATGGAATCAACTATACTTTAATAAAAAATAAAGAGTTCCTGTTATGGAACACAAACAGATGAACATATATAATATTTCACTGATCCACTAAAAAGCCCCTTTTCCACCCATACCACTTTCCAGAATACATACATGAGGATGCAGGTTCAGTCTCTGGTGCTGCTTAGTGAGTTAAGGATCCAATGTTGCTCTGAGTTGTGGTACATGTGGCAGACATGGCTTGGGTCCTATGTTGCTGTGGAGTAGGCAGTCAGCTATAGCTCTGATTTGACCCCTAGCCTGGGAACTTCCATATGCCAAGGGTGCAGCCCTAAACAGACAAAAAAAAAAAATTAATTTTAAAGAGATGTTACATGGGCTGGATTCTCATCTGGGGGCTTGACTAGGAAAGAAGCTCTTTCCAAGCATATTCAAGTAGCTGGCAAATTCAGTTCCTTGAGGTAATAAGACCAAAGTCCCTGTTTCTTGCCTGTTGTTATCTGGGTACTTCTCTTGGCTTCTAGAGTTGGTCTGCAGCTCCCTGCCATGTGACTCCCTCAGGAGCAGTTCAAAACTTGGCTATTAGCTTCTTTGAGGCCAGCAGGGCACTTCCACTTCTAATATTTCCTTCAAGGATGGTTTGGACCCCTTTTCAAGTTCTCATCAAATTAGGTCAGATCCACCCATGACTGTCTGTCCATGAACTCAAATTCACTAATTAGGCATCTTAATTACATTTCTAAAATCCATTTTACATTTGCCATATAATGTAATCTCATCACAGGAATAAAATTCTATCATATTCACAAGTCCCATGGAGGAGAAGTGATTTTATAGGGATATATATGGTAGGGAGTGGAGATTTGGGGCACCACTTTAGAATTCTTCCTAACAGACTATCTTTAATTAGAATTCTAGTGAGTTCTTTTGCATACCTTTCAAGTTGATTTGAAATTAGCATATTTACTAAAATATGACAGATATAGGAAAACTAGAACTTCCATAACCTGGTATCTTAAAAGGCATAAGTAGTTATATAAAATCAATAGCTTATAGAAGGTATAAAATCTATACATTCTACAGTATAAAATCTACTGTGTCATTATTTTTTCAGATGTTTTAAGAACACTAACAATAATATCAAAGTTATACGATGAATCCTCCGAGGGCTCATGTAAATACTTTCCAGGATTATGGCATGTATTAGTTTCTTAGGGCTGCCATCACAAAGTGCCACAAACTGGTGACTCAAAACATCAGATATTTATTATATCAGTTCTGGAGAATAGAAGTCCAAAATCAAGGTAGAAGCATGGCCATGCTCCTACTGAAACCTGTAGGGAAAATGTCCTTTCTTGTCTCTTCATGGCTTCTGGTGGTTTGTTGACGATGTTGGCAGTCCTTGGCTTGTAGATGTAATACCCCAATAACATGGCCATCTCTTCCCTGTGTGTCTTCATATCATCTTTCCTCTGTGCATTATGCCTGTGTGTTCAAATTTCCCCTTTTATAAAGACACTAGCCTCACAAGGTAATGCCTACCTAACTAGGTTACCCTGTAAAGACCTTATTTCTAAACAAGGCCATGTTCTGAAGCATTGAGGGTAAAGACTTCAACACATATTTTATGGGGGAAACTACTGAACCTATAATATGGGCATCTTTAGTCCTCAATAGTTAGGTATTACAGTATCTAATTAGTATGCTTACACACTGTATCCCTTAACACTTTTACTATCATGGTCTCCTGTTCCCAGGGAACATCTTATCATTTCAGTTTTGTTATTTAGTATCTCTCAATTCTAAACTCTCCTTTATTCATTCCTACTACCATATATTTAAGCCAGACTTCTCTCATCTCTTATTTGCACCACTAACTTGCTTACTAATTGCAAGTTACTTTTACATCTACTTTCCCCCATATAGTCTCTTCACAGCTGTTAGGACATTTTTCAAACAAAATCTCAGGAAGTTACCCACATATTTAAAATTCTTCTAAGGCTCCCATAGTTCTAAGAATCAAGAAGAAAAACAGAAAAAGACTAGTAAGACCAAGTGAAGTGGCCTCTGCCTACCACTTCAGCTTCTACTGAATCTAGTCATTCTTGTTCTCTCTTCACCAGATAGAGGGGACTTCTCACAATATGTTGTGTGTGCTATTCTGTCTTCTACCACAGGGGCTTTGAATATGTTTTTCTTTTTCAGGAACGTTGTTCTCACCTTCTCTTTCTTCCTTAACTTGGTGAATTCCTAGTTATTATTCTAATCATATTTCTAACTTCACTTCAGAAAAATTTTCCCTGACCTTCCAGACTAGATGAATTTTCTTTTTCATGCGGTTTCACAGATTTTTCTCATAGAAAACTCAGTGTCCTTCTGAGTTTTTCTCAGGTAATTATACTTTAATTAGTATGATTATTTGAAAAAAACTATGTTCTACTGAACTGTGTAGTTCATGGGATCAAAGACTGGCTTTTAGTTTTCGTAAGGTGTAAAGTGTTCCTCAACTATTACATGTTAAGTGTTCTTGTATGAATCAATGATTTTGCTTCATGACACTGAGTATTTTTAGTCCTCAAGTTGAATGGGTCGGGTTTAGGGACACAGCCCTGAGAGACAAAGAGCTAATCTGGGTCAATATTTTCCATCCTAGGTAGTTAGAACCTGTGGTATACCCGAATTCGGCAGCTGGGCAGTTAGTGCTAAACTGGACTTATAAAAGTATGTCAGTTACATGCTGGATGGCTAAGGTCTGCAATGATCAGACTGAGGATACTAACCTTTAGGAAAAGAAAAAGAAAAACTCAACAGGCCTGCCAAAAGAAGCAGAAATGCAGATTATGTGGTCCTTGAGAAAGAGAGAGGCTTGTTTCTTGTTTTTCTATTCCTAGCTCCAGTCCCCTTAGCTGTGTCAGCTGCATTTACATTCTGTGAAATTTCCCTGTTTTGCATGTCATGAAATCCCAATGGAGAATAATTGTGTTTGAGTAACCAAACATACTTTGACTCTACCAGTTCATATTCCAGTTTTCAATATAAAAATGATCCCCTAAAAGAAAGCAAAGGGATAATTATAAGCTTATGATTTCTAGACCTGGTAAATAAATATGTCTAGGGTAATATTTTTCTAACAAAGAACAGAGCTCATTTGAGAATGATTCACAGAGGAATATATATTTTTAAACTTTAAGTTAGTAGAAGGAAAATTATGCTTTTCAATAAGTTCTTCATTTCAGAGTGGTTTACAACTACCCCACACATATGTTTACAATTCTCTGAGATGCAGTCAACATTTCCTTAAAACCCTCTATTTTCAGTGAAATATTATTTTGATTTTGGTGCTAATGATATACAACTGTTTATCACTCTCCAAATGTACCCAAAGATCCCTTCCATAGTGTCTCCTACTGAGCACAAAATATGCTAACATAGTCATTAGTGTTTCTAATTTAAATCCACTAAGAAGGGGAAGATAATATTGAAGATGTTACCCATTTGCAAAATAACCTAATTTATATGCACTTTCTACTCCATTTCTCAACTATAGCTATGTTGGCAGAGCACTAAAATGAATTTAAACTCTTTTCTCGAAATATCCTGAGACCATTTAAAGTAGAAAGCACTTGTGATTCAGCTATTCTTTAGAGCTAAAAGAGGAAACAGCAGTTTCCCTCAAAATTAATACATGAAGGATGCAAATATATATATATGTACATATATATATATATACACACACACACACACACACACATATATAGTATAATACTCTCCTTCCTGTGTTCTTGTAAATCACTATTCAAAGTTGGCTCTCGTAAAGTCTTCCATTTGTGTTGGAGACCACTGAACTGCTGAACTCTGCGGAAGGCAAACCTGATGCATGCGCGAAGGCACAACAAGCTAAGGAGTGCTGATGCAGTGTTCTAAGGTACAGGGTCTCCTTCAAAGAGAAGATAAGGGAGTTATGCATTAACCATGAGCAGCTGCACTGTGTCCTAGAAGACGTATGCATCTGTAACTACTTGCTAGTGGTTTCCTTTGTTAGTCACTAAGAGATGGCTTTGTGATTGCCTGCACCCGATTTTGCTCATTAACCTATGTCATCTTCCCTAATAAAAGTCATGAGGGTTAAAGCCTAGGCACCTTTGTTCTGTGGAACAGAGTGCCACCTGGCCCTCCACTTTCTAACTGTAGAGTCTTGTGTGTTTTTTTATACCGCGCCGTCCCCTGTCCTTCTTTCAGCACCCCCTGTTGCCCTGCAGAGCTGGACATGGCACATTTGTACCGTATTTATTTGCTTTATGTTCACTCCAGAGATTTTGTTATTTAGATTATACATTTTTCTTTGTCAAAATTTTTTTTGGAAAATTGTTTAAAGTTGTCAGGTATTAACAGGATTTTAAAGATCTTTCAGTTTTTTACTCATGTGATTAATAGGTGATGACAAATACAGAAGAAGAAAAACAGCAATATGCTCTAAGATTGTGGATTTGAAAGCAAGAATTCTAAAAAACGAAGTGTGGCCTGTGACAAGGAGTGATTTATCTATGTTATCACCTTACACGAGTGGCTATGGTCCTTGACCCTGAAAGCAATCCATAAGATTATAGAATCAACAAGTTTGAAAATCTTGTTGCAAATTGAGGTTGTATTCCTGATTCTGCCCTTAAAAATATTGTGCTAGACGACCTTGAAAGAAATTGCTTATGTACTCCACTCATTTATTTTTTAATGAAAACAGTATTTGCTATTGAGACTAAATTATTTTAAAAATTGCCTGTATAGATAGACGAATGCACATGGTATTTCATCTTGTGATTTATTACACTAACTTAACTTAGGATATGTGTAGAATTCTTTCTATTTTCTAGATGATGATGTATTATGTTGTTTATGTGATGTTTGAATGAGACACATGCAGATTTATTTTGGATTTTAGTTTAACAGCAGAATTATCCCTCTTCCAAAATATACTCAAACTCACAATGGGGACAGGGACATCAAGCAACTCACCATGACATTGAAAACTATGTAATTTATCGTTTGTTTATTTCTAGTGTAAAAGTATAATGCACTTGGAAAATAAAATATCTTTTATATTAGCTTAATCTGTCTTCTTTAATTCATATGCAATATTGCATAATTGATACTTAAGGCAATTTTTTTTTTTGTCTTTTTGCTTTTTTTCTAGGGCCACACTCTTGGCATATGGAGGTTCACAGCCTAGGGGTCTAATGGGAGCTGTAGCCGCCAGCCCACGCCACAGTGACAGCAATGCAGGATCCGAACTGCCTCTGCGATCCACCCCATAGCTCACCTCAACGCTGGATTCTTAACCCACTGAGTGAGGCTAGGGATCGAACCCACAACCTCATAGTTCGTAGTCGGATTAGTTAGCCACTGAGCCAGGATGGCAACTCCTGGAATATTTTAATTTTATATCTACAAAAAATATTACCTTAATTTTATTTTATTATTACTGTTTTTTTTATGGCCATGCTTGCAGCATATGGAAGTTCCTGGGCCACAGATCATTCCAAGCTGCTGCTGCGACCTATGCCACCCACATCTGGAGCAATGCCAGATCATTTAACCCATTACACCGGGCTGAGGATTAAACCTGTGCCTAAGACACCACAGTCGGGATTTTTTTTTTTTTTTTTTTGCTTTTTAGAGCCGCGCATGCAGCATATGGAAGTTCCCAGGCTGGGGGTCAAATTGCAGCTGCAGCTGCTGACCTACAGCATAGCTCATGGCAATGCTGGATCCTTAACCCGCTGAGTGAGGCCAGCGATCAATCCTGCGTCCTCATGGATGTTAGATTCCTTGACCACTTAGCCATGATGGGAACTCCCTCAGTCAGTTTCTTAACCAACTGTGCCACAGTGGGAATTCCTTTTTTTAAAATTTATTTTCATTGTTAATCTTATGACATTTAATGTAGTATTCTTATCAAAAGCATTTTAGATCTTTTATTTTCGGAGATTTGAAATAATCTAACGTTGTAAGATTAACATATTAATGTAGAAATTAGTGCTATTTTGCTCTATAGATATTTAAAATTGTTTCTGTAAGTGATAAATTCATTTGTTTATATATTTTAAGTTCATATATTTTAATACATACTTTTTCTGAGTTATCTTTTCATTTCTAATGACTTGTTTGGCACTTGGCAGGCGAAGTGAAGATATGAACTTAGGGCGGTGGCTGTCGGCAATTTTAAAATGACTACGTGAGTTTAATAATTCATATGGGACCTAAAATTAAAAGTTACATGTGGAGTATGAGTCTGCATTTAAAAATAAACTCAGCGGTAGATGGACTATTTGGTTAAATCCTATGAGTTCAGTATGAAAGAATGTGATGGGTCATAGAGGAGTTGTGTAATTTAAAATAACTCTGTGGAAGCCAAAATCCAGAAGGAGGTTTGAGAAAGAGTTGATTCATCAAAAAACAAACAAACAAAAAAAACAAAACTGCTATATGTATATAGCAGTTTTTTCTAAGTTTGTATTGGAAAAGAACTGTATATAAGATATCATAAAGAGGAAAATGGGTGAAATTGTAAAAGATAAAAATGTTAATTGGTTTAAGGAGATGCAATAGGCAAAAGGAAAGCTTTTGAGAGGATAATGATGTTCTATATCTTGATTGAAGCAGTGATTACATGACTATATACAGATTACAAATTTCATCAAACTCAGAATTTTCTATGTGTGAATTTTATTACATGTAGATTATACCTAAATAAAGAGGTGGGGGGGGGAACATCAGTGGTCTCAGTGACAATTGTGTTAGGTAATTAGAGTTGGAAACAATTGCTTCAGGTGCCTGTACCCCCCAGGGCAGACTCAACTGGTCAGTTAGAGTGTTGTCTATTGCTAAACAAGCTTTTTCATTGAAAATACTGACTGAATATTATTATTTTCAGGTTTCCTATTGGAAATATGTCCTAAAACGATCCTAGTGGAGCAGGATAAGAGATTGAGACTGATACGTTTCAAGCCTTTGAGAAAAGAAATACTTTTAAGCTGTTGGATAAACATTGATGTAAATGTATATGAGGTTTTAACTTGCTTAGTATTTCAACCTCATACATTTGCAAATCATCATATAATATCAGCTTTCTATATTGTTCCTGATACTACAATTATAGCTCAATTAGCAAATGTAAGAAAGACGCAGTAATGCTAATACACAAAATTGCATTGCAGATTAACTCATTACCATAGTAACCAGATAAGACTGTAAAATTTCATCATAATTTGTTTTAAAGAGCATTGCCTTAGAAGTTTTGTACACCAATAATAGTCAGTCTAAACATGAGGAATTGTATAATTCTTCCACTTTAAGAGAACAAACTTTTATTTAAAAAATTTTTTTATCCTTTTAGGGCTGCACTCGCGGCATATGGAGGTTCCCAGACGAGGGGTCGAATCAGAGCTGTAACTGCTGGCCTACACCATGGCCACAGCAACGCCAGATCTGAGCCCTGTCTATGACTTATACCACAGCTCATGGCAATGCCAGATCCTTGGATCCTTAACCCACTGAGTGAGGCCAGGGATCGGACCTGCACTTTCATGGATCCAAGTCAGATTCATTTCTGCTGAGCCACAATGAGAACTCCCTAAATCGTTTTAATTTTATGTAAGCCCACTAATTTCAATTTAAAAATCAAAGGTAAATATAGCTTTGGATGTTAAAACAGATTTTTATGTGTGTTCTATGAGTTGAATTCTTAGATTAGTTTCTACAAAGTCACAGGAATTTTCCAATTAAAGATAAACAAATTGTTTATAGAGGAAAACAGCCAAGAAGAAAAGAAATATTGCAGATAACTAGAGTGAAGTTGAGGCAGAGTTATCAACAACATTATATTTTTTGTGTTGATTGAAGTTAGTGAGATTTATGTATAGCAACCATTGTGCTAGTCATTCATTTATTCAGATTAATAAATAATATTCCTATTTTTAGAACTTGTAGTCAATTAGAAAAATGTTCACGTGAACATAATTAAAACTAGTAAGAAGAGTGCTTAATTCTGTTTAGATGAGTTGGATAAATCATCCTGAAGTGGTACAGTTGATTGACTTGGGTCTTGGAAAGAATGAGGGTTTTGACAAATGTATTAAGTGAGCAAATCCATTCTAGCAAAAGGGAAAAGAAAGCAAAAGCTCATAAGATATAGTGGGATGAAAGGTGTATCATATTTGGATAATTGCGTGGCTGGAATATAAGATGCATAGGAAAAAATGAAATAACTTGAAATGTTTTTAAGTATATATTCATTAGCTTGACCATAACAAAATGTCAAAGACTGGGTGATTTAAAAACAAAAAATTATTTTTTCATAGTTCTAGAGGCTCGAAGTCTCATCAGTTTCTGCAAAGAGCTCTCTTCCTGGATTATAGGTAGGCTTCATCTCTCTGTGTGCTTACTGCCAACAGCTGAGGGCATATGACCTTGGGAAGAATAAGAAAGAATCTGGACAGTTCTTGAGAGTGTTTACCAAATTCTGTTGAGCTTTACTCTCTCTTTTGTGGATCATATTCTCCAGTAGTTAAGGAAAGTAAAAAAATTGAGACCTTGCCTGTCAAAAATGCCTTTGTATAGCCTTCTACTTAATGGAATAGCTGGATATAGAAATCCAGGTGTAAAATTATTTTCCCTCAGAAATTTGAAAGAATATCACAATTTTCTTCTAAAATATGTTGCTTGAGAAGCCTAATGTATCAATTATTTTCCTTCATAGAGTGTACCTTTGGTGTTGTATCTAAAAATGTCATTGCCATGTCCAAATTAAACTAGATTTTTTCCTTTTTATCTTTTAGGAATTTTGTTTTTATAGTTTTATGCTTTACATTTAGGTCTATGATCCAATTTGAGTTAATTTTTTGCAGAGTGTAAGACCTGTGTCCAAATTCATCTTTTGCATTTGAATATCTACTTGTTCCAGCACCGTTTCTTGAAAAGACTACTTTTATCACAAGTAGGGGTTTGCTTTTGTCAAGTGCTTTTTTCTGCATTTGTTGACATGATCATATGATTTTTCTTTTTTAGCCTATTGATATGATAAATTGAATGTAACTGATTTTTCAATTTTGAATCAGACTTACATATCTGGGATAAATCCTACTTGGTCATGGTTTTTATACATGGTTTCATTTGTTTTGCTAATATTTTGTTGAGGATTTCGTTTATCAACATTCATGAGAAATATTGTTCCCCAGTTTTCTTGTAATATCGTTGTCTGGTTTTGATACTGGGGTAATGCTGGCTCCATAGAATGAGTTAGAAAATATTCCCTCTGCTTTTATTTCCTGGAAGAGAATCTAGATAATTGGTACAATTTTTTTCCCTTAAATGTTTGATGTAATTCACCAGTGATCCTATCTGATTGGTCTAGTCTCTTTTTAATCTGTTTGTTATATTTATTTAATTAATTAATTAATTAATTAATTTTGTTTTTCGTCTTTTTTTTCAGGGCCACACCTGCAGCATATGGAGGTTCCCAGCCTAGGGGTCAAATCAGAGGTGCAGCTGCTGGCCTACACCATAGGCACAGCAACGCAGGATCCAAGCTGCATCTGTGACCTACACCACAGCTCACGAACTCCAGATCCTTAACCCACTGAGCAAATCCGGAGACAGAACCTGGTTGTCATGGATACTAGTTGGGTTCTTTTACCACTGAACCACAATGGGAACTCCTGCTATATTTATTTTGTAATTGACTATAGGCCTGTATTTACCTCATTTGTTCTAGATGCCATGTTTAATCAGAAATCTGAGGATTTATGAGTTAATTGCTAAAAAAGATTCCTTCGTTTTTTTAGAAGACAGACTTTTTTGCCATTGGGAGAAGCTAGAAGGTCAGGAGACAGGTGATTCATAAATAAGGTAGGAAGCTTACCAACTATCCAGATGACAGATCATAAAAATGTGGGTTAAGGAAATAATGAGAGTAAATTTTGAAGGAATTATTTGCAGATTGTGTTTCCTAAGCCAAGGAAGGATAAATATTTAAGAAAGATCAGCTGGTTAATAATATAAAATGCTGCAGAGAGATATCTAAATTGAAGACTAAGAATAGATAACTAGATTTGGTATTCAAGGGATCACAAATGACTTTAAAAAGGGGGTTCATTGGTGGGCAGAAAAAGCAGCCAGATTCCACAAAATTGATGAGTTATCTGTATAAAAACTTTTTGATTGACTTGATAATATCCAATCCTTTGAATATGATTTCTATATTATGTTAGAGACTCAGTATACTATGGCACTTCCTGTTTACTAAACCTATAACATTTGATAATTTCAAGTTGTTTTTGTTTTGGCTGACAATGTCCCACATGGGAAGAAATAGCAATACTACCATTAGGATAATATATTTTACAAAACTGAATATTGAGTGTGTTGAATCTGAAAATGAATAAGAATAATTTGTGTATCATCTAAGAGGTAGGTACTTATTCCAGTTCTTTGATTCTCTGAATTGGATACAATTAGACTGGCAGAATTATAGATCTTTGAACCATGTTATAAAACCCTCTACAAGAGACTTTTCAGTGAAAAGTACTGTAATATTATATATTTGACTTTACAACACTGAGTTATGTAATTGACCTTTTAACTATAAAGTCTTACTGGATTTTTGACTATTGAATGTGCATCAAAGGTACAATGTAAGATTTTCTCAGGTGGTTTTGAGGACAATTGAGATTTACATAGGACTAAAGATCAGAGCAGAAATGGAAAATATGACAGGTATTGCAGGATAACTTTGGCTAACATTCTAGTTCTTAATGACAGAGAGACTTTGAATGGGACTAGAAGCTCTTATGTGAGTAAGATTAGGGACTATTTCTTTTTTGGACAGTGTGATGACTACTACCATTAATCTATTTCTACCTAAAAGGCATAGATGATATGTATATCATCCCCTTTTATACTGTCTTAAATTTCTGAATACATTTGCATTTTCTTTCCAGAAATCTTTTCTTCTCAATTATTTCATCTGCTCTATACTTATTCTAACTAAAAGAAACTGCTGTTTCCTGAAAAGAAATTAACATAAGTCATATACAAAAAAGATTTGTAAAGCATATTGGTGATAAGGTGTTGGTAACCAATACATATAAAGAACACAAATTTCATTAGAAAGAGAACAACTTGAAATAGGTAAAATTTTCTTTTTTCATTTTTTTTTCTTTTTAGGGCCACACCCACAGGAAATGGAAGTTCCCAGGCTAGGGGTCCAATCCTAGCTACAGCTGCCAGCCTGCATCACAGCCACAGCAAGTCTAGATCTGAGCCACGTGTGTGGTCTACACCACTGTTCATGGCAACGCTGGACCCTTAACCCACTGAGTGCGTCAGGGATTGAACCTACATCCTTATGGATACTAGTGAGGTTTGTTAACACTGAGCCACAACAGAAACTCCATAAAAGTTTTGAACAATACTTTTCTGAAGAAGACATACAACTGGCAAGTCATTAAGGAAATGCAAGTTAAAACCTAATATATAATACTATATGCTTAATAGCATCGATCAGATAAATAAAAGCTGATTTTAACAGTTTCTTATAAGATGAAAGCAATTGTCCTCTCATAATTGCTGCTAGGAACACAATGTGCTATATCAATGTTGCAAAATAGTTTGACAGATTATTTTAATGTTAAACATACATTTACTATATTATCCACAAATCCCACTCCTAGGAACTTAACAAAGAGCATTTAAAACATGTTTGTGTAAAACCTATATGCCAATATTTTGGGCCACTCAACTGATAATTCCTCAAGCTGGAAAAAAAGAAAACACAAATATCCATAAAGTGGTGAACTGATTAGCAAGCTGTGTAATATTTATGCATAATGCTCAGCAATAAGAAGGAATGAACTAATGATATGAGTGAATCTCAAAACAATGATGTTAAGTGAAAGAAGGTGGGTGTTAAAACACTGTATCTTATATTACTCCATTTATTTGAATTCTGGGAAATTATAAAACTAGAGTGCAAACATTCAATGTGCAGTTGCTATAGATTAGGGCTGGTAGACAGACAAACTAATCAGGGAAGTTTCAGGTGATGACAGTATTTAATATCTTTGTGGTTGTGTTTATTCAATTGTATGAGTTTTTACAAACTCACAAAACTGAGTCTACATCTATAAACTTTTCATTTTATGTAAATTATAACTTTGTAAGTCTGACAATTTAATTGGGAAACAGAATGAAAATAATATAGCTTTTGAGTGATTCCTAGTACTGTCATTGTACATTATCTGGCATGTGTATAATTTTTTACCTCTCCTTATAAAAAAGTATAATCTATAGTCATGGTCAATGTATGTCTCTTTATTCCTAATGATTTTCCAAACTAGGACATATTCATACATTAACATCTCTTCTTTCCCAATCCACATAAAGTTCTTAAGTTCAATTTTATATTCTATTATTAAGTCAATTCATGATCACACAGTATCATTTTATTAGTATATGCCAAGAGCTGCTCGTAGTTTTTTTGCCTACCAAAATTCATAATACCAATTTTGTTTTTCACTGAAATAAATTTATTACATAGGAGAGGTCAGAGTTAAAACAGTATATGCAAAATAGTATAATATAGAGGAAGGAATTCAGGCTGTTGTCACAATGTGATTGTGAGTCTACTACTTTAAGAGTTGGGTAGCTTTGAGTAAATAGCATGTTCTGCATCAATTTTTTATTTAGAAGTGGAGATAATTGATGTTAGGTTGTTTTTGATAATTCTTCAGAAATTTCAACTTCATACGGTAAAGTGGCATTCAATGAAATTCTGATACATCTTGAAAGCCTTACACTTGAAATATCAGTTTATTTTTTGTTCTATCTTAATTTTATTTATTTATTGTAAACTGAGTTATATTTTATACTTAGTGAAATTATACAGTGAAATATATCTTATATTTATAGTTCAGTGAGCCGTGACAAATGCATGTGCCTGGGTAATTCACAGCACTGTCACAATAAAAAGATTTTCTTTTTTTTTAACATTTTTTAAAATTACCGAAAGAATGTTATTACATTTCTAGTTGTACAACGATCATCACAACCCAATTTTATAGTATTTCCATCCCAAACCCCCAGCACATCCCGCCACCCCCCCAACCTGTCTCTTTTGGAAAACAAAAATTTTAAGTCTGTGAGTCAGTATGTATTCTGCAAAGAAGTTCGTTGTGTCCTTTTTTAGATTCCACATGTAAGTGATAGCGTATGATGTTGGTGTCTCACTGTTTGACTGACTTTACTTAGTATGATAATTCTAGGTCATCCATTTTGCTGAAAATGCCATTATTTCTTTCCTTTTAATGGCTGAGTAATATTCCATTGTGTATATGTACCACTTCTTCTTTATCCACTCCTCTGTCGATGGACATTTAGGTTGTTTCCATGTCCTGGCTATTGCATAGAGTGATGCAATGAACATTGAGTCATGGTTTTCTCTGGATAATGCCCAGGAGTGGGATTAGATCAAATGGTAATTCTATTTTTAGTTTTCTGAGGAATCTCCATACTGTTTTCCACAGTGGTTTCACCAATTAACATTTCCACCAACAGTGTAAGAGGGTTCCCTTTTCTCCACACCCTCTCTTATCATTAGAAACATTTTATTATTTTCTTTTATTTATTTATTTATTTATCTATTTATTTATTTATTTAGTCTTTTTGCTTATCTAGGCCCGCACCCGCGGCATATGGAGGTTTCCAGGCTAGGGGTCTAACAGGAGCTGTAGCTGCTGGCCTTTGCCACAGCCACAGCAACGCGGGATCCGAACCGCGTCTGCAACCTACACCACAGCTCACGGCAACGCTGGATCCTTAACCCACTGAGCAAGGTCGGGGATCGAACCCGCAACCTCATGGTTCCTAGTCGGATTCGTTAACCACTGAGCCATGAAGGGAACTCCAGAAACATTTTATTAAAGTGCCTTTTGCACCCCTTCCTCCCACCCTTACTTCCTGAGGCAACTATTGTTTGGACTCTTAGCACCATAACTTACATATGGAACTTCCTATAAGTGGAATCTTATATTATACACTCGTTTGTCTCTGGTTTCTTATACTCCCCATAATAATTTTGAGATTCATTCACCAATAGTATTATTGCTGAGTAGTACTGTAGTATGGGCACACTTGTTTGTTTATTCATTTCCTGTTCTTGAGGATTCTGGGGTTTGGCGATAGTGAATTAAAATATTATGAATATTCTTATACAAGTAGTGTTATGAGTATATTTTCATGTATCTTGTATAAATATATAGAAATGAGGAGTTCGCTTCAGGGCTTAGTGGTTGATGGACCCAACTAGTATCCATTAGGATGTGGGTTCGATCCCTGGCCTTGCTCATTGGATTAAGGATCTGGCATTGTGTGAGCTGTGGTGGAGGTTGCAGATGCGGCTCTGATCTGGCATTGCTGTGGCTGAGGAATAGGCCGACGGCCACAGCTCCGATTGGACCCCTAGCCTGGGAACTTCCATACGATGCAAGTGCAGCACTAAAAAAGAAATAAAATAAAATAAATCACTAGATCATAAGGTGGGTGATTTTTTATCTTTAAAAGACATTGTAATTTTTACAAAGTTGATTTACCATATTTCTCTCCAACTAATAATTTTAAAAGTTCCAGTTGCTCTTATCCATACCAGTCTTTGGTGTTATTGATCTTTTAAAATTTCAGCCATTCCAGGAATATGTAGCACTAGCTCATTTTGATTTTATGTCTCCCTGACATCTAATAATTTTGAATACATTTTATGTACTTATTACCTATTGTGTCTTTTTGAAACATTTATTCAAGGATTTCCCCATTTTGGAGTTCCCATTGTGGCGCAGTGGAAATGAATCCGACTGTGATCCATGAAGGTGTGGGTTTGATCCCTGGCCTCGCTCAGTGGGTTAAGGATCTGGCATTGCTGTGAGCTGTGGCATAGGTCACAGACACAGCTCAGATACTGCATTGCTGTGGCTCTGGTGTAGGCTGGTGGTCCAGCTTCGATTAGAGCCCTAGCCTGAAAACCTCCATATGCTGCCGGTGCGGCCCTAAAAAGAAAAAAAGACAAAAAAAAGTATTTCCTCATTTTTGCTGATTTATTTTTTTATTATTGACTTTTAGTATTTTTATCTTTTCTGGTTACAAGTCCTTCATCTGGTGTATTGATTGCCTATATTTTTCCTCAGTTTATGGCTTACTGACTTATTTTCTTAATGGTATCTCTTGATGAACAAAAGTTTTAACTTTGCTGAAGTTAATTTATGATCTTTCTTTTCTATTTAATCTATTTTTCTATCATAATTTAATATAGAGTAAATAGATAAAATAGTAATTAAAAGAATATGCATGCTTTCAAGAAAACTGTATATTTTGATGAGAATCTTTTCATAAAACTAGTAGAAAAAGTGCAGGCGTTTATTCAAGTACAAACACATTGAGATAGCAAATTAAATCTACTGTGAACAGCAGTACAAATGTTGTTACTTACTGTGAAATATAATTTAGACTACCACCAAAGATAAACTATTAAAGGACAATTGATATTCAGTGTGGGTGAGAAATATTTCACATGAAAAAATGGAATAAACTGACTTAAAAATGTTGTGTTACCTGAAATAATTTCCTCAAGGGTTTCCTTTTTTTTTTTTTTTTTTTTTTTTTTTTTTTTTTGCAGAGCCTGTGACATGCAGGAATTCCCAGGCCAGGGACCGAATCCAAGCCACAGCAGTATCCTATACCACAGCAGTGACAATGCTGAATGCTTAACGTGTTAAGCCACTGTGGAACTCCAAGGGTTCCTAATCTTAAAGTGACATTTTCTTATTCATGCAATAACTTATTTCTGTATTCTCTGAATGTGATTTATTGATTATTCGAGAAATATTTTTTCATAGCTACCGTGTATTAGAGTTTCTTTGATTTAATCTAAGGATGAGGGAATGCTAAAGTAAAGCCTCTGAGCGAAGCAAGGTATGATTCCACTTAACTTCATTTTTTTCCTCGTGTTTTAAACAATGGAGTTAAAAGGTCAACTTTAAAAGAAGAAAAGATTAAAAAAGAAAGAAGGGGGAGGAGAAGTAGCCATAGCAGAGACTGTTATTTGTGAGTTTACTAGGGAGGGAAGTAGTGAGTTTATTACTGGGAGTTGACAGTTTCTAATCTGTTAACTGGGCAACCTTGAGATAATCAGTTTGTTTTTTGTGTGGTTGTTTTTTTACTGAGTCTACTCAAAAGAATTATTCTTAATTTTTGGATCTCACTGGCTCTGTTTATTTTGTTATTTTGCTTTTATGTAGATTATTAACACATGTTCAAGGAATACAGGTAACTAAAGGACCATGAAAAATAAATGGAATAGTTATTTAAATTAGTGATCAAGGGAAAAAATATGACATTATACAGTTCTCATTTTTGTAACTACTACTCAGCATTCAGGCATTTCACTAGTTTGTAGATACTTATTTAATAGTAGACAGATTAAATTATTTCTGAATTGATAGTCTTTATGCGCTCTAAAGAATTTAGAAAATTCTGCATCCTTCTGGGTAACATTCCTTGATCTTAGTCCATTAATAAGTTTCATTTTAAAGGTAGGTGCTGTGATGCGTCATCTTCAGTTAGGTAGCATATCCCTAAAATATTTACCAGAACTCAAATATCTATCACACTTATTTCTGCTTCCAAATATTTATGTAGAAGCTGTGATAGGTTCTACAAAATAAATCATTTCCACAATTTAAACTAGGGGAAAATAGTTGATAGAAAAAAAAAATCATCTTATTTTAGGAGACATTAGACAGAAAAGAGACCTTTCCGGTTAAGAGGAAGTCTGCTCCTTCTCCAGTACCCCCATGTTTTCTCAACGGGCATTTGCGGATCTGGGTATGGACTGAGGATCAGGTTTGTTTTAAGCAAAAAGACTCTCCTGGGATACAGATAAGCCAGTGAAGCTTTTGAATGCTGCATTGGCTGAAGTGACAGTTTGAAATCTGGAGAGCCTAAATGCAGAGCTGCCAATTTTTTTCCCAGTGCACTGTAACTGAGTGCTAGGCAACTTGGAGTTGAGATGGAAACATGGAATGAAATTCCATACAGTTGAACAGCGCTTAAAATTTGCAGTCCTGGCAGAGGGACAGGTGTTCAACAAACACACGACAAGTCATATTCTTAAGATCTTTGAAGCCAGAGTGAAAACGAAGCTAATGCATCCCTGGTCATGCTTAATTCTTGACTGGATCAATGTGATCAGTCTATCACTGGCTACCTAAAACCAAAAAAATATACTGTCTCAGGGGAAATTCACCTCAAGTTCAGCTTCTGTCATTTTAGAAGTAATGTCTGACACAAAAAATTGAGAGACATATTAAGAAGCAAGGATATATGACCCAAAGCGAGATAATGTGCTCCAAGGAAAACAG